>SOPF01028116.1:41385-120199 GCA_012979155.1 Hypericum perforatum | reverse complement strand
GGAGGCATAATTTCTAGGGTTTTGTGAGGAGAGTAGCAGAGGAGAAGAGGGAGGAGGAGGAGGGAGGAAGAGAAGGAGGAGGAGGAGGAGGAGGAGGAAGGTGAAGGAGGAGGGCGGAGGAGGAAAAAAGAGAAGGAGGAGGAGGAGGAGGATGAAGAGGGAGGAAGAAGGAGAGAGAGTTTTTTTTTTATTTTAAATAGAAGGGTATAATTGTCATTTCAGGTGCCTCCTCGCCGGAGATTTGCTCCGGTTCTGACTAGAGGGGGGAAATCGTATAATTTCTCCAAACTAGGAGGGGTTTTTAATCAGTTTGCGAAGTAGAGGGGAGAAATCGTCTATTTGTTCAAAGTCGAGGAGGCCAGATGTAATTTACCCTAAATAATTTTTTCTGTATACACGTATCAAACATTTGTTATTTAATGGTCTAATTGGGTGCCATGATTAGCGGAAACCCTAGGAGCTATTTATCAAAGTCTAATGATTCAAATAACATAAGTCCTTGTAAAAACCAAAAAGACTCCTACTCCTAAAATGAATTAAAAAACAAATACTTATAAAAAACTTAGGTGATCCTGAAAAGTTTTTTTTTTAAGAAAAAGGTGATCCTAAAATGTGGCAGCTTCATATGATTATTGGTTAACCATTTAAAGGTGAAAATTTGAAGATGTACTTTGTCAATTTATGTTAGATGGAATATTTCTCGGACGTGTCAAGTTATTAAGTAGAGGTCAAACCATATGCCGTAGTTTCATGAGAAAACTCCAAAGTTGATGTCACCGTATTACCGATCTGATTTTTTTGTTAAATTACACAGAACACCGCTCCATACTTTGTCCCTTTGTTCCGAATATTAATAAAATAGAACACCGTTCCATCTCAATGTCACACTGTTCGATACTTATATTTGGAATAATTCGAATAGGAACAGAAATGTTTTTGTTTTGGATTCAGAGAATTCAAATAGCTATGGGCAAATTGTTCTCAAGTGTCAATCTTTGCTTAAATTATTATTTTTGTCCCTCCTACTTTGAAAAAGAAATTTTAGTCCCCTTGCTTTGTTTAAGTGTCAATCTTAAGTCTCTGGTATCGAAATCGTGGAATCATTCTGGCAACTAAATGACTTTTTGTCCTTTAGTCAAAAGTTAAAATCAAAAGTTAAAAAAGACTTGTCTTCTTATATATTCCACTTCTTTCGAAGCCTAGCACCACTTTTCTCCCAAAAATTTCTAGTTAACATTTACCTAAATCTACTATTCCTAAAATTGAAGAAGCTGAAGTCTGGATTTGAAAAATCTTGAGTTTGAGTACTTTGGGTGGGAGACTAAGTTGAAAAAAATCAGTTGCTTGAAGTTGCATTTGTTGGTTTCTTGGTACAGGGTTCAAGTTTGAGTTCTTCGATCGACTGAGTTTTTGGGTGTTTTAAACTTTGATTGTTGGATTCTTGTAACTTGGGTTTTATTTGAGTTTCTAGAAGGTTGACAGAACGGATGGGTTGACAGATCAAGAGATATTGAATGACCCTCTCTGTCTGCGACTTTTCGCGACGGAGAGGTGGACGGTGATGGCTGTCGATGATTGACGGCGGCCGGGATTTGTGTTTTGTCGGGAATACAGAAAGTCAAGGTTCTGGGTGAATTTAATTTACCCAATTTTTTTAACTTTTGACGAAAGGGCAAAAGAATCATTTCAGGTCCTTTGTTATCGGAGAAAATTTTCGATTCTGGACATAAGAGTGATATTTAATCAAAGTAGACTAAATTTTTGTTCTAGAAATAAGAGGGACAAACATAATAATTTATGCAAATTCTAGGGACATGAAGACAATTTGCCCAATAGTTATTCCTACTCAGAATGTCCGAGTCTTGATGTTGAGAGATTTAAGCGATGTTGCTCTTCCGAGAGCTATTGTGTTTAACGTTTAAGTATGAAATAAAATCTCTATGACGAGAAGAATTTATATAAAATCATCAAATATGATTGGCATAGCCAGAAAACAAGTCCACAAATGTATGCATCTTTTTGCTCATCTCGACCATCTGTTTTACACCTTGAGCAAGAAACTGTTTGTGTTTTGAACATAATAAAAGAGAGATTGTGATTTCACCCTCATACTCTACAAATAATTTTCCTAACAATAAAAATTTCAGCCATCAATTTTCCTAACACTAAAAATTTCAGCCATGTTCATCCATTCTTGTGCGGGTGCGGAAGTAGAGTTAAATAATTTAAATAATTCTCACCATTTTTTTAAAAAGATAATCTGTAGTTTTGACGTCATTTTAAGTTATGATACGGTTCTGTGGTTTTTGTAGTTTCATAAAAAATGACACCGACCATGGAATCCCACGAGCGATAGTGTTCGACTAAGTCAATTTTACAATTTCGCTGGTTTTGTCAGCTTGGTGCACATCCTATCCTGTTACTCTTCAAGCATTGATCTCAGTAGTGGCTAAGTAGGCTTTTGATACCATTTTCTTTGTTCTTCTGTGCATCAACCACATATTTCCAAGTTAATTTTGGTTGTTTAGAGCTGAAGTTTTACCCTATTTGTTTAAGCAAATTACTTTTTATAAAAGAACAATCTCTGTATCAACTCTTAAACCAGTATTGCTAATGTATCATCATAATCTAAAATTTTATGACCAAGTTCGTCTAGGCCAGAAGTTTTACTTCGTTTTAGTTAGCAAAACTATCCTGATGTACGAAAATTAGTTAAGAATCCGTCTGATATGTTCTTTGGAGATTAGAGCAACAATGAATGTGTGCCATTGTCACTTGGCCCGAGTTCTCTTTCTCCCTTTAGTTGGATTTTTAACAGGCTGTTGGCTTGGCCGTCCACGGCCGGCCGACCCTTTTTGCCTGCCTGGTCCTTTCCGTTTTACGACCGGTAAGGATCCGGGCGACGGGGATTCAATGTTAATCCCCCGCACCCCGGCACTACAAGGTTTAGGAACTACCTTGACAGGTGCGGCCTTTTTCAATTTTCCAAAAGACTTGCCATTGGCGGAGCTTGTGCTTCTCGGTTTTGCTGGCCGATGAGGGGCAAACAATGTAGTTGAGAGGAGGGCAATGGTGGTTCTGCTGATGTAGTTCTTCAAATGCTGCTTCAGACTTTTGGTCACAATTTCTCTGAGGAGTAGGGCAGATTTGTATTCCCTTGTGGTCTTGGAATAGAAAACTAATGCATTGTTGGCAAGCAACATGAGATCTCTAAAAACTTGCTTGGCTGATGTGATGCAACCACTAGTGAGTCTTGATCTTATCGTATCGAAATCCAAGTGCTGCAAGATCATCTTCTTATATCTCCCCCTCTTCTGTTAGACAAGTTCATAAGATGTTTGTTTAGCTGATTAAAGGATGAGGTCAGACAAGAAGTGGCAATAGTACCTGGCTGTCAAGACGCCGGCGGAAGACCGAGGCACATTTGTGCTCTGCCACGCTATTGAAAATACCCATCAGATCATCAATCTTGCCGAGACTAGATTCGCGGCAATGATCACGAACATGAGAACTGCCAGAACTTTGACCAGAAATACTCGTTGAGTTCTCTTTGAGCCGGGTAGACGACACAACACCAGCAGACCCAAATATACTTTCTCCGACACTACCTTCCATAGCATCCTTAATAATGTACTTCCTTTTCCTCTTACCTCTCTTTCCTTTCAAAATCTTGTACATTCCTAAACCTACTAATTCTACTGCTCTTGGTTCAGCTAAACCATTAACTTGCTGAGGAGATGCAAAAACTTCTGGCTTAGACTCCATCTCTTCGGCCGGAGGAGAAACCGGGATCTGGTGTTCCGGTGACCAGTTCGCCCTTGCCTCCTGCGTAAAACTGCTAGCAGATAGGCCATCCTTCGACAACTCCTTACTGGAGAACTCAACGCCGTCATACTTCTGAAGCGGTATCCCTGATTCTGTCCTACTCGAGTCGTGACTAAGCTGACTATTACTTTTTCTTTCTCCGTTGAGAATTTCGAGTTTTGTTTCCAGTGACCTATACAAGAGAAGTGAAGCCAACTAATAAGAGAATGGCCATTGAAAACCACAAGCAGCGATCCGTGGTAGCACGAGGAACCAAATAAACAGGATGGTTGGGAAGCTATTTGGGAATAACTAAGAGCAATGTCATAAGTGTAGGGAGGAGGATAAAACAAACTGCTCATTTCACTGTTCTACTGCTTCGGTTTCTCGTTTTAGGAGTGATTTGCTGTAATGGAGCTATTAACGTGAATAACAAATCTCGAATGATCTAGATGCATCAGATATACTAACCCAATCGAATCATCTGATACTTCTAATGCTTGCTTTAACTCCAAGATGCGCTTTCTTCGCAGCTCCTCAAACCAAGCTCTGTAGAATCAATAAAGCATTTGTTACGCATACAACTCATCTAATCATTAAAACTATCACATTTCCAGGCCAATGAAGCAAAACCCATCACGCATAAAATGCTGCAAAATTTGCAGAGCAACGTAGAATTCAATTTAGTTTGATCCTTTAGCATCCCACCCGAAAAACCAAGAAAAGCATACTTACTCGCATCCGGAATATCGTCTTTGCAAGTCCTCGTACTTCGCCTTGCAAATCTGCATCCACCGAAACCAGCAGAACGGTTAGCTAAATGCTACACGATTGCAAAAGAGAATCTCAGAGCTTCTTTCAGATACTGAAACAATGTCTGGTCATCGTCCCCGTCCTCTTTTGCAATAAAAGCTTACAAACTTAGACAAACATAAAAGACACAAGTTGGGACAATTAGTGATCACTTGTCATAAGGCATTTGGTACCCAAGTGCTTAGGTTCAAATGGAAATAGACTTGGATTTCTTTGTCGAAGTCTTAGGAGGAGCGAGCCAGAAAATTTATAGAGTGGGGTAAATTATTTAATTTTAATTTGTAATTTGATTAATTTTTAAATATGGTTCATTTCTAATTTTAATAGGTACATATTTTAAAAATATACCAAATTATGGGGGCAACTTCTGCCCCTGGGCTCAGGTTTTACGAATAAAAATATAGTTGGAAAGGATCCAAGTTGGAAGGAAATAACAAGTGTGTCAATTTGTTTATAAACGTGGACATGATTTTCAGTAAGATATAAATTATTTTATGAAATTATTACTGAGAGAGTCACATCATAAAATATGACCAGAAAATGATTGACTTGAATACTGAGATTCACAAAAAAAAAAAATTTAAACAATTAGTCAAATACATTACTTATATAAACTATATTAACGTGATTAACCATGCAGTGTTTACCACGATTGGAATTAATAACTAGTTGTATCTTTTCCCCCCTACAAGTCATTGCCTAGTCCACGACCATAAAAGTCAAAGTCAAAGGAAAAAACCAACAAAAAGGGCAAGCTGGACTTTTCCTTTAAAATTAATTAATATAAATACAACTCCAAACACGGCGTCAACTTTTGGATAATTAAATAGACCACCAGAAGAAGGCAATGCGCGTCCAATTCGGGCGCCTCGTTAATTCCTCCAACTCACAGGAAAATGACAAACGTTTTCCAATAGCGTTACATAATGATGAAATAATGCATTTCTATAGAAATTGACCAACTTTCCATATATTTTATTACATAATGTTAAATGTGATTAAAATTTGAACAAGATAATATATATAATTTAAATTAAACAAAAAAATTTAATCCTGCTATGTTGTAATTAAATAATAATTAGTAACCGGACAACAATTAGTTCCACATACAAAAATACCATATATATTTTCCTGAATATTCTTGGAAAATATGACAGAATATGCAGTATTAAAAATTTAAAAAAAAGGAGGAAAGGAAAAATAGACCTCAGGGGTGAAGGTAATTAAAGGGGAAGCGGCTCTAGACCGGAGCTCGCCGGCGACGACGTCCCAATCGTGGGTGCCATGTCGGAGGACGGCCCCTCCCAAAAGGAGCTCCTCCCACGTCCCCCACGGCCCCACCACCGCCGCGTCAGCCCCCATCGAGATTGGAAAAAGATCCCTTCTTAGGGATTTTGGCCGTAAAAGGACGAAGACCAAGAAGAGAGCGGCGTTCGAGGAGAGAGAAAGTTGCCGTCTTTAGGTCGTAGAGGGAGAAACAGAGGAGAGAGAGGATAAAACCAAAAAAGGTGTTTTTTCGCTTCTTTTTAAGTTTTAATATCTGTGATCTTTCTTTATCTTTTTTCTTCTTATTGGTTTGTTAATGGTTGTTTGTTATTTATGGGTTTAATTCTTTGTGGGGTTGGGATTTGGAATTTGGTTTTCTTGGAGGGGAAGGGATTCGGGGATTGGGGAAAATTTTTTGGTTTGGGGTTGGAGTTGGATTTGGACTCTAATTTAAGGAGGGTTCTAATTTGGGAGGCTTATTGATAATTTTAGAGAAAGTTTTATTTTTTCTAATTAGTAATTATAAGGTTTGAACTGGGGTCTGTTGGATAAAATGGTTAAATTCGGGTACTGTTTGGTCTTGTCTTATCTACGTACTTCTTTAAAAAAAAATAGTAAAAACTAATAATTCATATTTTTATGCAAGTTAAAAATGTAAAGAACTAATATCCAACAAAATATTAATAAAGAAGGATAAATATACTCTTAGGAAGCAAAATAATACGAAAAAGTCCTATCTAGCTCAACCCGAAGATAACAACAAAAATGACACTTGAACAAAAATTTAGAAATGATAGTAAAAAAAGAGAGAACTTTAATTTTCTATACATATATATATACAACTTTAATTTATATATATGGAAAGAGAGAGGTCAGTCCATTACAAAATCCTAAGCCAAAGAATTACAAAACAAATATTTTTCTATGTTTAGGAATAATCAGGACTAATCATACTATTTGTAGCAAGGACATTTAGCATTGCCCAAAAAAGAGAAAAACAACCCAAGGTTTGTATCGAAAGTGACCATGGAGATCAAACTAACTAAGGTCGCCTAAAATGACTAAGGCATGGAGATCAAAGTAACTAAGGTTGCCTAAAAGGACTAAGGTATGGAGATCAAACTAACTAAGGTCGCATAAAATGACTAAGGCATGGAGATAAGAAGAAGCTCTTGTTCGAAAAATGGCCGCCTAGTCGACTTATTCATTAGTAGTCACATACGCTTCATAAGCTCTTTTTGGGTGAATCATCCATGTCAGCTCTGTTTGGAGAATCGATGTCTTCTACCTTATCATTTGGGTCTACATCTTCACTAGCCGTAATGGTCTTCTCAAGTTTGTTCGAGCTTGTTCTCACCACGTCATTTATGACCATTGAGGCCTTTCCTCCTTCGTCGTTCTTCCCTAAATTGAGAATACTAAGGTTAGAGTTAGGGATTGGATCTACATATTTCTCAATCATACCTGAAATTAGACCATGCAACGCCCAATTCTCTTCTCAGCGAGCCAGACCACCAAGTTTTCCTCGACCTGATAACTTAATTCGATCCTCCCTTGTATCTCTACGTCTGCTCTCTTCTCCATTCAGATCCCCCATGCAATAATCTCCCTATTTAAATTCTTGGGTAAATTGCACTCCCGTCCCTCTCCTTTGCTTAAATTACTATTTTTCCCTACTGTTTCAAAAATGATGATTTCATCCTCCAGATTTGATTTAATAGCACTCTAAGGTCATTGGTGCCAGAATCGGAAAAAAACTCCGGCGACCAAGGACCTGAGATGACCAAATTGCCCATCCCTCTTCCTCCACTCATCTTCCTTCTCCAACGTCTCTTTCTCCTCCTCTTTCTTCCTTCTCTGTGCCGGTGGACGATGGAGGGCTTCCATTAAACGTACACGTCAACCCAAGAACTAACCCATTTTGTTGGGTTCAACCCAGCAATTAACAAGCTTAATTGTGATAATACCATCCTTGGCTTGTCGAACTCATCTGAGTTCTATACTACTTCCGAGAAGGAGGATCAGAGCACGACCACTTTAGGGGAGAAGGCCGCGAGGAGGAAGAGGCGTGAGGGATCGAAGAGGAGCTGGAAGACCAAGGTAAAGGAGTTCCTGGATGCCCAGATGAGGAAGGTGATGGAGAGGCAGGAGGTGTGGCTAGGAAAGCTGACGTGTACGCTCGAAGAGAAGGAGGAAGAGACGTTGGAGAAGTAAGATGAGTGGAGGAAGAGGGAGGGGCAATTTGGTCATCTCAGGTCTCTAGTCGCTAGAGTTTTTTTACGATTCCGGCACCAGGGACCTTAGAGTGCTATTAAATCAAATCTGGAGGACGAAATCATCATTTTTGAAACAATAGGGATGAAAATAGTAATTTAAGCAAAGAAGAGGGACGGGAGGGCAATTTACCCTAAATTCTTTGTCTACAAGAAACTTGAGGGGAACTTCTCCTTCAGATCATTATAATATTCCTAATAGGCATATATGACACTTGATCCTTGCCACTGAACAGAACATAAACTTGAGCCTTGTCCTGCCTTTTTTAAATCCTCTAAAATAGACTCTGGCTCCTTCATGGGTATCACTCCTCCTAGGATCTCAACCACCATAGAGTCTTCTTTTGGGCGCACACACTTTTTTAGTTGTGATACATGGAATGTGATGCACTTTTGTAGTTGTTGGCAGGTTTAGAGTATAAGCCACCTTCTGCACTTTGTCTACCACCTAAGAAGGACCAAAGTATCGAGAAGAAAGCTTGTGAAACTCGATCTTTTGTATAAAATGATGGTAATATGGTTGTAGCTTCAAGTAGATAAAGTCATCCTTCTAGAACTCCCTCTTCGACCTACATCTATTAGCTTGAGTGATCATCCTCTCTAGATCCTTCTATAGGCAGTATTTCATAATTTTGAGCTTCTCTTCTTGGACTTGTAAGCACCCATCAATTGTTTCAATTCTCGAATTCCTTGCAAAATAAAGAGGCGTAATGGTGAACACCATCCAACCCCTTGAATGGGGTGGAACATGTTGCAGAGTGATGGGTGGTATTGTACCACCATTTAGCATAAGTACGACATTTGCCCGATCTTTTTGGTCTTTATGAGTTATGCACCTCAGGTAGGTCTCTAAGCATATATTCACCACATCTGTATTTTTTATTCATTTGGGAGTGATACAAAGTAGACATGTTCAAGCCTGCACATTGGTGTCAAGGCAAATGCTACCAAACTTGACTAAGAAATATGCGATCACGATCACTAATGGTATTTTTTGGTAGCCCATGGTGCTTATAGACTATCTACAAACTTTTTAGCGACTATTAGTACAGTTAAAAAGTTTTTCAGAGGCAGAATATGAACGTATTTGGTCAGCTTGTCCATAATAATGAAGATGGTAGTGACTCCCTATGAGTTTAGTAACCTTTCAAAAAAGTTTGTGAAGACGGTCTAACAAACAAAGAACGACTTAGAATAGAAAGTGGTTATATCAACTCAGGGTTGGCTAAAGCATTGTATTTGCACTTCAGGCAAACATCACGTAACCTAATATAATTCCTCACATCCTTCTCTTTCCAATAGAAAGCATCTTCCAATCTTCTTGCTAATGCATTTATCCCAGAATGGCCTGCTTGAAGGGTTGAATGGAACAAGTTAATGAGCATGAACCTCAACCCTTCATCTAGTCCCACAACAATCTTTCCCTTCCTAAGCAACCTATCGGGCATTAGTTGATAAACACCTTCCTTCATCTCCTTGTTCTTTACTTTTGAAATCACACAAAGTAGTGCAACTTTCATATTTCTCCTAAGCCAACCCTTCAATAAATACAAAGGAGAGAGCCAACAACTTCACCTCCTTGTCTTGTGCCCTAAACAAAGCATTGACAGCTCTATTCTCGACTCCCTTCTTTTATACTATGTCATAATCATAACTCAAAAATTTGGCCAGCCAAGTGAATTGACAAATAGTGGATAGCTTAACAAGAACTTGAGGCTTTTATGATCAGTCTTAATCTAGAAATGTCTCCGTACTAAATATGATGCCACCCTAATGCTTTGCTGAAGTATTGCCATTAATTCCTTCTTATGTACTAACATCAATGAGTATTTAGGCCCCATTACTTTGTTGAAGTAGTATATGAGATGGTCCATTTGCATTAAAATAACTCACTTCCTAATATTGGATGCATCTGTCTACATCACAAATACTTCATTATAATCTAGTAATGCCAATACTGGTGTAATAGTTATAGAAATCTTTAACTTCTCGAATGCAACTCTCAACTTCTTCATTCCAACTAAATCCATCCTTCTTCAATATCTAGATCAGAAGTTTTCTTATAAGGTTCTAATTCTTCACAAACCTCATTAATAACCACAAAGATCTAACAATTCTTTCAGCTGTATGATAGCCCCAGGCACTAACCAATCATGTACAGCTTGAATATTCTTCTGATTAGTGGACACTCCTTTCTCATCTATGACATGCCCTGAATAATCAGTAAAAATAACTCCAAATGTGTACTTGGACTTTTTAGCATATTACTCATCCTTTATGACCCTTAACATATGCTTCAGATGAATCAGGTGTTCTTAAAAGTAAGTCTGTACACCAAGATATTAAAAAAATCAATATAAATTTCTTCAAGTAGGGCTTGAATGATTTATTTATGGAGTTCTATAAGATTGTAGGTGGATTAGTTAGCTCAAATGACATAATCAAAAACTCATAATGGCCTTTATGTGTCCTAAAATTTATCTTGTACATATTAGAGAGATTAATTCTAATATAATAACACTAGAACCTGAGATCAATCTTAAAAAATTACTTGGCTCCTCCCAACTCATCCAATGACTATTTAATTATTAGAATATGATACTTTTTCTTAATGATAATATCATTAAGAGCCATGTAACCTACAAAATCTTCATGTTCTATTATTCTTTTTGACTAACACAACAAGAAAGACAAAATTGTTGTTACTATTCTGTGTAATTCGTGTCTGCGACATTTTTCTTACTAACTTCTCCACAATATTTTTTTGGCCCACGGATTATTTATAGTTTCGGATTAATAGTTTGACTCCCAGGCTTGAGAAGAATCTTGTGCACATGTTTTCTCTCCATGAATAGATCCACTAGTTCCATGAAGATATCCTAAAACCCTCTTAGTAACTCATTAATTATATCTTCCTTCATAGTACTGGCTCCGCTCTTTTTCTCAATGCAGATCCTCCATGAAATATTTTTTAAGAGATGATCATTAATTAGAAGGCCGAATTCTATGCGGGCAATGAGTATACGACGATATGATATTATTAGATGGTAAATTTTATTTTGGTATCAAATTGTTTTATGAAATTTCTTTTTAATACATTAAAACTTTGATGGACTATAACTTTTTACTTGTTTAAAATTTTTGATATTATAATATATATTTTGAAGCAAAATTTAATGAGCCACACTAATTACGACATTTTCTTTTGAAAATCAATGTACCATTCAGATTGTGCAGCATTGTAGACCTCTGGAAAAGTATGAAAAAAGGCTCGAATGGTATGATTCTTTCGTCGCCCCAGAATGAAAGGGACGATCTCGTAGTTCTTGCTCTGTACAGGTACGTTGTTAGGTGCTCCATTTTTTTTCTATTGAGGCCAAACCTAACCCTGAAATCGAGTGATAGTTGTCCTTGCCTTTAAAAAATATTATGTGTCTATGAAAATTATAAGAGCAAATTGCCCTCAGGTCCCTGTCCTTTGCTAAAATCACCATTTTCGTCCCTACTATTTAAAAAAAAAGGATTTTGTCCCCCATCTTTGCTAAATTAACACACTTAGGTCCCTGGTGCCGGAATCAGAAAATTTCTCCGGCACCTAGGGACCTAAAATGTCTCCTTTGCCCTTGAATTCAAAAGTTAAAAAAATGCCGTGAGAGGCGAGGAGGAGGGAGAAGGATGATAGGAGAAGGAGGATAGGAGAGGAAGAGAGAAGTGGGAGGATAGGTGGAGGAGGAGGACGGAGAAGGAAGATAAGAGGAGGAGGAGAGAGGTGGAAGGAAGAGGGCCGATGAGGGGGAGGAAAGGAGGAAGAGGGGGAAAGAGGAGGGCGGAGGATGGGAGGGGGATTCTAAGATGAGGGAGGAGGAGGAAGGAAGTGGGTGGAGGAGGAGGGAGGAGGAGGAGAGGAGGAAGAAGAGTACTATTTTTTTTATTTTTGAATAAGGGCAAAAGAGACATTTTACGTCCCTGGATGCCGGAAAAAATTTTCGATTCCGGCACCAGGGACCTAAGGGTGTTGATTAAGCAAAGATGGGGAACGAAATCCTCTTTTCCGAAACAGTATGGACGAAAATAGTGATTTTAGCAAAGGCCAAGGACCTGAGGGCAATTTATTCAATCTCGCTTTCAATTTTTAATTTCAAGTACAGCATAGTTACTTTGTGAATAGTTCGCAACATTGAACCATTAAAAGAATACATATATCTACAAAACAAGAGTTAAATTCTAAAATATTTTTATTTAATTTTCTAAATTAAGTTTTCTACAATGAGATTAATCCATCCAATAAATAGTGAAAGGTCATTTTTGAGAAAAGATTTATGCCAAAAGAAATCTCTTTACAACCCACTCACGGGTTTTATTGAGAAGAAAAACTACTCATCGGCGTCAACGTAATCGCTGCAGCCTAAATAATAGAAAATTTTATGATTGTGAAAATCAGTCGCTTAAATAATGGGTATTCAGTATTCACCCTCGTTGTTCTCCCACGCATAAGACACAATACTCGTTGTTCTCCCACGCATATGACAGCGTTGATCGTATTAGCGCGTTAGAGGACGCTCTCCTTCTCCGTATACTCACTCTCCTTCCTACAAACTCAAACGGCCGCGACGTCAGTGGCGGAGCTACTTACATAATAGTGGGGCAATTACACTCACTTAAAAAAAATTGTGTATGATAATTTGTTATATTTTCAATATATGTTCCCATTTAAATGGAAAATTGGCCCCATAAAAAATTAATTAAATCAGAAATTAAAATTAAAAAAAAATTAAAAATTGACCCCTCGTTAAAATTTCTGGCTCCGCCCCTGCACGAAAACCACCTCAACTTCCACCTCCACTCCGAGAGTGTACCTAAATCGACACGATACTCCAGCTCCGTTCCACCGCATAGATCACTATCCACGAACACGACAACGCAAGGAAGAGAAGATTACGAGACTAGACGATTAAGAAGGATTAGGTAGTGAATTCTGATTTATAGATTCGGATGTTGATATATTTAGTTGTTCACTTGGCATCCGGACACTTGCTAACAATATAATCAAGTTCGAGGCGAGTAATGCAAAATGTTAATCAACTTAGCCAGCCACCAAAAGCTTGGAAATAAAAATTACTGATATTACAAATGGCATCAGAAGCACCGAAAATTATATTGCAAAGTGGTCTGTTTCAGTGCAATTTTGCATGCTGCGGTTCAAGTAACATTGAACGTGTGAATGTTGCGAACTCTCTATTTTTATTCCAAGTATATGACAATGTACATTACCAATTGGCAAAAACTTTCATCCGACTATAGAGCAACTCCGACAAGCTTGTGAAACAACAGATATACAGATCTGGAAGTTGCTACCTACCATTGGGAGAGCGCTGCAGTTCGACACAGCACAGCTCCCACTTTCTTATGCTGGTGATGTCTTCAACCACCAAAAAAAAGCATCGATGCATTCGAAGCTGCCGAAAGTAGACACCGGTGTTGGCAGAAAAATGTGTATTGATGCGACAACTCTGCAGAAATACACCACCTTGTTAGAGGAGTGTGCTCGAACTTGTTGCACTTCCATCAGATGATCAGATCATTGGAACCAATTGCAGAGTCCGTTATGAATCTTGAAGAACTAGATTCAATTCCAGGGCTGATCTTGCCAGCAAGCCACCTCTCCTGTAGCAGCATGAGATCAGTTTGTAATGAAGCAATCGCTTTTCAACATAGGGACAAAGGTAATACCAAAGCAAGAAAATAGTAGAGGTTATGAATGAGATCATGAGATGTTTGCTCTTGATTACCAATTATCCAGGATGGTAATCACTGCTATGCATTTTGCAAAAAAGCAAACGATAGGAACTAATGATCATGGATTCAAAGAGTATAATTTAGTTCAGAAAGAAGCAACTCCTCTACAAGAGCACTCGATTAAACTAAAATCTATAAACTAGAACATGGTCCATGTGCAGATTAAACGGAGACCAAAGGTGCCACTTGCCTCGAAAGAGTGGGAAGGAGTTGCCGGATCTTCTGCAGTTGTTTATGGCACTGGTTGCAGCATTCTCGCCTATCCTCAAAAGTTTCAACACATTAGTTATTCTATAAAATTGTAAAGATAACGATTCTGGAAAAGCAATTTCACATGCCAAACTTGCTCTTATCATACCTTTGCTCTGCATGAAGATCAACTCCGACAGTTGGGCGAGCTGAAATTGTAGATCGTATGACTGGCCCAAAGACTGCTACTAGCTTTAGTAAGAGCTCCAATGAAAGACTAGAATGCCTGCGAATGGGCAATTTTAAGGGATCCACTTTAGTTCCCCTCTATAAGCAAATTATGAGATGATAGTGGGAGTAATTAATTAATTAACTAAAATCTAGGATGAAAACGGGAGAAGCATTGGTCAGATCTCAGAAACGATCTGAGAAAGATATCAACCCAAGACTTTAATCATTAATGAAAGGCAACGATATCATCAGCATCTAAGAAATCACCTCTCTGTCTTACTATCTAGTAAGCCCATGAGCACCGGAAGCAAAAATGAAAATAAATCTAGGGTGATTACTTCCATTTTGTCTAACAAGATGCTGATAACATCTGCTTGAACCTGCACCGGAAATGCAAGGAAAGGAAGCATTAATTGTTTGCCACACAAAAAAAGATAAAAATAATTGACAAAGGTATAAGAATAGTTAAGTACACACAGAATGATCTGGCAATCTCCTCAAGGCATTAACAGCCCCTTTCATGTCATTCCGTTCCCAAAAATGTCTTATTACCTGCAACATCATATTACAAAAACTATAATTGATAGTCATCCAGCGAAAGACTATACAAATCTAAAATCCAACACATACTGAACGGAAGCCAGGAAAAGATTCTCATCATTCTAACTACATTACGAGCGGGGTAACAAGCAATGGAACCATTTCAATTATTGGGATCTCTATTCTCTAAGCCTTTTTTCCACAGAACTTTGAAGCTTCATGACAAACTTCACCATTCAGGACGTACTTGAACTTGCAACAAGAACTAGGTATACCATAATTCACAGAGGGGACAAGCATACCTGCAATTTTGTCAAACGTGATTTTAATGTACTTAAGAACACGTCGTGAGATTGCAATAGATCTTCAGAAACATCTTTGTCGATTGCAGAAATAAATTCTCTCCCCGAAACTTGAGGTTCTTCCTTCTGTTATGTGTGAAACATTTGTGTGAGTTTGGGATCATAAGACATTTTTATATGCAGAATGTCATACATATCTGACAAAGTTAAGCTTGTTGTCAATAGCTTTCTCATGTTCTGAAAGGTGAATAGCAATTTGAATGGTCCAAGTTTCTTACGATATACCACTATGCAACCAAGCTTAAGAACCACTTCTATATTAGAGGATCTATGTAGCACAGAACCAAAATCCTCATCGAGCTGAGATGCCTCAGTGCACTTTCAACATCATAAGATACCGTGTTTGTTGAAAGGGAGGAAATTATACCTGTATCTGTGGCCTAATATCAAATTCCCTGACTGGGGGAGTGGCTACAGAACTCGTAACCATGGCTGGTCTATCTGTTTCAGGTGTTGTGCTATGGTAAATAATATTTGCCGGAGAGGGTTGCCGATCTGTTTCAGGTTTATTGACATGTGAGGGCACACGAGTTGGCAGGGTTAGAACATTGACAGGAGAGGATACGTTAGAAGCTGTGCCAGAGACATGAACTTCAGATATCATGTTAGTTGCCAATGCAACACTAGGATGAGAGGTTGCAGTACACACTCTGGCCAATGCATTACCACGAGATGTCACACTAGATCTTGTGCCCCTAACAGCAACACGGGGTGGTGTACGCAAGGCAGTGGTGGGAATGCTAATCAGTGTGGTGGTATCACTGGGGGTCAATTCTGACATTGTGACAGTGATGCTTCCAGTATCAGGTACAACATGATGGGTAACTTTCTTCCTGACGGGTTTGTCATTCAGTTCAGGTACAACAGGAGGGAATATAGCAGTCCTTACAATTGGCGTTCTATTCAGTTCAGGTACAATGGGAGGGGTCACATTGATTTCTATAGTTGGTGTTCTATTCAGTTCAGGTACAATGGGAGGGGTTACATTGGTTTCTACAGTTGGTATTCTATTCTGTTCAGGTAAAAGTGGAGGGTTTATGTTGGTTCCTGCAGTTCGTGTTCTACTCGGATCAGGTGTAAAAGGAGGTGTTATATTGTTTCCTGCAGTTGGTTTTCTACTTGGTTCAGGTACAACGGGAGGGGTTATATTGGTTCCAGCAGTTGGTGGTCTTCTCGGTTCAGGTTCAGGTACAGGTACAATGGAAGGGGTTATATTGGTTCCTGCAGTTGGTGTCCTTCTTGATGTGGGTTCAGGTACAGTTACAACGGGAGGGGTTATCTTGGTTCCTGCAGTTGGTGTTCTTCTCAGTTCAGGTTCAGGTACAGGTACAACGGGAAGGGTTATATTGGTTCCTGCAGCTGGTGTTCTTCTTGGTGCAGGTTCAGGTACAGATACAACGGGAAGGATTATCTTGGTTCCTGCAGTTGGTGGTGTTCTTGGTTCAGGTTCAGGTTCAGGTCCAGGTTGAGGGATTGGGTTCATTTGGTCTTCACTACTTAGCTTCTCTTGTCTTTCAAACTTCTCGACGAGAGTACGTGTTCTGCCTGCAACAACTGCAACTGCAAGAAAATATTTTGAAAGGAAATTAACATGGATCCACCTTATATAAAGCCTATAGGGGGTAGTTAGCGATGAAAAACCTCCATTGACAATTCTGACTGATGGGATCTGGTTAACTCCGTCAGAAGATTTGTTGCCTGAAAATAACAATTAATCAATGTCGCTGATGGCTTGTATACAATATAAAACTTCTAAGAGATAAAAGCAGATCTCAAATGCCTTGAAAAAGTAGGCAATTTATACAACACAATATCATTGATGACTTGTATACAACACAAAACGTCAAAGAGATAAAAGAAGATCTTGAGTACTTTGAACAGTAAAAAAGCAATTTATACAGAAATGGGAAGAACTCTAGATGCTTCGGAACTTCCAAGAACATTAAATGCTTTAACTTTCAATTATTTTTTGTCTGCAACAGCAAACAGGCTAGCGATAATCGCAGGAGATAGCAGCTGGAATGCCCAAGAGAAACAATGGCAGACGCTTTAAGATCAATTGTCTACATTCCAAGGAACACTGATATAATAACTTAATAGAATATTGCTGGCCAAGATGCACTGAACAACATGAAGAAAATAGCATAGTATATAAAGGGCTTCAGTTTGCGGGGGATAATCCTTTTGAAGAGTGCTCCAAAAGTGTCTTCTGAGAGACGTACCAGGGGGGAGGGTAGTTGGTGAGGATTGAAAAGCTAACTTAAAATGCAAAGTACCAAAAGAAAATTTGGATTATAGGACAAAGTATCTTACATTTTGTCTGACTGGATGGCCTCTCTGGAGACAAAATCTTATCAAACTTGTCCGAATCACTTGAGATGCTAGAAGGCTTTTCCGAACTAACGTCTGAAAAAATCTCAGCTGGCAACTTTAGATCCTTCGCATTTATCTTCTGATGGGTCATCTTAACAGTCACAAGCTCAGAAGCAGGTGAGAGTTTCTCAAAATTAACATTCAAAGACTCAGGAGCTGGTGAGAGTTTTTCAAAGTCATTCTTGCTATTTGATGGCTTTCTTATATGAGCAGGTCTAAGCAGCATGCCAGGCTTGGTCTTGGAGAAGGTAATAGCTTCTCTTCTAGTCTTGCGCTCTGCTTGATCTTCAGACTTCCAGGATTCTGTGTTTATCGGACCCTGCTTTTCTTCAGTTGGATTATATGACTCCGTCTTGTCCAGGGGAAGGATCACTTCTGGATGACTCAAGGAGACAGCTCTACTAGAATTAAGAGTTTTCCCACCTGAACCTTTAAAAGAAAGAATAATATAACTATATAAGAGGAGAATACAACAAGTATATTGTAAACAAGCAACCACCAAATTTGATGTGAAGTCTTTCCCCGTCACATTCCAGATTACTTGTGGATTATTATGAAAAATCAGGGAAATTATTTTGCACATTCTCCTTTGCAAGCATGAATCAAACAAGACAAATATGCAATGAAATCTGTGGCACATAGACAGGCCAAGGTAAATGTATATAAATACAGAATCAATGTTGTGGCTGAATCCATATTAGCAACCCCTTTAGATGGGAATAGAGACCTATAATGCTATCATTGTTGTTGTTGTTGTTGTTGTATGTTTTTAGGGCTTGGATCCACTAAGGATCCGAATGCCAGCGAAGGTTGAGAAGGAAATGTTCACCATAAATTTCAAAAACTCTTAACCATTTCCCTAATCATGTCATAAGAGTTAAGAACCCTACAATAATAATCAGAAATCGCTTGGCAGATAAGAAGCACCACAAGAAGTCTCGTTTTTCCTTTTTTCTGTTTTAATCCCCTCTATTTTTCAGTTTGAACATTGACTCTCTGATTTCCAAATCACAACAACCACAATTTAAGGTTTATTTTAAAACAGTTTCATGTCAGAAAAGTGACAAAATGAAACATGGCATAGTTATAAAACATGGGAAATAATTGAAAATGCAATCACTTCTTGGAGAAATAAAACAAAGATAAGCTAAAAATCACAGGGAATCAGCTGTTTGAGGAAAAATGGAGCAACAACTTACAATCAACATAAATGTTTTTTATTTCCTTTGTCTCGGAACTTGGAGATTCAGAACGGAATAGCCTTGCTCCACTGCTTATCTTATCCAAAGAGTGCCTAGTTTGCTTATCTAACTTTTGTTCTCCATGATCAGTGTCTTCGGGTACAATGACAGTTCCATAAGGTTGCATAAGCTGCAATAAAGGAAAGGAATCATCCAATATTTAAAAACTAAAGAATCTAGTCAATCAAACAAATGATGTAGAAACTAAAGAAATCGTGAGAAATAACAATACCGAGATATCTGCCACCCAAATTCCAACCGTGTTTCGGTAGTATGAGCCACCTAGAAGCTTTTCTTCATGAATGCAAAGGTCACCGAGCGTTGACCAACCCATACTGATCGTGTCATGGCACATGACAGGCTCCCAAGAGTAAACCTGATGTTTATGTACAACTCTTAACTTGGATATTCATCAAGTAGAAACGCTAAAATATGAATGGTGCAATGATGCAAAACCTTCAAACAGTCATCCAATCCACAGAATAGTGTCTGCCCATCAGGATTAAAGGTGATTGCACGCACCCCGGTAGCCTGAAATAGGAAATACAATTTAAAAAATCATCGGAAACTTGAGAAGATATTAACACAACAATAAAAAAGACAGACTGTCTTTAATCAAAACAGAGCAAGAACGGAAAATATCGAAGGAAAAAAAGTATTGCCTACACCTGCTGATGTAGTAGGTGTAAAGGATACAAGTATCTAATAATATTCCACCAAAAACAATAACCTCTTGATGCACACTCTTTAGAGTCCAAAGTAAAAGCCAAAATGTATGTTCAATAAATAAATACAATAAAATAAAAGAGTACAAAAATGTTAGTAAAAGAGAAAGTAGATTTCCACTGATTTTTCATATCTACTCAAATCAGGCAGAAAGAAAACAAACATGAGTCAATATCTCAATATATCACTACATGATAATTTACTCATATATGGAAATATGAATAAAATGACTCTTTTTCCACAGAAGCTAAATACAGAAGAAACAATGACCTATAGCCATCAACTAAGATCAACACTGATAACTTAGCAATCAGGTAGCTTTTCAGATTCGGGATGCAAAGTACAGATACCTCAGGTCTTACGGATCCAATCAACTCAAAGGTCTCCAAGTCCCAGTATTTCACAGTTCTGTCTGCTGAACCTGGAAACACATATGACACATAACAAAATAAGTTCCGGTATAGAGGAAATCGACTGGATTGGGAGTGACAATTAAGAAAAGGAGAAACAAAAGCACAGCATTGAGGTTTCTCGAAGCAGGATTGAGCAATCATTAGGGAGCGCTTAATGAAGCAGGATGAATCATTGGACATCCTAATTTAGTAGAGAGATGAAAGAATATCTTCTTTACGGCACCTTCACTCGTGCAAATAATCAGCAGACTTATTGATCCTACAGAAGTCTTTGTACTCACCAGTGGCAAGAAGAAATTCAAGGGGATGAAAATCAATTGACCTGATAGGTCCATCATGGAACTTAAAATCATGTAAATGCTTTCCAGCAGTGAGATCCCACACCTGCTCAACAACAGCAAGACATTGATGAGGGCGTTCTATTAAAATCTTTCTTAATTGATCATAATAAGAAATCATGGAATCCTCTAAACTATTAGGCAATAATGCTGACATATGGATATTTCTAGTACCTTTACAACATTATCCAGTCCACCAGAAACAATCCAGCGGCCATCAGGAGAAAATCTGATGGTACTAACACCACCAGCATGACCCTTGTATGTATGTATACATCCCTTCTTTCTGATATCCCAGAGCTTGAGATGTGTATCCGTGGAACCAGAAGCAAAGAACTCACCAAAAGGATGGAACTCAACAGCCGTGCAATTTGATCTATGTCCAGTAAGACCGCGAACCACTACACTTCAAGAACAATGAGAACACATTATATTCTTGCTCAAAAACCAACCTATTATACTCAGCATTGTACAAAATTGAGAAGCTAACTCGACAAATATACGTAGATAAGGCATCTGGCAATAAAAGACCGAGTTCTGAAAAGGCTGAACATAATTAAAAAGGCTAGCCCTCAAGCATGCTCTTTTCTTCATCTTCAGTCAGACAAGTATGAGAAGAACGCCCAATAAACAAATTGACTTACGCTTGGTCTCTTCCAGATCCCAAAGCTTGATAGCACCAGCAGAAGCTCCGGACAACACCAAAACTTCGGCTGTATTAAAAGCCAGAGATTCAACAGGACTTGTATGACCACACAAGCTCTGCATATGCCAATGCAAATAAAAAAAAACAAAAGCTTTAGTAAATGCCAATGCTCGCCAAACCATTGTAAGCTTCCCCACACAAAAAAAAAACCCAACTAAACGAACATCAATTCATAACTCGACGCTATCTAGTATAACGGATTCGGAAGGGCAAGTAAGTGAGGAAGCGATTACCATCAACGAAGTGGGCTTGCCGATAGCCCATAGATTGACTTTGTGGTCATCACCACCAGTGATGAACAACCTGCACGCCTTCTTCGCGATGCTTAGACAGTTCACATTCGTCGTATGAGCTACAAATTCCTCTTTTTTTTAAAAAAAATTCCCAAGTCAAGGAACCCAAAAAACCGAAACCCCATCCACAAGAAACCCAAATAAAAATAAAAAAATAAAAATAAAACTTATACTCTACTCTACAATGAACTCCAATGGTTAAAAAAAGGATTAAAAAATGAGTAAAAATTACCCTAAATGGCTCAAATCCAATCATACAGCTGATTCGAACATAAGCATCAACTACCGACGAGGGAATGCGAAAATAAAAAAAATAAGAGGAAAAAGACAGCGTTTTCTAGCAAACAGAGAAGGATACGGAGCTTATATCCACGCTTCGCCATTTCTTCGGAGTTTCCCGGACCCCAAACCGACACCGTTTTCTTCCCACTGAAGAGAAGACGAGCTCGAGGAATCAAGTCCTCGGATTAATAAAAATAGATTTTTCCTTTTGTGGATTTTGGAATCCACCACCACAGCGAAAGAAGAAGAAGAAGAAGAAGAAGAAGAAGAGAGTAGGAAGGAAGATGGAGGTTGGTTTTATCTCTGGCGCTCTCTCTCTCTCGCTCTCTCTCTCTCTCTCTCTCTCTCTCTCTCTCGCTCTCTCGCTCTCTTTCGCTTCTTTACTTTAATATTTTGTCTTTTGGTTTTATTATTTCTTTTTCCGCGGTTTAGTTTACTTGCCAGGCGCGTATTAGTTTCTTTAAATACATTTCTCTTTTTTTTCCAAAGGGGGATTAATAATTTAATGTATATGATGAATCACAAAATTTTACTTTGAACGTCCAATTAAAGTTGATATAAATAGTAAGCACTTAGTTCACTTAAAAAAATTAGAGTAAACTATCAATATATATTATTGAGACTCCGAAAACTAAATTTTATAGGGAAAGAAGTGAATAATGTTAATGTCGGTGTACTTTGGTGGTGGTTTTTCTTCAATTCTTCTCTCCTTTTTCAGATTAGATTCTGGCTTTTCTGGGTGGTGAAATGACATACCATAAAAAAAGGTTGTGGTGGAAACAATTACAATAATGTGCTTGGATTTACGCTCCAGGAGATGTGTTCCTTTCATTTTGGGAAAAGTACACTTAGGTACCCTGTAGTTTCACCGATTCTCACTTGAGTACCATGTGCTTTTTGGACCATAGAACCGGTCCAAGTTCTGAAAATTTTCATCACTGGCCGGTCCCGTAATTCGGTCCATGCATTTTTTACGAAACGACGTCGTTTCAAAGCTCACGTGGCAGTCCACGTGATTGATTTCTTAAAGAGTTAGAGCTGAAGTGGCTTAATGGCAAATTTTTATTTTAATACTTAAATTTTTTTAATAAATTTTTAAAAGCTTTCCCGACCCCACCCCCATCTTTATCTCCGCCGCCCAGCTCCGACCTCCTCGCCAACGCCGACCACATCCACTCCTTCCTCCTCGCCAACGCCGATCACATCCACTCCTCCCCTACCGGCTCCAAGCCGCCATCGACCACATCCAGTCCTCCCTCCTCACCAACGCCGACCACATCCACTCCTCCCTCCTCGCCAATGCCGACCACATCTACTCCTCCCCTACCGGTTCCAAGCCACCACCGACCACATCCACTCATCCCTCCTCACCAACGCCGACCACATCCACTCCTCCATTACCAGCTCCAAGCTGCCACCGACCTTATTGGCGTCGGACTCATTGGTGAAGGTGCGCCAGTCAGAGGTCTCATCGATTGAATGGGACTCCAGAACTAGCCCGGACTCGGAGCACACCATGTCCCCCGTCGAGTGGTCGAACACCACCTCCGTCTACCTCTTGTAGTCCGAGCAGAACGCAGGTTCCTGACTAGAAGAGGATCGATTGAAAGAGACTTTATTCGGTTGGTTTTGGATCGGGGCAGAGACTTTGTTTTTTACTAGAAGAGGATCAATTGAAAGAGAGGGAGAGGCCAAGGAGGTTGGTTGATTTATAGACAGAGGCAGCGGTTTGGGGCCATTCGATCTACTTTCCAAGGTAGGGCAGGAGAGAGAGAGGAGGAGGAGGAGAGGAGAGAGAGGAGGAGGGGGGAGAGAGAGAGAGGAAGGTGTTTTTTAAAAAATAAAAAATTATTCATGTATTAATTTGGTAATTAGCCACTACCACGTCATTTCCACATTGGACTGCCACGTGAGCTTCGAAACGACCCCATTTCATCAAAAATGCCTGAACCGGATTACGGGACCGACTAGTGATGAAAATTTTCAGAACTTGGACCTGTTCTACGGTCCAAAAAGCATATGGTACTCAAGTGAAAATCGGTGAAACCACAGGGTACCTAAGTGTACTTTTCCCTTTCATTTTTGTCTTTCCCCTGTCTTCTACAGTATTTTGCGTCCAAATCTTTTTCTAATTATTTTTAGGGAAAAATACACATAGGTATCGTGTAGTTTTACTGATTCTCACTTAGGTACCTTGTACTTTTTGAACCGTAGAACAGGTCCAAGTTATGAAAATTTCCATCACTGGTCGGTCCTGATATCCGGTCCGAGTGTTTTTGACAAAACGGCGTTGTTTCATTGCCAACATGGACTGACATGTGACTTAGACTAGTAGTAGTTGGTAATTAGTACCAAAATTACTTATTATTTTCAAAAATTCTTTTAACCTCACCTCTCTAATTTTCTCTCTTCTTCCAACCAATGTTCATCTTCAACCTCCGTATATTCTCCATCTTGAACCAAGCAATCCAAATAAACATAGTACCCAAAACAAACCCCCAAAATCTGAAACTACAGAGCTCATTCGGGTTGTTCGATTCTCGATCCTCGGTCACCCCAACCTTGATGTTCGGTCCCCGATCATCCTTGACATGCATCCGTAAACCCCAGGAGGGAGAGTTGTTCGTTGCTTCTTCCTCTGTCCTAGCCTCCATCTTCCCTCCTCCGTCCTCTAACATTTCCTCCATCCTTGCCACCTTATCTCTTCCTCCGGTGACCATCGCACATCTCCCTCTGCTCTACTGCTTTCCTTTCTCACCAGTCAGATCCGGAGCTGGAGGACAAAGATGATGACAGGCAAGGAGGCGATGGAGCTGGGGAGTGAACACAGATGAGGTGACAACGAGGTGGTCAATTTCGGAGCCAGATGAGAAGATGACGATGTGGGCGAGGCGACAACGGGGCTAGGGAGGGATGCAAAATTTAGATTAGACTAGAGTTCAGTTTTTAGATTTAATGTGAAATTTAGATTTAGGTTAGATGTTGGAAGTAAGGTAGCTTAGTGGCGTGGCTTCTAGAAGTGGAGTTGCTGGATTGAGGAGTTTGATGTTTGAGTTTTTGTTTTCTGGTTTAGCTGGTAACGCCTGTGGTTGCTCTTAGCTTGGATTTGAGAGGGTTAATGTATGATTTAGTTTTTAGTTCATAGATATAACTACACCATGTCAAAGTTGGCCCTTTCCTGCATCTCCTTCAATGTGTTCGAAAAAATTACTGAGAGAGGAAGAGGAGAGGAGAGAGAGGAGGAGAGAGAGGGGTGTCGTTTTTAAAAATTACTAAAATATGCGGTACTAAAATTAATATTTGACTCACTACCACGTCAACACCAGCACATTATTTTAAAAATTACCAAATATATGGACTGCCACGTCGGACGCGAAATGACGTCATTTCGTAAAAAAATTTGGACCAGAGATCGGGACCGGCTTGTGATAGAATAAGTTGGACCGGTTCTACGATCCAAAAAGCACAAGATACCCAAGTGAGAATCGGTGAAACCACTGGGTACCTATGTGTACTTTTCTCTTATTTTTAATGTATAAAAAGTGGAATAGGTAAATATCGACCAGTTATTTAATACGTCAAATTTACAATTTTGAAACTCTTATCTCTTTAATTTTTTTAATGGAACGGGAACCTCAAAATTTCTGTATTAAAAATATGAGAAAATAATTGCATTATAAATTGAAGTCCGTTTAGCTGATAATTATAATGAATTTTTCTTAAAATTATTGAGATTGTTTCTATTATTACTATTTGGCACATAATCTCTTCTTTTTCGAGGTTGCGGCTACCAATCTTAACAAACTTTTATACGGTGAAATCTAGTAGAAAAAATTCACATGAGGAAAAATGAGATCGACAAATTAGAAACCCGCATTGATGTTGACACCACTATACATGATCTCGTGACATCAATAGTTCTACGAGTACATTGAAGGAGGTTAGTGTCATAAGTCATCTAAACATATATCAATATAATACATAAATAAAACATAATTATAGTCCACGACTTGGCGCCCGTTTACCAATTATCCCCTGTTTTATTTTGCCTGACTATACAATGACATATATCTCTGGTTATATTATCTGCATCTGTATTTAAATCAGATAAACTGGTGCATTAAATTTAAATGATCATAAAAAGTAAATTTTTGGTATAATATAAAAACTACACTAGTTATTGCATTAACTATTTTATAGTTTTATGAGGTCCTATTTTAAGGGCGTCTCTTTTCATTAGATTTTGTTAAATAAATATAAGTTTCTTTATCTCTTGAACTAACACTCATTAGTATTATGATAATGTTTTTGTCGGTATAAATTGTACTAAATACTTAAAGTTCAAATTAAGTAATAACTCAATAATAGTAAAATTCCTCATGACAAGTTTAAGAAGGTTGCATAATAGGAAATCCTAAAATAACAATAGAGAAAGTATGAAAAAAGCCTATGCAAGAATGGAAAATGAATTCGGATTTAGTTTTGATATGGGTTAAACTTGAGATAAATTATTCGCATATTTGAACTTTCATTACAAAAAAACATCATACACGTTATTCAACGTGGAATACCTTCATATGCTTGCATCTAGAATCGGATGATACTAACGAGTTACGATTTGCTAATGTAATGTTATGTGCAACACGGAGATGCATTTTTGTAGGACAGTTACATTATGGTTCATTTTAATTTAAAAAATTAGAAAATTGACGAAGTTTTCGAATCGACAAAGACGATAATAATGAAAATTGGGAATCTGTTCTACCAAGCCGTTATATCCACAAATTGCCATAAAATGCAACAATTCTAAGAGAGACAATAGAGACAACGACAATGGCGACAACGCACGCAACAACTATGGAAGTCAAAAATCAAGTGAGTCAACTTCACGAAGTCATTCAGTCCTCAAATCACAATGAAAACACTTCAACCCTAGGAGAGAATAAACTTGACTACGACAGATTAATCAGATTGATTCAATGATTTAGTGTGATTGATTCAATAGTGGTCTATTTGATTAAATATATCTAACAAATTATAAAAAAATATTATCAAATTAATTATTTAACATGACTTACCATTTGATATAACCGGACAGACTATCGATATAATTGAGTAAACTATCGAATATAATTAGCGAACTATTTGAAATAATCGAGTAAGTCATTGAATATAACTAGCAAAATGATTTGATGCAACCGAAAAAAATTGAATATAATTCGCAGATTATTGAATATAACTAGGTAAATTATTGAATATGACTGAGACAATGAGAGTCGATTGATGATGCAGAAGGTATAGACACTAAGGTCCCTAACTTATTCTCATCGACAGAGATATTGGTGAGATCGAGGTCTCCCTCTTGGTGGTTGTGACGAGGTTTAGGTCGAGATCAAATTTCATTGTGGTCTGTTCTACTATCAGAGAGAGCTTTTTCGTGCTCTATTATATTCCCTCGTCATCAATCGTAGGAGTTTTGGCATCTCCTTCCTTCTCCTTCTTAGTACTTTTGTCTCTCTTTTTTCTTTCTTTTGTTCACAAAAGATAAAAAAATTCTTTGTTTGTCTGAACTAATAAATTAGCTAATTAATTCTCCTTGCTGATTTAACATCTCAAAAAAATATAGTACAATATTATAATCCAATAGACATACATTA
Organism: Hypericum perforatum; assembly: GCA_012979155.1. NCBI lineage: Eukaryota > Viridiplantae > Streptophyta > Magnoliopsida > Malpighiales > Hypericaceae > Hypericum > Hypericum perforatum. The sequence goes on along the minus strand of SOPF01028116.1, from coordinate 92,896 downwards.
TCGAATCTAAAACTGAGACTCACTACTCATAAATGGATTAAATACAAAAACCTAACTAAGGATTTGACATCAATTTAATAGTATCACTAAAAAGTCTTCATTATCCTTATTTTTTTTACCTTAAAATTAATACTAGTACTATTTTTCATTTGTAAAACTTAATCTTTTGTAATATTTAAATTTTCATACTTGAGAAAATTCAAAACATCTATCAATTATACCAATTTATTTTCGTTATTATTAGGAAATGTCTTAAACTTAGCTTCACCTACGGGGATTATGTAATGATCGGGACATTGCGTGAAATAGACATTTTCTTAATGAGAAACGTTCCATTAATGATCGGGACATTGCGTGAAATAGACATTTTCTTAATGAGTTCCATTACGCAAGAAATCTTATTAATTTCTGGTAAAACTAAAACAGATCACCCACCTCCGAAGTCGAGTAGACTTATAATCAGTAGAGGAGTATTACTAAGATTTGGTGGGTGCAACAAATTAATTCGGTGTGGAGTATTACTCTAAAATTAAGTGAGAACAACCACATACATTGTCATCCAACTCGATTCCAGAATATAAAGATAAAATCCTAAAATGCAATTGTGTCAAGATTCGTCCGGAAGAAAATTGTCAACGATAGTCATTTTGGGACCTGATTGTGATGTACATATCAACTTCACGAGCTCGAGATAATAAAGTATTTTCGAGCAATCATGTAAAAGTTAGATTCTTCCTAATCCTCTTTCAAAAATAATAAAATTCTTCCTAATCCTGTATGGTGGTGTCTCTCATGGGTAAATGTTCCATTGTAATTTAAGAAATACACATTCTTAAAAAAAATAATAACGAATATCACCTTCTAAATCTTGGATCAATCATGGTTGGCACCAATTGTTTCTTTTCTTAGGACATCCAGTTGGTAAATGATTTCTTTTCTTTTTCAATATCGGAAAGAAAACTTTTCAGTAGATCTGACCCAATACAACGTCCTAAGTGCTTAACACGCCTTCTAATTCGCCAATCCTTCCTGTTTTCCGCCACTAAAGGTCCAAAGTATTTAATTATCAACCGAGCAAAAACAAAATACTCATTTCATAAATGAAGCAAAATGAAACAAAGGTTTCTTTTCGGGTATCAATTGAGTTGTTTAAACTCTTGTGGATACGAATCTAAATTAAGTTTGTCGCATATCTTAATAACTCTTTATGTTACATAAATTGGTGTGGAAGGTTTTACATATCGTTCTCTGGGACGTGGGGTTGCAAATATGCAATAACTAAGGATATGTACGTTTTGAAGGAGACCGAAAGGTCTAAAGCGCATCTAGCCCCATATTGCAAATATTCATAAGAGATCATGCCTCCCACTCCGCTCCTAGAGGGCCATACATATTTTACATATACGATATTATATAATCACATTATTAGGACCAATAATCAGGGCTGGCAAATATATTGAGTTATCCAATTGGTAGAATCTGGTTTCACTTCAAACGATTATAGAATATTATTACTAGAATAAAACTCGAACATATTCAACAACCAATACGTGGAGTTCATAAAAATAACGGAAATAAATGGTTCCAAGCACTCTTACGCCACCACTTTTTTATTTAAACATGTAGTATCTAAATTTATTGGAATGATTAATTTAGATTTGAATCATACAAGAGTTCTAAAAATAATAAAATTTTCCAACTAGTATAAAGCTGGCATGTTTTCCAAGTTTCGAATTTAATACTAAGTTTGTTAAATAATAATAACTTTATTAATAATTAATTCGAATATTTGTTGATTATTGATTTTGAAGCATCATATATTATGAATAATCATATAAAGTGGGAAGCGCGAATGCTGATGACACAACCGGTTTACGATAACTCTTGTAAATTTTAAGTTTAGTTTATTAAGCTTAAATTTTCATAGCTTTAGAAAGTTTTGGGCTCCCAAGTAAGTTTTCTTCCCATTCGTAAGAAGTAAAATTTCAACATCCGACTTCTTAGAAAAGAGTTAGGATCCGTTGCCTTCCTACTCACCAAGCGTTGGTTACCCGTAATTATTTATTTACATACAATTTTATTGAGTTGACTGAGGTTGCTAATAGTTATAAATTAGCTATTACGGACTGAAAAAACTATTTCAAACGATAAAGAATAAAAAGTAGGTCATGCTGACATATTTTATTTTTCATTATTATTTTGTATGTCATATTGATATATTTTATATGTCAATATTAATATGTTTAAATTTTTTTGTGAATTTGTTTAGGTATTTCAAGATCATAAAATGAGGAATCAAATTGATATATTTTGTATGTTAATATTGACATATTTGTATGTTATATTCGCATATTTTGTATGTCAATAATAACATGTTATCTTGTGTATTTTTCGTGTAAATTTTTGTATTTAAAAAAAATTATACATACTAATATTGACATATAAAATATGTCAATATAGACATACTCAAAATATTAATATTTAAAAATAAAATATGTTAACAAAGTTCATTTTTTTATTCTCCTACGTTACGAATAATATCCATCTATACTTAATCCACTCCATAAAACTTTAGCAAATATCTTTTATGATGTTCTCAATAAACGAGAAAAATCATATGTAAATTATATCATACAAGGACATTTCTGTAAGATTGGTCAAAATAGTAATACAATTTTGATTTACTATCTTGTATTCACGTCTTAATAAAGAGTAGCACCCACAGAATTGCATCAAGTAAAATTAAGATTCACTTAAGATATTTTATATTCACGTTTTACAAATATAATAAAGGGAAAAGTTCACTTAAGTACCATTTGGTTTAACTCATTTCCAGATAAGTCCATGTGGTTTAAAAAAGTCATTTGGGGTCCGACTTAGTCCAATTTTCTCATCTGGGTCACCCCGATCTTGTTCAATTTATTTTCAATAAAACACCCCGTTTCGATCCACTGAGTTGGTCAGCCACGCAAAATTTCGGTCCATGTGGACAATTTTGGCAAATGTTGTTTATGATACTTATATTTTTTAATTTTATTTTGAAAATTCCCAAAATAAAAAATCTCCAATCTGAAAAAGGGATGAACTCTAATATGAGAAGTTTACGTTTTGTTCTTCAAAATCAAACGAAACTCCAATTTCAAAATCCCAAGTTCGAGTTTTGAGATCCCCAACTACTTCGACTCCCTTGTTTTTCAAAATCAAACAAAACCCAAATCCATCTGTAGAAAAATCAACAATCTTAAGAACCCAATCGTCCCCCACAAGCAAGTTCCGCATTGTCAATCCACCGACGCTGACGCCAATGAGGAGATCGGTGATAACGAGGACCTCGAGCCCCCACCCAGCGCTGTCCCCTTCTCTCGTCTCTTTGCCTGCGCCGATCGATGACAATGCGGAACCATCCTTGTCATCTACCTATCCTCCTCCTCCTTCATGTTGTCTTCCAACACCATGTGAACCCGCCGTAGAGCCCGCCGTTGAATCCCTCCTTCACATCTTCAATGACCTTGTCGACTTCCTGAACCCTCTCCGGGTAGAACCTCTAGCTCTGTGTCCTAGACACCGAGAAGCTATCATTCCTCGTGATTATGTCACCCCCAGTCTTGGCGCAGAGGGTTCTCCCCAAGCTCCAAAATAACAACTCACTTATCCTAAAACCCCCTAAACCCTCTCTTCCAAGCTCCTTACGTAAGCATCAGAAGATGGCTAAGGTTGAGGGTGGGGCGTTGAAATGTTGCTAGGTAAGAAGGCGACGGTAGAAAAAATGGAGGGGGGTTGGAAATGATTCGACGGCGATATTGGAACTTGTGGTGGGTGGGTGGTTGGTGGGGTATTGGAAACTGGGTAGGGGTGGAAGGGATGGGGGGGGGGGGGGGGGGGGGAAAAGGGGGGGAGGGGTATGGGACGACGGTGAAAAAGAAGGGGGGTGTTTGTCCAATTGAGAAATTATTTTAAACATAATAACTGTAGACAAAATTTGCTAGCCAAGTCAAAGTTACAACGTAGACAACTTTTACGCGTGGCCGGCCAACTTAGCTTGTCAAAATGGAGCATTTTATCAAAAATAAATTGAACCGGATCAGGGTGACCCAGATGAGAAAATTGGACTAAGTCGGACCCCAAATGACCTTTTTAAACCACGTGAACTTACCTAAAAGGCGTCCAACCACAGGGTACTTAGGTAGATTTTTTCCTATAATAAATGCATCAAAAAACTCGTATCAAGTAATTTACAAACGTAAATAACAAAATTTTGATATGAATTTAGGTGGAGACGTGGAGCTGAAGACAGCGTCCTACAAATTTCCCAACGGACTAATTTACGCAATTAATGAAGGAGATGATTGACAAAACCATTTGACTGCCAACCGACATCCCCGACCGCGCTAGAATCTTAGCTAGCGCTGACAGCAAATACCAAACAAATTTGAAATTCAGAGAAGAAAACAAAACAGAAACGGCTACAACAGTCATTTTTTATACGTTTATATCTAGGGATAATTGCGCTCGCCCCCTGGGTTTTGCAGAAATTAGTGATTCAACCCTTCTATTTTTTTAATTATTATTTAGTCCCTCTAGTTTATGAAAAAAGTATTATTTGGCCCCTATAACCGGAATCCGGTGATTTCTCCGACGAAAATGGACCCGAGATGACGAAAATACCCATTTCCTTTAAAAAGTAAAAAAATAAATTGAAACACAATCGTAATTCGTATTTAGCTGAAATTTTTCATGAAGCATCCTAACAATATACATGATTTACGTAAAATATTTCAAAAATTTTGGAGGCACATAAGTATTTTTTTATTTTCCAACGTGCCAAAATTTTGTAAAATCATATAAAATAGAAATTTTGTCTAATTGGACTGAAACTTGTCCCATGTGTCTTTAAGCATCTTTAATGAATTTAAGAATCAAAACATCTGGATTCTTACGAGCCAATTTTGAAAAAGTCAGGGGATACCAAAAATATAGAGTTTTAATTTATTTTTTTACTAAAGATGGAGTCTTTAGTAAAGATGATTAAGGACACATAGAACAAGTTTTAGGTCCTAAATTCATTAAATATGCTTAAGAACACATGGGACAAGTTTCAGCCCAATTAGACAAATTTTCTATTTTATATAATTTTATATAATTTTGGCATGTTGAAAAATAAAAAAAAATACTTATGTGCCGCCAAAAATTTTGAAATATTTTACGTAAATCATGTATATTTTTAGGATGCTTCATGAAATTTTTTAGCTCAATACGAATTATGATTGTGTTTCATTTATTTTTTTACTTTTTAAAGGAAAAGGGTATTTTAGTAATCTTAGGTCCATTTTTGCCGGAGAAAGGAGCTGATTCCGGCAACAGGGGTTAAATAATACCCTTTTCACAAACTAGAGGGGCTAAATAATAATAAAAAAAATAGAGAGGCTGAATCACTAATTTCCGCAAACTCCAGGGGGCGAGGGCAATTATCCCTTATATCTATTAGTTAAATTACTACGGACATCATCCTTAAAAAATGACAAGAAGTTTTCATATGATGTTTAACACCGTAATTTATGTTATAAAAGCACCTCCTGCGATTTCTTTGGAAAATAATGAAAATTTCGGTGAAAAAAAGACATTGCTTCTGGTTCTACTAATAAGCGTCATATTGTTACATGGGCGTTGCAAGTAGAGTATCTTTTTTGCAAAAACGTGTAGTTTACCAAAATTTGGTAAAACTTCATAAACCAATATTTTTACCAAATTGACTAAAAAAGACTGTTAGGCAGATTCGATTATTATTTATCTCAGTATAAAACGTGTCTGTTTTAAAATACAACAGTTTTTTTTTTTGCTTTTTTCCTAATGGGTCAAATTGGATTGGAAGCCAACCGGTTCGACCCCTAGGCCCTATCCTAGTTTAGTCCTAGACAGGAACTGAGACAGAGAGGTGGGGACACCCTGACCAGATGTGCAAACAAGATTCTGTATTTGGACATGTCTGAATTCACGTGGAGGCCAAAAGGTGACCACTCCATCAGTTGGCTCCATTAGCAAGTTAAAAGTTTTAGCATTTAATTTTCTAAAAAAATCAGCAATTGAAACAATAATTGGGGTATACTTAAACGTATAGTAATCTTGACAACAAAAAAGTAAAGTAACTTATGCGCACAGTAAGAGATTTAAATTTTATACTGAGATTTGGAATTTAAGTTTCACGAATTATAAAAATACTATTTTGAAAATTGCCCACTTTGTAAAAACTAGCGGTCCTTGACTCATAAAATCATAAGTTCAAAACAATATACTGCATGTACATCTACAATTAAATTCAATTGGAAGAAAATAAATTAACGAAAAATAAAAAACACAATGTTGGTACGTACAATTTAGGCAAGCAAATGGGCTTACACACAAGCCGTCCCCTAAACCCATATTAACCAAATGATACTCACACCCAAAAAAGAATTGACTTCTTTCCTAACATATAAAACTCAATTATATTATAGAAATGGATCATAAGTGAGCCCTTTTCTATTGGGATGATTTGCAATTTATGCACCAGAAATTTGGCAACGCACCTTCTCTCATTGGGCCACAAGGATGTTGGCCCAAATATTATTATAGCACATGCACAAGATCTTGGACGATTTCGGATATTAGAGGCCTGAATTCTGGTTCCGACTGCATACACAAGAACAGAATTTTGATGACATGTTTTGATTGCGATTCAACTTTATCAACTGTACTAAAACCGTTAGATAATACAAATTGGTGATTTTCAAAAAAACAAAAAAAACAAAATACAAGTTGATGATGACATTGTTGTCGTCATCCTTAAAAAAAATTAAAATGTGGTCGGACAAATGGTTGGACCAGTGACCTAGAAACTCATAAAATGGTTGGACTAGCCGGACTAGTTCAAACTTACTTTTTTACAACAAAAAATTGATTTATTGGGATTAGTTTGATCAAATGTGATTGAATTTTGCGGGACTATTAGAGGATATTAAGAATTACTTGGCATTTTAATGATAAATATAATTATTTTAAAAAACTTCCGATCCGACCATGATCAGAAGGGTCAGATCATGGGAAAGAAGATCTCACTAACCTGTATGCATCTGGAGATTATATCAGCAAAACGAGACAAGGACTTGATGGGGCATGATCCCTTCAAGGTGGGGTCAACCATCCGAGATAGTGCGTCGATATCGTGAAGCCGAGGGACCGCCCATCGGACGAGCGACTGCGCACCTCTGCTCTGCGACCTTTATTAAGCAAACACAACATGTAAATGATCTTTCTGTCGGATTCATGTGGTTGATGATACAACTGAACCAAAAGGAAAACAACAGAACAAGGTAAGGCTAACCACCTGTCATAAGACTTTCTACCAGTAAGTAGTTCGAGCATCACAACTCCGAAGCTGTATATATCGCTCTTTGAAGTGTAACTTCCCAGCTCAAGCTCCGGTGCGATGTAACCTTGACCGCTATTAACTTGTCCTGTTACCTGAAGAGCATTGACACAGTTGGTATTTTGTGGACAGGACAAAGTCCTAAACGTGGACCATTAACTTACCCCGTCCAAGGTAGATGACATCAAAGGAGCCAGACCACAATCTGATACACGTGCTGCAAGCTTTTCATCGAGCAGAATATTCGCTGACGTGAAATTGTAATGTATAATCGGGGGCTGGCAGGACTCATGAAGGTACCTTCAGCAAATCAAAGGGAAAACATAAACCGGCTGAAGCTCATTTTAGACATCATGCACAATTATTCACTTGAATTTCAACAAAGACAGTCTGAATTTCAAGCAAGTTAGTAATGCGGTCAGACTTGAAATTGGTGTGGTCTATCTACTTACTGTAAGGCTCTTGCAGCTCCTAGTGCCACCCTTACACGAACATTCCACGTAAGATTCTTACGAATCTCGTCATCAATCTGCAGGGCATCTTGAAGAGAACCAATTCTACAGTACTCGTAAACGAGCAATCGCTCTCCATACTCATTGCAGTACCCAACAATCTCCAAGATGTTAGCATGCCGAATATTGGAGATGCTTCTAACTAATTGATCGAATTCCTCGTCGGTGTTTTGCCTGGCAAGTGTACTTTTGAGCTTCTTGACAACCAACAGCTGTTCACAGGAGATAACAGAGTTAGAAAACTGCAATTGTTTCAATTTTCAACTGATGATTATCAAAATGATTCGAACTATTTCAAAGACCCAACATGCATTTTTTTTTTGCATTGGGCTCCTTCAGTAACTAATAGAACCTCAACCAGGTCACAAGTCATGAAATGTTTACCGTTCCGTTGGGAAGCTTAGCCCTATAAACACTGCCAAGCTGTCCTTCTCCAAGAAAGTTTTCTTCGGAGAAACTATCTGTGAACTGCTGAAGTGATGCTATGGTAAAGACCGTTAAAGGAGACGAGGAGCTCAGTTTCTTGGTTGAGCGACCGAGAGATATTTCTGAAGGAATGCTTTGGCCAGGTGGTGCAGCCAAAGGCAAGTCCCTGTCCTCCATACCTTTGGCATTCGAATAATGACGTGCCATCTTCGAATTCTTGTCCTGTCCATCCTGTGGCTTCGAATGCATTTCTGCACGCATGTTACTCTGCGGATATTGATTTTTCACTTTCATAGTAGAGCCTTGAGGAGCTGCTCAGTGTAGATGACACTTCAGATATCGAGGGGCAACAACAAAATACACTAAGAACTGGAAGGTAAACAGGAAGCACTTACGTGTATCCATCCTATTAAAGGGCTCTCGAGAAAGTTTCTCAATTGGGTCCTTGGTTTCCCACAGGTGCTCATGAGGTGACTCGGCATCTCCTTTTGCACGCCTTCTCTTGCAGAGTATTGATGTAATCATGCAAACTACTACTACGATTACTGCAGCAATCCCTGCGACAACGATCAAAAGGACCATCTTGTTTCCAGAGGAACCACTAGCTTTTCCAGACTTGTCCTTCTTCGGATCCCCTGAAATAGACTGCCCTGAGGGCGTACTCGGTTGTTCCTTTGGTGACCCGTCATCATTTGGTGAAGGGGCTGGAGAAGGAGGCAGCGCAACTGGTGGAAAAGGTGGAGATGGCATCACGGTCGTATTGAATGGATTTCCATCTTTTCTGCAAATGAAGGTTACCTATCAAAACATGTATCGAGGAAGTGAAAGTAACACTCGACAAAACACGGAATTTACGAGGATGTTACCTGAAATTAGGAATGTTTAAGAGTGGAGGCGGTATAGGACCAGAGAATAAATTGTTCTCGACGTCCCTATTAAGACAGAGAGGGATGCATCAGTTAATGAGACACAAGTCAGTAAGAACATAATTTTAAGAGGGCCTCTCCACCTCGCCGCCCCACAATATAAGAACTGCACAGGCTAGAAAGTTACAGATTTGTAAGGGGAAGACCCTGTAGAACATCTAGCACACCAGTAAGCTTATTGTCCTGCAAGTATCTGAAACAAGAACCAAATTCATCACAAAAGAATTTTCAGCTGTCGTGAAGACTACAGGATTTCAAATTAAAAGTCCTCACAGTGAGTTAAGCGATAACAAGTTAACCATCGACAAGGGAAGGTGATCACTCAAGCTGTTGTTTGAAAGATCCCTGCACCAATAATATACGCCTCAGCACGAAAGAATGCAATTACACAGCATAAGGCGATTGGGCCATTACGAAATACTGATAAGAGATTTTCATATTTAAGTTCCTCACAATAATTTCAATGATAAGATACTCCCAATAGACGGAGGCAAAGAACCACTTAAAGTATTAGCTGAAAGATCCCTGCAGACTGAGAATGTAAGTAACTACATGGTTAATTATATCGGTATCTTTAAGTGATGTGCGGCGTACAGTTCTTGTAACGTGGTCAGTTGTTCGAATATGTCTGGAATTCCTCCGCTAAAAGCGTTGCTGCTCAATGACCTGAGAAAATGATACGAAGAGGCATCACATATGTAGTCTACACCACGAGAAGATGACGAAACTTAAATCATCGAGAAAAACATCCCACAATGCACTCCCGGCCAGTAAACTAACATGAGATCCTAATACAGGTAGCTCGGTTTAATATCTGTTAGAATTAGCTTTGGTAAGGGACTAATTAACGTCAGCGAGAGGTGGAACATACAGGTTAGTCAATGTAGGAGGCAAGATAGGTGGAATAGCCCCACCGATATGATTGTTGCTGAAGCTCCTGCATACAATAACAGAAAATGCAACACAAAAGATCACATCAGCAATAGTTAGAACTTAGAACCCGAAAAGGGCGACAAAAAGATTCAGTGGTCCATAATATTGCAGGGAACTTACATCTGAAGCATGGATGGGAAGTTCAAGCTATCCCCCAAAGTTCCTTCCAAATTTAAATCATTCAATACCCTTCAAAGACTCAAAACTTCCAAATTTAAAAATGGCTCTCTTTATTATACGCCAACCAACCCACAAAAATCCAACAAAGGACAAAAGAAATTAGAATAACATACAATTGGGTGACGTTGGTGAACACACAGAGGACCCCAAGCCACTGTTCACCACAAGGGTCCCCTCCAATTGGAACCCATCCCACCAAAGAAGGTGGCATGTTCAAAGACAAGTACAGGCTGTGCAATGCGTCCACTGCACATACAAACAAAACAGACAAGGTTATATCCCTTTAAACTGGTCTTGAGTTCGAATTCGAATTCAGACGAAGGTTCCTTGCAACTTCGGCTCAAACCCAGATTAGTTTCGACCGAAAAAACAAGACCACATAACCAAAATTTGAAAAAGGGCACCAAACATACAAGCAAAATAGACAATGTTATATCCATTAAACCAGTCTCGAGTTCAAGTTCAGACAAAGGTTTGCTGTACTTTTTGGCTCCAACCCGGATTAGTTACAACCGAAAAAACGAGACCACAGAACCAAAATTTTAAAAAGGGTACCAAATATACAAGCAAATAGACAGTGTTAAACCCGTGTTCGAGCTGGGATTCAGAAAAAGGTTTGTAGCACTTTTCGGCTCCAACCCCGATTAGTTACGACCAAAATTGGAAAAAAAAGTATCAAATGGAAGAGGATTTCCTCACCGTCTCGGGGATCAGTATCGGAAAGTGAACACGGCAACGTGGAAGCAGCCATTAGAAGCAACACAAGCAAACCCTCGAACTTGAACTTGGCCATGGCGGGTTCGAAAAATTCACAAAGACTTCAACTTTGCTCAGTTGGTCCTTCCAAAAAAACTTAAAGATGGAAAATTTATTATTTTTTAGTGCAAAAACTAATAGTAGTTCTTGGGCTAGAGAGAGAAGAGAGGGGTAGGCAAAGGCAACGGCTTTATGAAAGCGAAAAAAGAAGAGAAGAGAAGAGAGGGAGACAGTGTTGGGGCTTTGGTTGTCTGGAAGATGGCGCCACTTAATTTCCTAATATATTGTTAATTATATTTTAACAAATAATATTTGTATTCTTCTTGTTCCCTCTGACGTTGGGAAGTTGGAAGTATATCTTCTCCTATTAAGGAAGATGAAAACACGGGAAATAGTGCATGTAGTAATAATATTTGCATCACTGGTTTGATAATTTAATTTAGGAGAGAGACAAAGATCACAGTAAAATTTTAAAAATTGAATATAGTTATATTTGTAGTATGGGACATTTTTTTTTGTCGATGAATAGAATCACTGTGGTATAAATTTGAATCTTTCACAAATGGATAGTTTAGTATTGTTTGAAAAAGTTTGCTGGGTGTGGGGCCCGTAGGCCTATATTGGAGATATTGGGAGGGATTTTGTCATTAATACCTTGCAAAAGTCGATTTTGCCATATGGGTTTTGGGAGTTGATTCTAATTACCATATACAAGTTTACAAAATCGGAAGTGAATATTCAGACAGGGTATATGAATTAAGGTTTGCAAGTTTGAACCATTGTATATTTTTAATTTAAAATGGCTTGTCTTGGGGTATGTTTATTATTAGAATGTTAAGATATTTTTGTATTTCTAGTTGAATATTATTAAATTTTATTTCTATTGTAAGGTTTAAAGATAATGTTAATGTTGTAATCAAATTTCCTCGGTAGAATGTTACCATTTTGTTGATTTATGGTGAGTGATAAATGGTTATACTATATTCAGAAACTAATTTTTTTGGTTTCATAGTTTTTAGCACACATAAACACACAATAAAAAACGCTAAAAATCAAGTACATAGTAAATAACTTCTGAGATAGTCACAAACTATGTTATTTTCCTAGGCAGATCCATAGGTTTCCAACATGATATTCATTCAACAGGGTAGAATAATTGGTCTAGAATTTGCAAGAATCATAGAATGCTCTTGAATTTTCCAATACAGATCCAAAGATTTTCAACATAATATTTATTGAACAAGACGTCATTGGTCTGGTTCGGCGGAGTTTGCTTCAGTCTCGTAGTAGTTTAAATGAATTTAACACCTAAACTTGTAAATATATAGCTATTTATATTCTAAATGATGTAAAATCTACTAAAAATTCACATCTAGAAGCTTGTAACTCGCAAGCAAACTGACTACCGTCCCAGTCAATTGTAATCGAAATGCCCGGATGAATCGAGCTCTCTCTAATCAATCACAAGTTTTCTGAAAATCTAATATACATGATCGACTAATGAAAATTCGAATCGAATAGATTATTTAAATAATGTTAATATTTTTTAATAGATATTTAACATTTTTATATTTTAAAAAATTCTAACTCAAAACTTATTATTTAAGTGATAACAATTCTTTCAACCGTAAGTCATTGTAATTAATTAATCATAAGTAAACTTAACGCTTTAGTACATCAGCACATCAGAGCTATTAAGTTTAAGTATATGCACATTAGTTGGCGTATTCACTGTCATAATTAGCTGTTCACAATTATGGTTGGTGGTTCTATCATAAGGTAAGGATTAAACGTGCAAATATGTCCAAATCTTCTTTCCGACGAGCTACCCCGTCATGAAATAGGTAAATAAATAATTGACTAAAGGTGAAAATATTGTGTGAAGATTACGCCTTTATTTTGGACGAAATCATTTCGATTCTCACCCAAATCGACTCATCTAAATAAGTAGTTGTGAGTATATACACAGAAAAAATTATTTTAATTTAATATATTATCGAGTTCGAATTATTATTAATATTTTTTAAAAGTTTTATTTTGATCTGTTAGGCTGGATACCATTTACGAAAAAGCGCAACTATTTGCAATTTTCATAATTAGGGACACAAGTGTCTATTAATTCATATTAGTGGACTATAAGTGTAAATAGGTCGATTCCAGTCTAAGGAGCAGCGTCCTTCGAGACCCCGTCATAGCTAGAGATGAATTGAAATTTATGGAAGGATCCTTGGGTACCTTCTCTCCCTAATGGTAAGGTTATCTCTACTAGGCCTACCAATCTTAACATTTCAAAGTTTTGGACGTAATTTGTGTCCAAACCAGAAGTTGAAAATGGGACTTACTTGATAGTTTCTTTCTCAGAAAATGATAAGAGTTGCGATTGCTATCAACTTTGACAATTGTATCAATTGTTTAAAAATTTAACTCATCGGACAAGTACTATGTCAAGAAGAGCTACCACATTCTTCAAAATCAAACCTTGGTTATTAGAGAACCGAGTCATGCTAGCTCTAGTTTTCCTTCTTTTATCCGAACATCTAGGCTCAAATTTGGAACGCTCAAGTTGGCCCCAGAATTAAGACCTTTGTCTGGAAACTGTGAAGAACAATGTGTGTACTGCAAGTAGCATTTAGAAGAAGTATCTTTATCCTTCTTTTTCTTGTAATATTTGTAATGCGGAGTATGAATCTATTTATTATATGTTATTTGATTGTGAGCATAATAAAGTTTCTTGGTTTGCTTGTCCCTTTTGCTATAATATTCATCAACATAATTTTGTTTCTTTTTTGGTCATTGACTACCTCCTTTATTTAAGTTGTTAGATAACTTTATTTAAGTTGTTAGTTTATAATGCTTACCTTGAATTTGGACAGGTTCGAAGGATGTCTAGGATAACTCCTATTTTATTTTTGGATCAACAAATTTTGTGGACACTTCCATGAGTTAATGTTACGAAATAAAGCTGTGACGTTTCTTGGATAAAGTTATTCTCTCCTTCCGATATCGTTGTCATTTCTATAAATCATTTTGGTTTCATCATTAGAGGCAAGTTTGAGTTGATTTTGGTGGCCTCTCCTCTTGAAGTGGAGTTTATGGCGATCAAATTTACTGTTAACTCCTCGTTCTTACTAATACCATTATCAAAATTGACTATTTCTAGTTTATCATTTGCTTACGAACTGTAATCTAGTTGTAAAGTTGGAATTTATATAATCTTTTTATCTAGAAAGGATTTGAAACTTCTTTCTGCTTGTATTTTGGACTATATGTCTCTTCCAAACAATGATGTAGCAGATTATTTGAATTAGATATGTAATCTTCATACCCTTCGAGTAAATGAATGGACTGCATCCTACGAAGGTGCAAAATTTTGTACTGACTAAAAAAATAAAAAATTAAGAGTAAATTACTCTCAGGTCCCTGACTTATGACCGTTTTTGTTGTAGGATCCCTCGATAATTTGAATTAGATGTAAGGTTCTTACTTTTTGAATTAATATTAGTCTCGGATCTCTAATATGACCGAGGATGATGTCAGCAATTTTTTTATCATTAAAATGACTAAAATACCCCTAAATTATTTTTTTTAAAAAGGAAGTAACAGTTACAGATCTAAAAATAATAAGAGATAAAAGAATCAGAAAGTTCTCGAAAAATCATCCACAAATTCAAATCCAAAGAAGCAATAGTTATAGATCTAAAAAATAAGAAGCAAAAGTAGCTGGGTTGTCAAAGAAGCCGCTGAAGAAACGAAAACCTAATTATAAATCCAGATTATAATTATAGAAGACGCCGATGCTGACAGAAGAGAGAAGGGAGACCAAAGAGCAACTTCCCGATGTCGACGCTGAAAGCAGAGTCTGCCACGCTCTTCCACGAGGTCTCCTCCCACGGCGGTTACGTCTTCGCAAGGATAGTGTCACAAGCGGCGTACTCCACGACGGCAATCGAGGCGGCGCGCGAAATGGCCTGGGAGCAGCTCCACTCTGGCCCTTGGAACTCGGTGCTCCCTGTCTGGTACGATACCTACTCCCTCTCGTGTCTCCATACGGCTCATCCCACTTCCCCTTACTAAGGCCCAACCTCGACAATGTCTGCTTCGTCTCATATAGCTCGTGGGAAGACAATGAGAGATATTGTAACGGCGACGACATTAGCCGCCGCCTGCTCAGAGGAATGGATCTCGAGAGGGCAGAGGTGATGTTCGTTTTGTTTGCTCTATTTGCTTTGGATTTGGTTCGTTAATTGAGTTGTGACAACGTTGAACTTGGGTGGGAGGTCATAGACGAAGACCCTGACGTCGAGTGGTCGAGTGAGGGTATGGGACGGGACAATGTTGGATATGGTGGGCTTGTTGGGGAGGGTCAATTTGTAGTACTTGAAGAATATTGCCCAGGAGGAGTTGCGGCGATTTGGTTACCATGATTGCTCCCAGAGATTTGGAGTTGCGACGATTTGTTTAAGAGATTAATAATCTTAGATTTGTAATCGATGGGAGATTTGTTTAAGAGATTTGTAATATGAGATTTTTTTGTAATCAACAATTTTCTTGTAATATCAAATTTGGGTTTTATCTGGATCTGTTGAATGTTTTTTTAATTTGCTGGATATAATGTTCTTGGTGTTCAAGGTTGAAGATGAAGAAGAAGGAAAAGAAGATAATTCGAGGAAGAAGATGATTTTTTTATTTTATTGTCTAAGGGTATTTTGGTCAATTTTATTTCAAAAAAACAAAAAAAAGATTGATGACATCAGCGAAGGATCTCGTACCAGTAGTTCATTATAGTGTAAAGACCTTATATCTAATTCAAATTATCCAGAGATTCTGTTACAAAAAAAGTCATAAATCAAGGACCTGGGAATAATTTACCCAAAAATTAACCATTCTGCCTCGTTTATTTCCGGATCCCAGTTGATGGAACGGTATACGGTTAAGTCCAAAGACTTGGTGGCTATGCTGAAAAATTAAGCTGGTTTTGTGGCACTTATAATTTCTTTTTTAACAAATACAATTTTTATTGCTCTTAAAAAAAATAATAAGTAAAATCTGGGTAATTCCTTGTAGGGTTGAGCAAACGATGTAAATATTCACAAGTTATTTTTCTCTTTTTGTTATTCGTTGCGACTCTGTCATGTTTTCTTTCATAAAGTGCATTCACTTATCAAAAAATATTACCCCTCAAAATAAAACATAAAAGTTAATTAAGCAAAAAGCAAGAGCCTGATTTTATGGTCAAGTGCCTCATCGAAAATCTTCTTAAGAGCTGCCACTTTGTTCATGAGCTTTCTTGGTCGGGTGCTTCCGTGCTTGAATATATTTTCCTTTCCCTTCGGAAATCCTCAATATAGTTGGTTCGACATGTTGCACTGTTTGCCTCTCCTGTGTAATGTTCATATAAAATATCTAAGGTAATCTCTTCCACCATCTTCTTATTGAGCTTTTTGACCCATTCCTGCTCCTTTATATCAGCTCTTGTTGAAGTATGGAGTCTAACGGTACTTTGGAGGTTGATATGTCGCCTAGGGAGGCCCAAGATTCGACCGTTTCAAATTTGGAGCAAGTATGAGAGAGAAATGAGAAGCTGAAAATCTGACCCGGAGGGGGCCAATGGATGTTGGCCTACCCAGTGGACGCTGGGGTGTTCTGTTGGGGACCCCAGCGTATGCTTGGGGTATAGAAAGTATCCGAAACTCAAGTCTAGCACCTGCTAGGGCACTCGAAATTGTCCTATACTTTGCCTAATTAGTCCTAATTAGGTTAGAACTTGTTAGAGACTCTGTATAAGCATTGTAACCCTTCATTGATTATAGTTATAAACCTCTATTGAGTTCTAAAGAACGTTAGATCTCATATCTAGCGAAATGATCCTCTCCTGGTTTGGTACGCACCCATACGTAGACATTAGGTCGAACTGGGTTACCAAATCTTGTTGTCGCTTACTTGCTTTATTTCATTTATTTTTGTTTTGCTCGATCGTGATCGTGTGGGTGTGTTGTTGAGAGTTTGCTCTTGTGCATACTTTGGCTTTTGGTTGTAGGAATCTATAACAACTGGTATCAGAGCTAAGGTCAAAAGTCCGATAGGAGCTACGATGATGAATGATGGGAGATATTCGGTTGAAAAATTTGATGGGATGGAATACGCCTACTGGAAGATGCAAATTGAAGATTACCTCTACGGGACGGGATTTGCATCAGGTACTTGAAGAGCAGAAGCCGACAGATATAAAGGAGGAGGAGTGGAAACTTCTAGATAGAAAGGCGATGAGCGTGATTTGCTTGTCCCTATCCAAGAATGTGGCTTTGCACACTACGAAGACAGAGTTGACGAAGGAGATGCTGAAGATATTATCTCATATGTACGAGAAGCTATCAGCTGTATATAAGATTTATCTGATATGTAAGTTGTTCAATTTGCAGATGGCAGAGAGTATGTTAGTGGCCAAGCATCTTAATAAGTTTAACGCGATGATAGCAACATTAAACTCAGTTAAGATTACCTTTGAAGACGAGATATAAGCTTTTATCTTGCTAAGTTCTCTTCCTGACAGTTGGATTGGCACAGTCACAACAGTGAGGGCCTCAGTAGGGAAGGTTACATTGAAGCTGGATGAGGTTAGGGACTTGATTATAAGGGAAGAGATTCGAAAGAGAGAGTCCAGGTTAACTTCCAGTTCAGCGTTGAATGCAAGTAGTAGAGGGAGGTCCAAGTCTAAGAAGGAGGACATAAATCGTGGTAGATCAAAGTCTAAATTGAGGAAATTGAAGAAGGACATGGGCAAGGTCCAATGTTACAATTGTGACAAGTATGGGCACTACGTGGTTAACTGTAAGATACCAAAGAAGGAGGATTCTTCAGCGAATGCTACAACGGAAGACCATGGAGATGCTTTGGTCCTGAGTATATGCAGTCCACTGGATGCTTAGGTTTTGAATTCGAGAGCTTCATTCCACTCATGCTGCAAGGTGAGAGTGATAGAGAACTATGTCAAAAAGAAGTTTGGCAAGGTTTATCTAGCAAATGATGAGCTATTGTAAGTTGTGATCATGGGAGAAGTACAAATCAAGATGCCAAATGACTCTACATTGGTATTGAAGGGAGTGAGATACATTTTTGCACTCAAGAGGAATTTGTTATCCACGGGGCAGTTAGATGATAAAAACTACAAGGTAGTTTTTGGCTGTAAATCTTGGAATATAACCAAGGGAGCTATAGTGTTAGCCCGTAGTTTGAAGGAAGGAACCTTGTACATAATAAGGGGTACTCAAGATAGCATCAACATTGCAGGAGACTCAGGTGATGCAGATCTATGGCATAATCATCTTGGCCATATGAGTGAGAAAGGGATGAAGGTGCTATACTCTAAGAGAAAGCTACCTAGTTTAAAGACTGTGGAAGTCGGTCTATGTGAGCATTGTGTTCTTAGAAAGTAGTGGCGAGTAAGTTTCTTTAGAGACAGAAGAGCTCCAAGGGAGCAAAGGCTCGAGTTAGTCTACAGTAACTTATGGGGGTCAGCACTAGTGGCATCTTTAGGAGGGTTAATGTATTACATGACCTTCATTGATGACTCTACAAGGAAAGTGTGGGTGTACTTCTTAATACAAAAGTTTGAAGCCTTTAATGCCTTCAAGAAATGGAAAGCACTAGTGGAGAATAAGATAAGACTTAAGGTCAAGTGCTTGAGATCCGACAATAGTGGCGAGTATAAGCTTAAAGAGTTCAAAGACTTCTACGTAGAGCAAGGAATTGCATAGAGAAGATAATTGTAGGGACACCTCAGCAGAATAGCATCGCAGAAAGAATAAACCGAAAACTGAGCAAGAGAGAAAGAGCTATGAGGTTGAAGTATGGACTACCCATGATATTTTGGGCAGATGTAGTCAATACGGCAATATTCTTGATCAATCATGGACCATCTACTTCATTAGATAATGATATCCTTGAAGAAGCATGGAGTGATAAGAAAATTGACCTCTCTTACCTCTGGGTCTTTGGTTGTGTTGCGTATGTTCTAGTAGATATAGGTGAAAGAACCAAGCTGGATGCCAAGTCAAAGAAGTGCATGTTTATTGGGTATATCAGTGATGAGTTCGGATTCTGATTTTGGGATGAAAATAGTTATAAGGTGATTAGGAGTCGGGATGTTGTGTTTAATAAATAGGTGCTATACAAGGATTGTAGAAGCGTATTCAATAAGGTGGGAGTTCCAAGCACTGAAGTGAGATTTGGATATCACAAACTTGGGTGAGAGAAAGAAAATTCGAGATGAGCAAGAGAAAACTCATGAGCAAGAGGCGATACCAAGTTCCCCACTACCAATGGTACTGCAAAAGAGGTCTACAAGGCAGCATAGATATCTAGATAGATACTCCCACCTAACTTTTATCTTTCATTAATAGATGAAGAAGAACCCAAAGATTTTGCAGAAGCTCAAGAGAGTGCACAAACGCACAAGTAGAAGTGTGCTATGGATGATAAAATAGACTCTTTGAGAAGTAATAGGACTTGGGAACTGATCCAACTTCCTAAAGGCAATAAAGCACTATAAAATAAGTGGGTGTTTAAAATCAAGTAGAAGGCAAATAGCAATGAGCGCTACAAGGAAAGGCTAGTGGTGAGAGGGTTCTAACAAAGATACGGTATTGATTACACAGATATTTTCACACCGATGGTGAAGATTACTACCATTTGGATGGTATTGAGCATGGTGGCAGACAAGAACCTTCTGTTAGAACAAATGGACATCAAGTCGGTGTTCCTCCATGGTGATCTTGATGAGGAGACTTATATGGAGCAACCAGAGGGCTATGTGTCAACGGGTAGTGGGAAGCTCATATGTCATTTGAGAAAAAGTCTCTATGGGTTAAAACAAGCCTCGAGAAAATGGTATAAGAAGTTTGACAGATTCATGCATGAGATAGATTTCATGCGACATGAGGTAGATCATTCTTATTATGTGAAGATATTTGACATTGGCTATATCATCTTTTTACTCTATGTTGATCGCAGGAGCAAGTGCTCAAAAGGTGAGCAAGTTGAAGAAGCAATTGTCAGAATAGTTTAATATGAAAGACTTGGGTGAGGTAAAATAGATTCTTGGTATGAGGATCAAGAGAGATAGGAAAGCGAGAAAGTTTATCCTTTCTCAGACCGAGTAGATCGAGAAGGTGTTAAAGTGGTTCAGTATGTATGATGACAAACCTATGGCAACTCCATTGGTTGGGCACTTTAAGCTGTCAAGGAAAGACGCGCCTAGGAGTGAGGTGGAGAAGGCCCATATAAAGAGGACTCTATGAGAAAACCTGATATAGCTCATACGGTGGGAGTTGTGAGTCGGTTCATGAGAAATCCCGAAGAGCAATATTTGGTTATAGTCAAATGGATCCTAGGATACTTGCAAGGTACCAAGAACAAAGCTCTTTGCTTTGAGGGCAAAGATGTGAGATTGGCAGGCTACGTTGATGCAGATTTGGGATCAAATAATCATGTTGGATTTAAGAGCACAACTGGGTATGTCTTCACGCTTGGAGGTACCGCGATATCTTGGTCATCCAAGTTGCAGAAGATTATTGCTTTGTCAACCATAGAAGCTGAATATGTGGCAGTGACGGAAGTGAGCGAGGAGATGATGTGGTTGTAAAACTTCATGGCTGAGTTAGGAAAGGAGCAAACCGGGAATGTGCTTCATTGTGATAGCCAAAGTGCAATTCATTTGGTAAAGAACCCGGTCATTCATGTAAGAACAAAGCACATAGGCCTAAAGTACCATTACGTCTGACAACTTATTGAGGAAAAGATCCTAAAGCTTGAGAAGATCGACAGAAAAGTGAATCCTCAAATATGTTTACCAAGATAATGACCTTGAAGAAGTTGAGGCTCAATATGGGCTTAGCCGGCCTTGTTGAATGATGATTAAAGACCAGCGTACCAAATAATCAAGAAAGGATGCATGGGAGCACCGAGTGACAAGTGTTTTGTGTGGCAACGGATCAAGTAAAGAGGTTAGTCTCCAGGTGGGAGATTGTTGAAATATAGAGCCTAACAGTACTTTAGAAGGTTGATATGTTGCCTAGGGATGTCTAGGATTTGACCATTTCAAAATCGGAGCAAGTATGACGGAGAAATGAGAAGCTGAAATTTGACCCGGAGGGGGCCAACGGATGCTGGCCTACCTAGCGGACGTTGGAGTGTTCTGCTGGGGACCCCAGCGCCCGCTGGGGCACTCAAAACTATTTTATACTTTGCCTAATTAGTCCTAATTAGGTTAGGACTTGTTGGAGATTCTATATAAGTATTGTAACCCTTCATTGATTGTAGTTATAAGCCTCCATTGAGTTTTAAAGAGCGTTAGAGCTCATATCTAGTGAAACGATCCTCTCCTGGCTTGGTACGCCCCCAGACATAGACATTAGGTCGAACCGGGTTACCAAATCTTGTTGTCGCTTGCTTGTTTTGTTTCTTTTCTTTTCGTTTTGCTCGATCGTGATCGTGTGGGTGTGTTCTTGAGGGTTCGCTCTTGTGCGTACTTCGGGTTTCGGTTGTAGAAATATGTAACAGCTTTCTCTCCATCAAGTTGGGCTTGGGCTTCCAAGAGAACCGTCGGCCCGAAAGCTGCAACAGAAAATTGACAACCTTATGAAACCAAACAGAGAATTTCTTTTTGATAGGAGATGGAAGGCTGTCGACATACAATGAAATTACACCGGAATTAATTTTTGCTGACAAAATGGCGAGATATGCTCTCCGTTCGGAAGGCTACTTGGTGGTCGGAAGGTACGTGTCGTCTATCCGTCTCGAAATTTCATATGAATGTCGCTAAATTGTAATTAATCTACCCATATGATTGTTTAGTTTAAAGTCATGGCAACTTCAAACTCTGAGTTAATAATAAAGTTACTCCAGTTAGTAAGATAATTAGATTCTCTGAAGCAATCTTTCAATTTTGATCCTCGTGAATAGTATTGTCAAAATTGAGAGATTGATCTCTCCTTTGTAAGAAGTTACAGTGTGTTAAGATTATCAACCGCTAGTTATTAGTTCGTAGATTCTTTAAATATATTGAAACCCTAAGTTTATTATTTTAAAATTTTGAATTAGATATTAAAATTTTAATATGATAATAGAATAGATTGATTTCGCAATCTAATTTTCTTTTCACGATCCTTTAATTCTTGCGAACTGTTAATCATTTTAAATGGAAAATGGAATCACTATCTTTTAGTTTTGATAAATGTGAATTTCGAAAATAATATATTTTTATAGCATATACTCTAAAGAAAAAAATGTTTTATTTTAATATTCATCGAGAATTTTTCCGCAACATCTTCATACGCCAATACTTCGCAATTACTCAGCATTACAATATCATTTGTGCAAAGATCCAAACATTCTTCTACCTTCTCCGCATCTGCATCATAAAACACAATTAATAATTAACACAATATTAGAAATATGGTGCATTATATAGAAACTAAATTTTGCATGAGCCCCATGATCTATAATTTAAATTTGCTATAGTTTTCAGACGCTAAACATATTTTGTACGCATATTTTCATTTTTTAATTACGATAAATTTTTCTAATATAGAGTGAGAAAGATTTCGTCACATTGGGTTTCTGGGGCACCACACTTGGAAAAACAACCAATATCACATACACTACAAGGACTAAATTTTATTGTGCATGCCTTTTGCACTTAAAATGACAATAAAAGGGTATAATAAGCTCAATTCCACCATCTACAATGCAACGTATCTTGCACAATCTGTAACAAAGTCTGTTCAACCAGGCTTGCGTGGTTGGCACACACATGGTCAATACAAGTATGAAGTATCAACAGGAAAAATTTTGAGGAAACCGATTGACATATGTAGACTGAACTTCATTTTCTTAAATTCTATAGTTATCAATGGGAACTCAAGATTTTAAGTTTTTTTTCATTAAACAATCATGCATATATATACTACTATCATATGGTAGAAAATTTAATTTACCATTTATTGACTTCATGAACTACCATATATAGACTACATTGACTAGCATATTTTATTTAGAAGTAGATTGTTGCAAAAAATATTTTGACCATAGTCACACCTCACACCACCCTTACGCTTTGGCCATAAAGTACCATATATGGTTTTAGTTTATAAGACATGGATTTTAGACAATATTGTATTGTTAAAAATAAAAGAATACTCTAACTGAATTGATGTTAGTGAATGTAATACATATATTATCTTATTAGAATTGCCTGTCAAGCTTGCATTTATTATATATATGGTAGTCAGAATTGCTGGTCAAGCTTGCATTTATTCAAGCATGTTGAGTTTTTTTCAAACGGTAAAATTATTGTCAGAAATAAAACATCCCAATGTAAGGTAAAAGATCGATCTCAAATGAACATTAATGTCGTTGCATTTGTTTTTAAAGAGAAATGTAGCTTCAAAAATCATTCATTAATTAAGTAATCACATTACATAGGATCAAACTAAACACGTACAACGATACTAAAAACAGACATGCTAGACGACATACAACATAGAATTTGAGTTATTGTGAAATTTTCTCATAATCATCATAGATTAATTGAGATAAATAACTATGACATCAGCTACGAGAGCTGGTGATTTCTCAAAAGAGAAGAGCCCCATCGAAACACTACTATCCAAATGGCAGTTAACAGATGCGAAGCTACATTGAGAATGCATTTGCTTTGATAGAAACTGTTGAAGCCCAAATAAAAATACTCTTTCGAGGGTTAAAAATGATATTTGTCCTCTTTAGAGTGACCCCCACAAATATTTGCCTTGTTGAGAGTGACTTGTCCGATAAAGTTTACCCTCCTTGGAATGATCCTCGCAAATATTTGCCCTGTTGAGAGTGACTTGTCCGATCCCCTCCTTGGATTGACCCTCGCAAATATTTGTCCTGTTGAGAGTGACTTGTCCGATAAAGTTTACTCTCCTTGGAGTGACCTTCGCAAATATTTGCCTTGTTGAGAGTGACTTGTTCGAACAATATTTACCCTCCTTTGAGTGACTAAACCAACACTTCTCTCTCCCAAGAGGCATAGGAACTTCGGCCGATTAACCGCAAGCGGGCATAGTTCGGCCGAGCATAAACTTTTGGTAGGCAAAGTATTTTCGGCTTCCTGGCAAGGCAAAGTGTTACGACCTCAAAAAGGTAAAGTGTATCGTCACTTTGCCTAGAGACACCTAAAGCTCTCCAAAATCGGAAGGTGTCAATACCTTGGCTAGCGACACCTTAAGTTCCCGAAAATCGAAATGTGTCAATACCTTTGCCTAGCGACACCTCGTGGCTCCGAAATGCCAAGGGTGTCATCGCCTTGCCTAGTGACACCTAAAGCCTCCGAAATGCAAAAGGTATCATAGCCTTCACCTGGTAACACCTAGAGCTTCCAAAAGCTTCCAAAAAGCGAAAGGTGTTAACACTTTGCCTAGCGATACTTCGAGGATCCGAAATGCAAAGGGTGTTATGGACTTCGCCCGGTGACACCTAGAGTTCCAAAATACAAAGGGTGTTAACACTTCACCTAACGACACCTAGAGGCTCCGAAAGGCGAAGGGTGTTAACACTTTGCCTAGTGACACCCAAAGTTTCCAAAAAATAAGGAGTATCATGACTTTGCCTAGTGACACTTGAAGGTTCCGGAAAGTAAAGGGTGTCATAACCTTTACCTAGTGATACCCAGAAATTGTGGAAGGTTATTTTTCGGCTAATCACATCTATTTGGCGAATCGTGTCAAGAGACTATATGCGGTCGAACTCCTAAGTGAGGAGGCGATAAACACAAATTCTGAATTGAACGGAGAAGATAACTCCTAGTAAACTAAGGATAAGTATTCCGTTCGAATAAAGATAATGTCATCAAACTAGGAGTTGAAGGTGTTCGAGTGCAAGTAGAAGACGGAGTACTACGCCTATATAAAGGACGTCCGAGGAAGGCAAAGAGAATCTATCTATCTATTAATCAATCACCAAACACAAATCAACTCAAGCTCCGACTCTTATCATAGTCTAGGTAGTAGTTTAGGAGTAGAAGTAGTTTGGCTCCAGCCACCCTTTATTACTCTTAGTTAAGCCAACCTTGGGGCAAGCCTCTAGAGCCGTCACGAGATCGACCTTGACTCTTATGGCCATTTTTCACCCAACATTGTTTTTGGCATGCCTGGTAGGACTAGGAGGACGTCTAGAGAAGGCGGTTTAACTCGATCTAACTAAGATAGGCAAGAACAACAAGGAGACATCATCATCCTCTTCTCAATCTCTAGTTGAGAAGAATATGACCGATCTGGCTCTCTTTATCAGAGAGCCAAACCTTTTAAATACCCTACCTGGTACCGGAAGGACATCCGCTAATAAAATGGCTCCCGCAAGGAGGCTGACTTCTCCTAGGAGGAATGAAGATACGACTTCCAAAAGGAGGCTGACCCCTCTCCGGAGGAATGACAACACAGCTTTCTCAAGTAAGCCGGCCAATTAAGAGCACGCATTGCAAAAGGTGTTAGAAGCCATGGCTAGTCAGCTAGAGCACAGAATGGAGGACATCGCTATCAAAGCTAGGTCTACATCAACCCGACTCAATCGACTAGCAGCAGATAACAAGAGAGCTTTTGAAGAAATGCATGAAAGATTCGAGAAGATTGTGACAGGGAGCGAGCTCTCTCACCACCAACTCACTCACATGATCGACCAAGTGTATGGGTATGTGGACAAGTCAATCTACCAAGCTGCTAGAGATTACCATGACAGCACCATGGATTTCTTTAACAGTACTGTGGCTCCTACCATCACAAATAGGATGTCTAAAGTCATGAGTCGAGGGAAGGGAATAGATGCTCCTCAGCTGATAGAGCAGACCTACTACCAAGAGACACCTACCTTCAACCAGACTCAAGAAAGGCCTAGAATAGGCCAAGGCACCCCAGCTAGTGCCACGAGATTTCAATCGTTCAAAACATCTTCCAATCGGAAGACTCATGGAACTGATTTCTTGGGATACTATGAAGGTGCTGAAGCAGAAGGAAGCAACATAAAGGGGGATACATGCCGGTACCACACGACTCCTACTCATCAGGGGTTACTACTTATAGGCCTAATAGAGGGGGATCCAATATTCGGACCAATCCAACCTTTGAGACAAGGGCGCCAGTAGACAATACTTGGCCTCACAACAGGAATCAAAGGAGGCTGGACCGTGATGAAGAAGACTATCCTCTAGTCGAAAGGCAGTTGGTATTCGAGACTTATATAGGGGATCCTCGACCTCTATCGCCTTCTGAAGACAATTTTGGAGACCAACCCCCAAGAGAACCCCAAGACTTGATTCATGGTCGTGAGGCTAGACCATACCTGAAGATGCTTAGCAAAGGGCACTGGTGGCAGAAGTTCTCAGAGATATGGGTGTAGAGACCAGACACACCCCATACCCCAGATTCACCAAGCCTTATCCAGAACACTTTGATAGGGTAGAGTTTCCAAGGACGTACTACATACCATATTTTAGCCAATTCATGGGAGAGGACAATCGATCTTCTGTAGAGCACGTGGCGAGATTTATCATACAATGCAGAGACACATCATCTGAAGAGGCGTTGTTACTGAGGCAATTCCTAATGACTCTCACTAGGACAGCCTTTACTTGGTACATAAGCCTTCTGCCGAACTCAGTGAGAAATTGGGCAGAGATGGAACAAAAGTTCAATAACCAATTCTATGGGCCAGAACCAACTATTACTATCTCAGCTTTCGCCCATATGCAATAGCTTGAAGGAGAATCAGTAGAGAAGTTCCTGATTTGCTTCTGAAAGGCAAAGAATAAGTGTCAAACGAACCTATCAGAGGTAGAACTCGCCTCACTAGCTGTGCACAGACTTTGCTTTAATCTACGTGATAGGCTAGGGATCGAAATGTTCCAAGATCTAGCCAACCTAACTTAGAAGGTGATAGTGGCCGAACAACTCATTAACGAGAAAGATAGGAAGGCTGTCTCCTCCAAGGGGACCTACTCCTATGACCCCACACTGGAGATAGATTACTTGGATATGGACATGGCTGGGGCGATGAAGATATTGCCGAGGAGATGGTAGCAGAAATCATCCAAGGAAAGCCATATGAATGTGAGAGCCTTATCCCAAAGAAAGTAATAGTGCCTAACGAGTTCGTACGTCAAGATGCTTAAGGTAACCAGTCTAGGAACTTTGGTGATAGTGGCAAGGAGTATTCCTTCGATGTAACTAAAGCGGAAGAGATTTTTGATAATCTTTTGAAGAATGGTCAGATCGTTTTACCCAAGGGCCACAAGGTCCCCGAGGAGAAAGAACTCGAGTCAATGAAGTTCTGTAAGTGGCATGCAAGCAAGTCACATAATACCGCTAATTGTGTGGTTTTTCTTAACCAAATACAATAGGCAATCAAGGACGGACAATTGAAGTTTGCTAATGATCAACCATAGACACAATTCGTAGCTAATATCATGATGATCGACTTAAAGAGAGGAGGTCGCAAACAAATCCAGGCACTCATAGAGGATCCGAGAGAGATCCTAGGAAAGAGGGACAGACAAGAGATACTCAGAGAGGCAAGACCCTTAGAGAGGTTCAGAAAGGGATGTTAATGAGTTATTAAATTGAAACACACCTCAGAAACCTATCCCACAAAAAAACTCAAATACTGCACTCGGGGGCAATTTCAGCCTAACTTACCTAGGAGGGTAACTCCTCCAAGGGACTTAAGGGATACGCTCAGTAGAAGACTTGGGAGGCAAGCTCCCAACAAGGACCTCAGAGAGACTCTTGAGAGGAAGAGGGTACAAAGGACCCTTTTTGGAGAGCAAGATAAAACTGAGGCCAAGATGGAAAGGAGTTACTACCATGAGGTCATTGGGTGAAGATGTATTCAAAGCCCATACTCCCACGTAAAAATAGACTTGAACGCGAAGCCTCATGCCACTAATGGCGAAAGAGGAGATGTGTATGGACCTCCTAGGGCACTCACTCAGACTCAAAAATGCCATATCGAGAGAAAAGTCCAAGCCGAGAAGCAAGTGGCTCTTGATCTCGAAAGGCTACTAGAAGAGAGGAAAGCACGAATTAAGGAACAAGAAGCCCTTCTGACCTTGCCTATTATCAGCCAACCAAAGGTTGAATCACGAAAGGCCAAATGTCTAAGGGATGATCCAAGAGAAAGAATTGTCTTTCCCTCCACCAGGCCAAAGAGTCCTCAGAGAACCAAAATTAGGCTATCCTAGTGAACATGCAAGGACCGACCCAACATCACCATAGGGGCTACCCCCATGAGAGGTCCAATCAAAAAGGTTTGGATACCTTGTGTTGATAGAGATATATCTCCTGACGACACTTTTCTGGAGAGGAAGACCTCTTCTAGCTTAAGTATTACTATAGAGGAGAAGAGATTCAAGCAAAGCAACGAATTAACCATAGACAGTCATGAGGGGAGAAAAAGCAGTGATGCAACTTCTCTAAAGACATATAGTCTAGTATGTCATGACGATCAAGATGACAAGATAAGCTGGTCCTCTAGTGGTGAGGACCAAGAGCTAAGGAGATAGACCAGAAAGGGTAAGGAAGTTCAAGACAATAAAGATGAGCAAAGCGAAGAACCACTCACAATAGACATCAACGATGAAGAATACCGTTAGTTAGAGAAGCTTAAAGATTAAGACCTGATAAAGATCCTAGGGAACAGTAATGATACCCTAGAAGGAGATTTAGAAAAATTGGACCTAGGTGATGATATGAGTGACGATGACCTCAGCAGAGATGACCAAGATTTTTTGGTCAACATGGTCTTTAACTTTACCGGCCGCTTTTGGCCCTAAAGTAGGACAAGCGATGCACTTCGAAGAAAATGTGAAAAAGGAAGGTATGATTGAGAAAAATTGGGAATAGATCGCTCACCATTCCTTATGTCGAAGAGCAAAGTAAAAAACATCACTCTACCCAAGCCAACCCAGAAGATGTGTGAGCACCTAAAGCCACTCTACATCTCGGCCAACATCTTCGGCAGGCCCACCAAAAGGATACTTGTAGACAATTGGGCTGTTGTCAACATAAAGCTTTACTTCTTATTGAAGAAGCTCAACAAGGAGGATGCAAAGCTGACACCAATGGACATGATGATGACCGATTTTGCCAGAAAGACCACTCATCCATTAGGAGTTCTTACGACAGAGATCACAGTGGGATCAGTCACCCAAAAGGTGATTTTCTACGTGATCGAACCAAAGACTTCATACAATACTGTACTAGGAAGGGATTAGATACACACCAGTCAGGTGATTCCATCTTCCCTTCATCAATTTTTGATATAGTGGAGGCTGGATGGCAAGGTGGAGACAGTGCTAGCTGACGAAGACCCCTTCAAAGTGGCCACAAATTGTGTCGAAGTAGCTTTTTACGATGGCTCTATCATTCTAAGCAGCATCGCCCAAAGTAGCATAGAAGGTAGTGCTGCTGTATACGCAAGTTTAATGGAAAGAGATATCCCCTCTTCAAATCGACTTGCAAATATTGCCCTTGAAAGGCAAGCCCTTAGGCTTACCTTTTGAGACTGATTTGAGAAAAGAGCTAACAAGGTGGTTGGAGGTCTACGCCTTGTCTAAGCCTGAAGCGGCCGAGTTCATTGTCGAAGATGATGGCCAAGACTCCCTGGAAAGACTAAAGATGAGTGACCTTTACCCAGCTCTGGATAAACTCAATGATACTAAGGCAGAGGTGAAGGACCCTCTAAATAAAATACTCCTACCCTCAGAGAGAGGAGGCCAGCCCGTCTTCATTAGCGAACGGCTTCTCCCAGACTTCAAGAAAGACCTAGTCTTACTACTAACGGAGTACCAAGACTATTTTGCTTGGGATTACGACGAGATGCAAGATCTTGATAGGAACCACATAGAACATAAACTCTCGATAAAGCTAGGTTATCGGCCTTATCAATAACCTATGAGGAGGATGATGCCCGAGGTAGTACAAAAGGTAAAGTAAGAGGTAGATAGACTCTTAGGAGCCAGCTTCATCAGGAAGGTCACATATGTCGAATGGCTCTCTAACATCATTCCAGTCATCAAGAAGAATGGAAAGATTAGAGTATGCATCAATTTCAGAGACCTCAATACTGCAACACCTAAAGATGAGTACCAGATGCCTATAACAGACATGCTTATAGACGCCTCTGCTGGCTACAAAGTTCTAAGCTTCATGGATGGCTATTTGGGCTACAACCAGATCTACCTCGCTAAGGAAGATATTCACAAGATGGTATTCTGTTATCCAGGATCAATCGACATCTTTGAATGGGTCGTAATGCCATTCAGGTTGAAGAATGCTGGAGCAACGTACCAAAAGGGGATGTATCTTATATTTCTAGACTTCATAGGTCAATTTATGGGAGTATATATAGATGACGTTGTAGTCAAGTCACGTAGCTACTATGAACACTTAGACCATTTGAAGTTGTCATTTGAAAGGATGCGAAAAAATTAATTAAAGATGAACCCTTTAAAATGTGCTTTTGGTGTCTATGCATGTAACTTCTTGGGGTTCCTTATCCACAAGAAGGGAATCGAAATAGACAAAAACAAAATTAGGGCAATCCAATAAGCACAACCTCCCCGATCTAAGAAGGAACTACAACATTTCTTAGGACTGATCAATTTTTTGAGGAGGTTCATTTCAAATATTGCCAGCCAAACTCGGTGTTTTTCGAATCTTCTTAGCTTCAAAGGGAGAGACTTCATATAGGAGGGTAGGCACCAACAAGCTTTTGATGAGCTTAAGGAATATCTAACCACTCCCCCGGTAGTGACTCCACCTTCCCACAAGCGACCTTTGTTATTATACATCTCGGCCGCTTATAATTCGATTAGGTGTCTCTTAGCCCAAGAGAACGAAGAAGGAAAAGACCAAGCAGTTTATTATTTAAGCCAATCGCTCCTAGATACGGAGATAAGATATTTGTCCATCGAAAACCTATGCCTGAGCTTATTCTTTGCTTGTAGGAAGCTTAGGTACCTATTGCCAACCGAGGTGAAAGTAGTAGCACAAGATGACGTGATCAAGCACATACTCTCAGGACCCATCATGAGAGGAAGGTTAGGCAAATAGGCTCTAGCCCTAGTAGAGTTCAACCTCATCTTTGTACCTCAACAGGCTGTGAAAGACCAAGCCTTGGCCAATTTCTTAACTGATCACCCTTGTCAAAGCACCACAGTTGACACCCCAGTAGACTTCAGAATGATAGTGAAGAAACCTTGGTCCTTATAGTTCAACGGGTCAAGAACGAAGAAATACACAGGAGCTGGCTTTATAATCAAGTCTCCACAAGGCGTTAAGACTAAAGCCTCTTTCCTCCTTGACTTCCCTTGCACCAATAACTGAGCTGAATATGAAGCATTATTGCTCGGGTTGTTAGCTCCGAAAGATCTAGGAGTAAAGAGTGTTTGGGTTTATGAAGACTCATTATTGGTGATTAACCAAGTCATAGGAGAGTTTAAGTGCGGACGAGATAGTTTTCAGGCTTGCCAGGATGCGGCTTGCTTACTATTGAGAGGCTTCAAAGAGGCCTTCATCGAGTTTGTAGTCTACAATAAGAACCTAGAGGCCAATAGGTTGGCACAGATAGGCTCTGGTTTCCAAGCTATGAAAAGGTTCAGATCCATTCCTGTGAAGATAAGAGGGACCTTGGTGCTTCATGAAGTAATGGACTCATTCAAGGGAGACCAGGGATTCGAAGTAGGAGAGATACAGCTAGACAGAGACTGGAGATAGGAATATATTAACTACTTCAAAGATCCCACCTCCTGCTCTGATAGCTCGTTTAAAGCCAAAGTGCTCCACTTTGAGTATATCAATGACAAACTTTATATAAGAACAGTTGATGGTCTACTCTTAGTATGCCCGAGCACACAAGAGGCTATGCTTGCAATGGCTGAAGTTCATGAAGGCATATGCGGCGTGCATCAATCGGGAATAAAGATGAGATGGTTGATACATTGTTATGGCTTTTTCTGGCTAGGCATGGCAAAATATTGTATTGACTATGCGAAGGGGTGTCAAGAATGTCAAAAACACAGTCACATTCAATGCTCCCCGATTGACAAGCTTCACCCTGTAGTGAAGTCTTGGCTGTCCCGTAGATGGGCTATTGACATGATAGGAAAAATATACTCGACATCTACTAAGGAGCACTATTTCATCTTAGCTGACACCGACTATTTTACCAAGTGGGTAGAGGCAATTCCCATGAAAGTGGTTAATCAGGAAATCGTGATACAATTTTTCAAGGAGCACATCATCCATAGATTCGACCTACCAGAGACCATCACCACTAACCAGGCGACCATGTTTACATGAGATGAAATTCAAGCATTCGCGAAAGACATGAGATTTAAAATCATCCACTCTACACCATATTACGCCCAAGGAAATGGCCAATCGGAGGCCACTAATAAGGTCCTAAAGAGGTGTGTTGAGAAGTCCGTGAAAGAGTAACCTAGAACATGGCACCTGGCCTTATCAGAAGCTCTATGGGCCTTTCGTACCTCGAAGAAAGGGGCTACAAGAACCTCTCCTTTCGCATTGGCCTACAGACATGATGCCATGATACTGTTGGAGCTTATGGTGGCATTATTAAGAAGAGCCGAATAGACACACTTAACAGGCTTGGACTATGATGCTGCTATGCTATCCGCTCTTGAAGACATCCCTGAACAAAGACTTAGAGCTCTCGATGCCATCTTACAACAAAAGAGGGTCGTAGAGAAAGGGTACAATAAGAGAGTCCAGGAGAGACACTTCAAGAGAGGTGACTTGGTATGGAAAGTCATATTACCTATAGGGCAGAAGGATCTTGACTATGGAAAATGGTCTTCCAACTAGGAAGGACCCTACGAAGTACATGACGTCCTTAAGAACGGGTCATATTGGTTGGCAAATATTAACGAAGAAGTACACCCAAGGTCTATTAATAGGCTATACCTCAAGATATATGTGCCCAGCATGTGGGATGAGGTAAATGATGATTTGTTTAAAGGGTATGTGATGCGTCCAAACGTGGATCTAAATAATGCGTGCAAGAGTACACGATCGCAACAAGTAGTAAAGTGATAAGTAAGATCGTCTCCACAGGGAAAAATTGAATTCGTTGCTAAGTACCGGATTATGTAATCGAGATCTTAAGCTAAGTGAATTAATTAACGGTTGTTGAGAATGCTAAACTACGGATTTTAATATTGCAAGAACATAAGGTTGTCAATCTCAAGTTGATAACAATATCAAATAACAAAGACAAGATATGATTCAAATCAAGCTGTCACTATTGATCCAAGAATCAAACATGAACAAATGGATGTGCTTAAAACCAAGTTGTCACACCTTAACTTATAAACACATACACATATTCGTTTAAGCAAAGGTAAAGAAAACTCAAAATATAAAGACGAAATCTATGACAATGAGACAAAGGTACCTCTTGATTAATGATTCTGAATGTTGAATACAACCTTTGTTCTTCACAAAAGCAATACAAACGAAACTAAGCTAAGATTGAAGTCTACAACTTTGATTTTGCCTATTTTACTCCTTAGACTCCAATGCATTCTTCCTTGGTTACCTCCTCCATTTATTGCCACTCCAATGTGCTTGCCAGAGGGGATTGAGCTATCTTGGATCAACAAAATTGGCTGCAAGTTGATCAAGTTGAGGTTGCAAGTAGATTGCTTTCGGCTAGCAGCTTTTCTTGACTTCTGCAGCATGTGTAGCGATTGCTACACTTTGTAGTGACTGCTATAGGATGAAAATCGGGGGTGTAGCGACCGCTACAATTTGTAGCGACTGCTACAGAAAATTGGAGAAAAATGGCTGCTCGACCCAAGCGAGCGCTACAAAGTGTAGCGACTGCTACACCTTATTTTTCAATTTTTCCTTCCTTTTCGAATGACTGGTCGCCTGCTCTGATTCCTACAAAAAACATGAATATCATCGACAACGATCCGAACTCTTGAGTAACATGAAAACACGACCAAGACTAAGGTAGATATGCATGATCCTACATAAAATATGCCTAAATGACATACAAAACATGATCGAAAAGATGTACGTTTGCATGTACATCACACCCTCACACTTACTTCTTTGCTTGTCCTCAATCAAAGGCATCAGAAGATCCACAGAGTTTTCAACCTATTGTCATGCAACTTATCTCGAGATCACACAAGTCACACACCTAAGCATCATGAGTATAAATCACATAGACAACCCACTCTTAATCTTTTAACCTTGTCTTATCATCACGAATTCTAGACCAAGGAGTTGACCACTCAGAAGATAGTATAAATTTTAAGCTCACTCATATATTGTAGGTATCTATCCTATCACTTGTCTACATGCTCAAGGTCCAAAAATGTTAGACATCATACTCACACACAGTCAAACAAGACCAATCATGTCACAGGAAGGACTTTACTAGGTTGTAACGAAACTTTGGGTAAAGGTGAGGAAATATATGTGGGAAGTAGCTGAACCACCCAATCCGAGGAGCTATACAAAAAAATGTTCTAACTCTCGGCTATTCTATGTATCTCACCCTATATCTAAGTACTCATCCCGATATAAATCCTAAAGACCAACTTTCTGACTTTGCTTATTTTTCCACCTTGTGCTTTTCTTGACTTTTATGCTCACTTTTTCTTTTTTTTTTCTTTTTACTTTCCCTTTGATTTTTCTTTTCTTGCTTTTCCATCTTTCCACTTTCTTTTTCTTTTCATTTTTCCAATTTTTCCTTTTCTTTTCTCTTCACAAGCACAAGGTGGTTCTTTCTTTTTCACAAGTCATATTTATACATTTTTGCCTTGGTCTTAAACTACCCATGAACCCAATCAATTATCCCTCCCAACTATACTACTATATGTACCCTTACATCATTTTCCCAAAATATATAATCCTAAAGCATCCTCGGACGGATAGTCAAAGGTGGGGAATGGTCAATATGGCTTATAATGTGGCTTACATATAGTATTTCAAGAATAAGTCTTTAAGCTCAAGTTGGGTTAACAAGGGATTTTGTAAGGATTTTGGCTCTAAAGTTCCTAGGTTCATATCAAAAATGCCCTCGACACAATCTTTCTTATCAACCAATGCATGAGTAATCACCAAACACTCTCTTTACTTGAAACACATAGGCACCTCATGAACAAAATAGGATGGTTATCCTTCCTTCGGCTCAAGTTCTCACAAGATTTTCTTTGTCAGCTCCTCAGTCTAGCCTAAGTGATTCAATGACTAGCCTAAACGATCAAGAGTGAGGTTGCTATAAAATCTTACACAATTCTCTCAAGTGTGATCCTTAGCATGACTCAAGGTTTGTCTAGTGACTAAAAGTTTCAAATTTAGCAGTTTTTCTTCATCACTTGCACAAGACTCTACACTTCAATCAAAAACACACATCACACACATAACATACTCAATCACATGCAAATAACAGAAATAAACACAAAACCAAAGACACAGCAAGAACAACACATGACAAAACAAAATTAACACAAGACACAGTAAAATCCACACACAAAATGCACATGACACAAGGACTTGCACCCCCATACTTATTGGACACATTGTCCTCAATGTGTGGAAAGTAGACATAAACAACCACAAAGACTCAATAGAAAAGGAAAATAAAAACAAAGAAAGGAAAGGAACGACCTGATCACTGGTGTGGAGGGGAGGGAGGTGGGAGACCGGCGAGGTGAGAGCGAAGCCAAGCCCAGTTGGAAGCATTTTCCTCACGCATTGTAGTCAGTTGAGCACGGATATCCTCGTACTGAGAGGTCTGAGTAGTTGCGAGCTGCTGGACCTGAATCTCGAGCTTTGTGAAATGGTTGGCCAGGTCCTGAAGCTCAAGCTGCTGCTGCGGAGGTGGTACTTCACTATCCTCCCTCAATTTCTTCTTAACAGCTTCGCGCTCGCTCCACTCGGTAAACTTGTAGGTGTACTCTCCATCCCGCTCAATCTCTTCAGCCAATCCCCATTGGGTTAGTCGGGACCCATCAATCAAAAGGCAATGGCGTGGCGGCACCTCTTCAAACCTACCTGGACAAAAGTTTCTAGCAAAGATCCTGTGATAAGATGTCCAAGGTAAAAATGAGTAGGGCACTTGGTTCTTAAGAATCGCCATATCACATCAACAACCAAATCAAAGGTGCTATAAGGTCGGTTATGACGCATGCATGCTAAAGCATATAGCTGGCCTTTGGTGACTCGGTTATCCTCGCTAGTACCAAACCAAGCCGGACACATAAACCGATGCAGCACATTGACATGAGGCTCCTTAAGGAGTGCAGAAGATGACTGAGATTTGAATGGCGAAAACCCAGTGAGGTCAAGCCATTCACTATCTATGCACATAGTGGCATCGTTAGTGGCAAAATCAATGATCCCCGAACCCTGTCTAGTGCGAAAAAGTTCTTGGAATAAGTGTTCTGAGACAGTGAATGCCTTTCCAAAAACACGAGCACTAAAAGAGCGACGATCCGGTGGTATGACCAAAGTGCAGTAAAACTCTAAATTAACATCATCACGTTGAGGCACAGAGTTATCCGCAAAATAACGCCAACCTAGAACATCTAAACTAGCACGCAATTCATTCACAATGCCTAATGACTCCATATCGTCCCAACTAATCATGGATTGAAGATATGAAGGGAGAGAGGAGTATTGAGCATACCTGGCCCCTTCAAATTCATCGAATATCAGAAAAGGGGCACCATACCATTCACGAATGTCGATTGAAGCAGAGGTTGGTGCGCGGGGTGGATTCTGGGCATGCTTGGTGGCTGGGGCAGAGGAAGTCGATCCCGGGGTCGTGGTGGAGTGCTTCGGAGGCATTGTCGGAGGTCAGGGAGGCAAGGACGGTAAGTGGGTGGTCGGATTTGAGGAGGAGGTTCAAAGGTTTTGAGGAGGAGGAGTGAAATTAGGGTTTGGTTATGAAAATTCGGGGATTTTGGGGGTTTTAGTCAGCTAAGATCGGGTTTGTAGCGACTGCTACACGTTGTAGCAATCGCTACAAGGGGCATTTTGGGGTTATGGTGAGCGCTACAACAGGTAGCGGTTGCTATGTTTCAAATCTGCAAGGCTGTAGCGACCGCTATTAAATGTAGCGATCGCTACAAGAGGTGGGATAAGAAGGGTGGATTCAAATTTTCGGGGTTGTAGCGACCGCTATATCTTGTAGCGATCGCTACACCCTGTTTTTCCTCTTCTCTTTATGCAATTTTCCCATTCCTCCTTATTCTATAAATCAAGAAATGAAAACATCAAATTTTTCTTTGATGGTGACACTATATACTTTTCCCTATAAACCCACAAACTCGGAAAAACTCGGACGAGTGACACAAAATAAGAGTAAAATAAGGGAAGGTAGAGGTAGTTCTAAGTTAACGTCGTTAGCTTGACGATGGTGTTATCTTACTAAGTTGGATCGGCAAGGTTTGTAACATCCATTTTTCACCAGCTTTCTCTAGGTCTAGATTGATACGTCGTAAGGCCCAATATGCCTTATGCTCCAACTCGACAGGAAGATGACATGCTTTCCCATAAATGAGCTAGTACGGCGACATTCCGAGTGGAGTTTTGTACGCTGTCCGGTATGCCCAAAGTGCATCATCCAACTTACTAGACCAATCCTTTTGTGAAGGATTCACTGTAACCTCCAGAATTCGTTTAATCTCACGGTTGGACACTTCAACTTGTCCACTGGTTTAAAGATGGTAAGCTGTAGCAATCTTATGAGTGGCTCCATACTTTGCCAATGCATTGGCGAGCAAGTTATTGCAGAAATACTTGCCACCATCACTAATTAAGACTCTAGGCACACCAAACCGACTAAAGATGTTCTTTTACAAGAACTTAGTCACCACTTTTGCATCATTGGTCGGTAATGCCACAGCTTCAACCCACTTGAATACATAGTCAACTGCAAGAAGAATATAAAGATTTTGGTCACATGAAACAAAAGGACCCATAAAATCGATACCCCATACGTTAAGAATTTCGACTTCCATGATGCTGGTCTGGGGCATCTCATGACGACGAGAAATGTTCCCTATTCTCGAACATCGATCATATTTTAACACAAATTCTGCAGTATCCTTGAAGAGTGTCGGCCAGTAGAATCCACTCTGAAGTACCTTAGCAGCGGTACGTTCACCTGCAAAATGACCTCCGTAAGGAGAAGCATGACAATGGTGAAGAATAAGCTCTTGCTCCTCTTATGGCACACATCTCCTTAGCAATTGATCCTTGCCTATCTTGAACAAATATGGTTCGTCCCATATATAGTACCTGACATCTTGTAAAAATCTCTTCTTCTTGTCAGAAGGAAGGTTAGGAGGCAAGATGTTACTTACGAGATAATTGACATAATCAGCGTACCATGGGATAGAAATAACATCTAATGCATATAATTGTTCATCAGGAAAAGATTCATTTATAGGAGAAGAGAATGTTACCACCGGATTGTCGAGACAGGAGAGATGATCAGCCACTAGGTTATCTACACCTTTTTTGTCACGAATTTCAATGTCAAATTCTTGAAGTAGGAGAATCCATCTGATGAGCCTTGGTTTTGAATCCTTCTTATTGAAGAGGTAACGAATGGCAGCATGATCTGTGTAAACCGTCACCTTACTTCCAAGCAAGTAAGCTCAAAACTTGTCAAGAGCAAAGATCACAGCGAGGAACTCCTTCTCCGTTATTGCATAGTTGATCTGAGCATCGTCTAGTGTGCGACTTGCATAGTAGATGGCATGGAATCCCGTGGTCTTCTTCTGGCCAAGGATAGCTCCAACGGCAAAATCGCTTGCATCACACATGATCTCGAACGGGAGTGTCCAATCTAGAGATATGATTACTGGTGCAAATATGAGTGCCTTCTTCAATGTAATAAAAGCTGCGTGGCATGCTTCATCAAAATGGAATGGCACATCCTTCTTAAGGAATCTGCAGAGAGGCTTGGTGATCTTCAAGAAATCCTTGATAAAACGCTGATAGAAACCAGCGTGGCCTAGAAAACTTTGTACTCTTTTGATGGTAAGTGGGGGTGGCAACTTGTCAATAACCTCCAATTTAGTCTTATCCACTTCCAACCCCTTGCTTGAGACTTTGTGACCGACGACTACACCTTCTATCACCATGAAGTGACATTTTTCCCATTTAAGAACCAGGTGCGTCTCTTTACAACATTCAAGCACCTTCCCCAAATGTGATAAGCATTCGTCATACGAATCTCTAAACACTGAGAAGTTGTCCATAAAGATCTCGATCTAGCGCTCCACCATGTCCGAGAAGATAGCCATCATGCAGTACTGAAAAGTAGCAGGTGCGTTACACAATCCAAATGGCATTCTACAAAAAGCAAATGTACCATAGGGACAGGTGAAGGTAGTCTTCTCCTGATCTTCTGGTGCAATGGCGATTTGAAGATACCCTGAATAGCCATCCAAGAAGTAATAAAAAGCATGACCTGCCAATCGATCCAACATCTGGTCAATGAATGGTAGCAGAAAATGGTCCTTCCGAGTTGCCTTGTTTAGCTTCCGGAAATCGATACAAACTCTGTGGCCTACCACCATCCTTGTCGGGATAAGCTCATTATTTTCATTAGGCACTACCGTGATTCCGCTGTTCTTTGGAACACATTCAGTTGGACTCACCCACTTGGAATCTGAAATGGGATAAATGATGCCAGCATCGAGCCATTTGATGACTTCCTTTCTTACAACCTCCTTGAGTTTTGGATTGAGTCTCCATTGAGCTTCCACGGTTGGACGAAAATCGTCCTCTAGGATGATCTTATGCTGACATAACGAAGGACTGATCCCCTGAATATCACCAAGTGTCCATCTAATGGCCTCCTTATGTTCACCTATCACCTTGAGGAGTTGGCTCTCTTGATCCTGATTTAATGAGGCAGAGATAATAACAGGCAACTTGTGTGCATCATCTAAATAAGCATACTTGAGATGAGCAGGGAGCGGCTTGAGCTCTAGGTCTAGTGGTACAATAATTGATGACTAAAGCTTAGGCCTTGGTGTATCATCGAGCTCCAATGATTCAATTGAGTGAATCCATGACACTTCCATGCTTTCATCTTCACATGCATCCTCAATTTCTTGATCTTCTTCTCTTTCAGCAACAATTTCATCCACCACATCGATCCGATAACAATTATCTTCCACAGCTGGGTACTTGGCCGCTTCAAACACATTAAACACAACTTTATCATTGCATACTTTGAAATGGAGCTCACCTTTTCTCACATCAATGCTCGTCTTTCCAGTGGCCAAGAAGGGTCGACCAAGAAGGAGAGGGATGTCATGATCTTCTTCCATTTCCATCACAATGAAGTCGACTGGGAAGATTAAGGTGTCAACCTTTACTAGTACATTTTCTATGATCTCCTTTGGTCTTGTTACCGAACGATCTGCAAGTTGGAGAACAATCAATGTTGCCTTCATATCTCCCAATCCAAGCCTCCTGAAAATGGAAAATGGCATAAGGTTAATACTGGAACCGAGATCAATAAGTGCTTTTTTAAAAGTTTGATCTCCGATAGTACAAGGAATGGTGAAACTCCCTGGATCCTTCATTTTCTGAGGTAGCTCCTCGCTCAGGACTGCACTACACCCTCTGGTTAGTGGAATGACTTCAAAGTCATCGATATTCCTCTTCTTTGAAATGAACTCCTTGATCCATTTTTGGTAGGTAGGCATTTGTTCGAATGCGTCAAGGAGTAGAATGTTGATGTGTAAGTTCTTGAAGAGTTCCAGGAACTTCTGGTAGCTTGGATCCGAAGCTTGCTTGTTCACCCTCTGTGGAAATGATGGTGGAGGGTACACTTTTTTTGGTTTTAACTTAGTTACTTCCTCTACAGGCTTCTCTTTGGTGACTGTAGTAGGAATGACTCGTAGTTCTTCCTCTTCCTCACTTACGAGCTTAGCTGATGGCTTAGCTATTGGATTTGCCACATTCTTTCCTAAGTCGAGGCCACTTCTGGTAGTGATGGCCTCGCATTATTGTTGGTTTCTTGCAGAGTCTCGGTGTTGCTTGGAAGCGAGCCTAGTTGTCTTGTATTTAGCCGTCATGCAAGTATCTTGTGGTGGTGGTGCTCGTGGTTGCCATCTTTGTTGGTATGGCTGATATTACTGAGGTGGAGGACCTTGTGTGTTGCCTCCTCCAAATTGGGGTCTCGGCTGTTGGGGTACCTGCTGACCTACATTGTTCTTCCACGAAAAATTTGGATGGTTCCTCCAACCAGGGTTATAAGTGTTGGAATATGGATCATTATTCTGGTTGGCATTTCCCACAAAATTAACAGGTTCAGCAATTAAAGAACAAGCGTCCGTACCATGTGGACCGATGCAAATTTCACATACTTGAGAAGATGATGATGCTTGTGATGCCATTGAACTTTGGAACATTTGCGTGAGTGCAGCGACATATACCTTCAACGCAGCAACTTCATTGTTGTCTTGCACACTAGCAACCTTTCTCCTCTCAGTACGATCACCCCATTCATGGTTATTAGTGGCCATAGCTTGGATGATTCAAAAACCATCAGCTTCTTCTTTTTCTGTCAGATTTCCTCCAGTAGCTACGTCTAAGTTGACTCAGATTTGTGGCTCACATCCATTGTAGAATGTTTGAATAAGCATCCAGTCCGGCATTTGGTGATGTGGGTAGTCGCAGAGTAATCCCTTAAATCGATGCCAAGCCTCGTGGAGAGATTCGCCACCCTGCTGTTTAAAGTGAGAAATTTTGTTACGGAGTTGCGTGGTCTTACCTGAAGGATAATATTTGGCCAGAAACTTGTCAGCTAGCTCCTCCCACGTGGTGAAAGTTCTGGCAGGAAATGAGTCTACCCACTCGCAAGCATCGTCCTTCAGGCTATATTTGAATAATCGAAGTTTAATGGCATCTGGCGAGACACCATTATACTTGACCATCGAGCAGTGGTCTTCGAACCTTTGGATATGCTTGGCAGGATTTTTGGAAGGATAACCTCCGAATTGGTCCTGTTGAACCATTGAGAAGGTTACTCTTGATTTCAAAATTGTTGGCATCAACTGTTGGATAGGCTATGCTTGATCTGAGATCAACAAGCCTTGGGTGCGATTTGT
Source organism: Hypericum perforatum (assembly GCA_012979155.1). NCBI lineage: Eukaryota > Viridiplantae > Streptophyta > Magnoliopsida > Malpighiales > Hypericaceae > Hypericum > Hypericum perforatum. Next base: position 50,554 of record SOPF01028116.1, on the reverse strand, counting down.
TCCTCATGGCCCCGGGTGCGTTAACTATCTGTTGATCAGCCATCGCTCTCCTGAGCTGGTTCCTCTTTTGACGAAACGTGTGTTCAATCTCAGAATCATACTCTTGGAGAGGTTGGTTGTTTCAACGAGTAACGGGCATACACTTCCTGCACTATTACTACACTCAACAAGCAAGATCAAGCGTAGTGATAAACAAGTAGTGTACAAAGCTTAATCTCAAAATCTTGAACACTATATCCAATATTAACAATAACAAATTCAAATCATTCCCAGGCAACGGCACCAAAAACTTGATGCATCCAAACGTGGATCTAAATAATGCGTGTAAGAGTACACGATCACAATAAGTAGTAAAGTGATAAGTAAGATCGTCTCCACAGGGAAAAATTGAATTCGTTGCTAAGTACCGAATTATGTAATCGAGATCTTAAGCTAAGTGAATTAATTAACGGTTGTTGAAAATACTAAACTATGGATTTTAATATTGCAAGAACCTAAGGTTGTCAATCTCAAGTTGATAACAATATCAAATAACAAAGACAAGATATGATTCAAATCATGCTGTCACTATTGATCCAAGAATCAAACATGAACAAATGGATGTGCTTAAAACCAAGTTGTCACACCTTAACTTATAAACACATACACATATTCGTTTAAGCAAAGGTAAAGAAAACTCGAAATGTAAAGACGAAATCTATGACAATGAGACAAAGGTACCTCTTGATTAATGATTCTGAATGTTGAATACAACCTTTGTTCTTCACAAAAGCAATACAAATGAAACTAAGCTAAGATTGAAGTCTATAACTTTGATTTTGCCTATTCTACTCCTTAGACTCCAATGCATTCTTCCTTGGTTACCTCCTCCATTTATAGCCACTCCAATGTGCTTGCCAGAGGGGATTGAGCTGTCTTGGATCAACAAAATTGGCTGCAAGTTGATCAAGTTGAGGTTGCAAGTAGATTGCTTTCGGCTAGCAGCTTTTCTTGACTTCTGCAGCATGTGTAGCGATCGCTACAGGATGAAAATCGGGGGTGTAGCAACCGCTACAATTTGTAGCGACCACTATAGAAAATCGGATAAAAATGGCTGCTCGACCCAAGCGAGCGCTACAAAGTGTAGCGACCGCTACACCTTATTTTTCAGTTTTTCCTTCCTTTTCGAACGACTAGTCGCCTGCTCCGATTCCTACAAAAAACATGAATATCATCGACAACGATCCGAACTCTTGAATAACATGAAAACACGACCAAGACTAAGGTAGATATGCATGATCCTACACAAAATATGCCTAAATGACATACAAAACATGATTGAAAAGATGTACGTTTGCACGTACATCAGTATGCCCAAGAGCAAGAACGAGAAATATAATTGGGGCCTTAACTATTCAAGATATACAAGTACATCAATGACAAATAATTATGTATGGTTTAGGCCAACTTCGGCTAACCTCAACGACAAATAACTATATCTGGTTTAGACCGACTTTAGCTGATGTCAATGACAAATAACTGTATCTGGTTTAGGCCGAATTTGGCTAACGTCAACGACAAATAACCATGTATGGTCTAGGCTGACTTCGGCTTTAATATGCTTAGTAGGTATGGTCTCTCGGCCTTCCCATTAACCAAGACACAAAAGCTTTAGGTAGAGCCTCGGATAGGTAAAGGGTGTCAACACCTTGCCTTGCGACACCTAGAGCCTCCGATAGGCAAAGGGCCTCGCCTAGGGATACCTAAAGCCTCCGATCAGCAAAGGGTGTCAATACTGCGCTTGGTGATACCTAGAGCCTCTGATCGGCAAAGGGTCAACATCGCGCCTAGCAATACCTAAAGCCTCCGATCGGCAAAGGGTGTCAATACCTCGCTTGGCGATACCTAAAGCCTCCGATTGGCAAAGGGTGTCAACACCTCACCTGTCGACACCTAAAGCTTTTGATCAACAAAGGGTGTCAACGCCTCGCTTGGCAACACCTAAAGCCTCTGATCGGCAAAGGGTGTCAACACCTCACCTGGCGACACCTAAAGCCTTCGATAGGCAAAGGGTATCAACACCTCGCTTGGCAATACCTAAAAGCCTCCGATCGGCAAAAAGTGTCAACACCTCGCCTAGTAATACCTGAAGCCTTCGATAGGCAAAAGGTATCAACACCTTGCTTGGCGACACCTAAAGCCTCCGATCGACAAAAGGGTGCCAACACCTTGCCTGACGACACCTAAAGCCTCCAAAAGGAAAAAGGTGTCAACATCTTGTGTGGCGACACCTAAAGCCTCTGAAAGGCAAAGAGTGTCAACACCTTGTCTAGCAACACTTAGAGGTTTCAAAAGGCGAATAGTGTCATGTCATGACCTTGCCTAGTAAAACCTAAAGCTTTCAAAAGCCGACCATAACCTAAAAATCACAGAACACGACTTAGCCAACTGCGGCCTTTTTATTGATATGGCCGATTTTGTCCTAAACATCACTATGTAAGGCTTGGCCGACCACAGTCTAACACACGCATTATATGACTTGGCCGATCACGACTTCACCATTTCCTTAATAAGGCCGACTCCTGCCTAAGTGTCGCTAGGTGGCTTAGGAAGTGACAAGAGAGAGAGTTGGTAAAATTTAAAAGCTACATGGTGACCCTTCTCATTCAAATGATTCGAAATGTCACCATGTGGGGGGCATTGTTGGAGCCGAAATAAAAATACCCTTTTGAGGGTTAAAAATAATATTTGCCCTCTTTAGAGTGACCCTCGCAAATATTTGCCCTGTTGAGAGTGACTTGTCCGATAAAGTTTACCCTCCTTGGAGTGACCCTCGCAAATATTTGCCCTATTGAGAGTGACTTGTCCAATAAAGTTTACCCTCCTTGGAGTGACCCTTGCAAATATTTGCCCTGTTGAGAGTGACTTGTCCGATAAAGTTTACTCTCCTTGCAGTGACCTTTGCAAATATTTGCCTTATTGAGAGTGACTTGTCCGAATAATATTTACCCTCCTTTGAGTGACTAAACCAACACTTCTCTCTCCCAAGAGGCATAGGAACTTCGGCCGATTAACTGCAAGTGGGCATAGTTCGGCCAAGCATAAACTTTTGGTAGGCAAAGTATTTTCAGCTTCCCTGCAAGGTAAAGTGTTACGACATCTAAAAGGTAAAGCGTATCGTCACTTTGCCTAGAGACACCCAAAGCTCCCGAAAATTAGAAGGTGTCAATATCTTGGCTAGCGACACCTTGAGTTCCCAAAAATTGGAATGTGTCAATACCTTTGCCTGGCGACACCTCGAGGCTCCGAAATGCCAAGGATGTCATCGCTTTGCCTAGTGACACCTAAAGCCTCCAAAAAGCAAAGGTTGTCATCGTCTTGCCTAGTGAAACCTAAAGCTTCCAAAATGCAAAAGGTATCATAGCCTTCGCCTAGCAACACCTAGAGTTTCCAAAAGCTTCCAAAAAGCAAAAGGTGTTAACATTTTGCTTAGCATCACCTAGAGCTTCCAAAAAGCGAAGGTGTTAACACTTTACCTAGCGATACTTCGAGGCTCTGAAATGCAAAAGGTGTTATGGCCTTCGTCCGGTGACACCTAAAGTTTCCGAAATACAAAGGGTGTTAACACTTCGCCTAACGACACCTAGAGGCTCCGAAAGGTGAAGGGTGTTAACATTTTGCCTAGTGACACCCAAGTTTCCGAAAAGTAAGGAGTATCATGACTTTGCCTAGTGACACTTGAAGGTTCCGAAAAGTAAAGGGTGTCATAACCTTCTCTTAGTGATACCCCGAAATTGCAGAAGGTTATTTTTCGGCTAATCACATCTATTTGGCGAATCGTGTCAAGAGACCATACGCAGTCGAACTCCTAAGTGAAAAGGCAATAAATGCAAATTTCAAATTGAACAGAGAAGATAACTTCTAGTAAACTGAGGATAAGTATTCCATTCAAATAAAGATAACGTCATCAAGCTAGGAGTTGAAGGTGTTTGAGTGCAAGTAGAAGATGAAGTACTACACCTATATAAAGGACGTCCGAGGAAGGCAAAGAGAATCTATCTATCTATTAATCAATCACCAAACATAAATTAACTCAAGCTCCAGCTCTTATCATAGTCTAGCAGTATTTTAGGAGTAGATGTATTTCGGCTCCGGCCACCCTTTGTTACTCTTAGTTAAGCCTACCTTAGGGCGAGCCTCTAGAGCCATCACGAGATCGACCTTGACTCTCACGACCATTTTTCACCCAACAAAAACTATGATACACGTGAAGAAAACTCGCAAAAAACCAAGGCCGGAGAAAACTTTTGGAGGCTCTATTAGTTGTAAGCGAGAAAAAGATTGATTAAAATATAGGTAGTTCTCGGATCAGCATCAAAATGAAACAAACAAAAGCTTCCCCAGTAGCAAACATAAAGAAGTGTATATAGCAATAGTAAACACATAAAAAAGTAAATAAAAAGGAGATGGAAGTTTATATAAAAAAATATAGAAACACTAAACATCAAGCACAGCGGAGGGGAGGTCTACTATGGAAAACACTTCTGGGCACCTTATCTGGTCTCCTCTAGCTTGTCGGAGGTGGAACTAGTCTAAGGAGGCGTCGACTAGGTTAGGAAGAAGACGCGACTAAAGGATTGGAGGCTCAAAGTGGGCTTTTGGTGATGGTCTCCAAAGCTAGTACCTACTGTTTGAGGGCGGGTCAAGGCAGAGGACACCAAACAGATAATTCCCTAACCTGCTGCCTAGTGAAGTTGAGCATTGGCTTTATGATATATATATAAAACACGCATTAAACGCATAGGATTTTGAGTCTATTTTTGTACTTTCATATTTAGTTCTGTATTGTTTAGTTAACTTTTGAGTTTAGGTGACTAAAGGACAATGTGCTAATTTGTAGGAAAAGGCAATTTTGATAAGAATTATACTTGAAGGAGGAGTCTAGAAGGGACATCTGCATTGAGAGGATATTTTGCTCTGTTTTGGAACAAAATTCAGAGAAGTTTATCAGATAAAAAATTGAAGATCTTTTTTTCCTCTTTTCTACGATATAAAGAATGCACAAATTGGAGTCCGGAAGAGAAAGTTATGGGCAAAATACTGAAAATCAATCAGACAGTTTTTATTTGGCAGAAATTTTGGCAAAATTGGAAATTCACTTTCCAGAGAAGTTAAGACTCTTTAGATCAACCCTTTTAGGTTTTTAGGTTTAGGAAGGTTATATAACCTAGCAGCTTTAGTATCGCATATTCTATTATTATTCATCATACTTTTATTCTGTAGATTAGGTTTTATTAAGAGGAATTAATCCTCTTGATAGATTTGAGGGAGGAATGAACTAATTACCATATGATTTGAAATGCCATCAACAAACAACAACATGGTTAGTCTCAATTCGGTTATGTAGAATTCGTACCTTTCAATTGCGGCCCACGAACTTTTGTGCGTGATGTGTAAGATTTGACACAAGGTGATTATGTGTAACATTTCACTAAATCTATAGTATAACTAAAGAAGAATATACTTCCATAAGTACTCATTAGAACTATTGCTCTCATATTAGTTTGAGTTCCGAATTTAGAGGTCAATAAATGCCACAAGAAATGTACCATAGAAAATGTCCTTTCCCAACCCACAGTCCACTAATACATTGTGTTTTTTAAGAAGTAATATATTATGTTCCGATGATTCCTCCTGTTCCTCACAATGAGTGTTTCTCGAGAAGGCAAGGTTAGTGTTTACCTTAACAAAACCCATCTCACAGTCATGTCCAAGAGACAAGAATAAGTTGTTATAGATGTGTTGGAGTTATCCTCTTTAATTTTTGTAACTCGAAAAAATTCATGTCCTAGGTTGGTGCATCACAAGAACACAACTTAACTTCTTCATTTCCTCAGCCACTGGTATGTGGTGGCATATATAGTCGGTGATTGTCACTTCTTCGTACAAGGTTAAGTGGTCTCTCCATAAAGAGAACTCGAAGTTGCTAAAAATTGGTGCAACAAATATTTTAGGCGGAACCCAATCCAAAATCCTCTATTAATTCCAGAATCAATTTACAATCATAAACCATCAACTGCCCAAATAATAAGAAACAGATTAAACGACAAAGGAAACAAAAGGCGACTCTCTTTAATCTCACTCACTTGCCGGGGACGAAGTTGGTGGCAAAAGCCCAAGCATTATTGTTTACTGGGTCGGCGAGGTGGTCGGCAAGGTTCTCAAGTGGGCGCTTACCAGTGACGATGGCCTACACGAAGAATCCAAACATGGAGAACATGGCTAACCTGTCATTCTTGATCTCCTTCACTTTTAGCTCAGCGAAGGCCTCAGTGTCATCGGCGAGACCCAAATGGTCAAAGCTGTCTCCTGGGTAGAGAGGGTCAACGACCTTCCCAAGCAGCCCACCAGCAATTCTATAGCCCTCGACGGCTCTCATGAGGACCACTTGGGTGGCCCAGATGGCTAGAATGCTCTAAGCATGGACTAGGCTCGGGTTTTCCAAATATAGACTACATGGACTATTTTAGATAGACTACGTGGACTACCATAGATAGACTATGTGCTCTACATATTGTTTTTTTAGTTTATGAGATATTTTATTTATTTAGGTAGAAATTATAAATTTTATTTGAATAGTCACTATGTTGACTATTTTTTGTTGAATTTTTGAACGATGACGAAATTTGCTTGTGAATGTAAATGTGAAATATATATTACTCTCTTAGAAATATATTTTTGATATATATATCAGAAATGTTGGTCAAGATTGCAATTACTAGAGCATGTTGAGTTGGCCCTAAGATAGATCCCAAATCAACATATATGAACATTAATGCGGACGCGTACAAACGTAGTGTTCTTGGACAGACTTTTTTTGTTATTTGGACAGACTTTTTCTGTTAGGTTTGGAAAGTTGGCCGAAGTTCCAAGTAAATTTTTTTTTTGTAAAGATTTGAAACATGTCCTAAACAATAAGATAATTATGTGAATTTTTATTATACTAGATGATATTAAAATGTAACTTAAAAAGATATATATACTAAAAACAAAGGTCGTCATGAAGAGAAGTTAAATACGAGTATTTCACATATTGTTCCACCTGATACTGCAACTGTGATGCTATTACATTTTCCAATGAAATACTCCTCAGTGAAAAAATGGTGAACTACTTTGTAAATATTTCTTCCCGGAGGTCGCATCTCAGTGGCTTATATGGTGGATAGTGGCACAGCCAATTGTATTATATAGTAGCCTTTGCCTCCGGAACTTTTTAAGAAATTATTGTTATGATAGAATATTTTTTTATTTGCCTTAATTCATTTAAAGTTTACATCACAAACTTTTGAAGAGCCTAAAGTTGATTCCATTGAACTTTTTGAGATGAAGTTAATTCCATTTGCTCTCTTGTATAGTACGTTTCAGAATGTCCTAGTAATATCATGTAGGCACTATATATCGTGGAAATGTTTTTTTCTTAGGGGAGGGGGAAGTATCATAGATCAATTTAGAAAATTACATAAAATTATCTTAACAACTTTCTATTTTGTATTCGATCAGTGGCTTGGCAGTCATCTTTTAAAATTTGTGAACTCAAACTAATTTACCTTTTTCATGGTTAAAATTTCTATGATACTTGATTGTGGGTGTTGGATGGGTGTTTGGGGAGTGGAGATTGGAGATTGAAATACATACGCTCCTTTCGCTTGGAAATTCGATGTGCTATCCTCCTTAATGACCCTGATTGTGGTGGGTTTCCGTGTGATTGAGACCTAACAAAATCACTTGGACTAATGATTCGAATTAAGAATATTGTACAAGGTCCTTCAGCTCTAGGATTATTCGCTACTTACATCCTCCAAACTTTTTGACTTCAGATTGGACTGGTTTGATTCTCTTGAAATTCAAATGTTTCTTTTAGCTGACACTACAAAGGAGGTTACTTATAAGAGACAATTTGATTTGCATGAACTTCCTCAATGAATAAGGAGTTCATTTACTCTTTGATTGCAAGGATTCTTGACTTTCGTGGAACTATTACATTAAATGTCGGGTACTTAATTAGTGTTCTAAAAATTCACTATCACAATTTCTCTCGACTTGGATAGAATTTGTTCGTGGACAAAGTGACAAGATAAAAAACTTTGGTTTGTTATTTATGGAGTTATCACTTGGGTTATATAGAACTCGAGAAATTGAGTAATCTTTGATAAGACGCCCTATTTTATCATACTGTCTTTTTTTTATTTGAGATTATTTTTTTGGGTCCAATTCTATAGGGGTGAGCATTCGGGATATCCCAATCCCGAAATCCCAAATCCCGAATATCCCGAATACCGAATAACCAAAAAAAGTCATCCCGATCTTGTACCGAAATTTTTTTGGGATAATCCCGACCCGGAATTAAAATTTCGGGACAATCCCGAAATTTCCGAAAATACCAAAATCTCGAAAGGCTTTACTGTTTTATCTCCCTGTCTATTGTGGATGCTGCTGCTAAGTACTCCTTCATTGCTGCTCTTCTCATTTTCATCCTTATCACCCTTCTCTAGTTAGCTTGAAAGATTCTGTTTTGTTAGAAAGTATAGTTTTTTTTATTGCTATTCGGCAATGCTAATAGGAATTGTTCATATGATGATGTTCGTTTGTAAAGGTTGGATCTTTGTCAGTGAACTGGTTCGAGTAAACAAGATGTGATTTTGCAACGGAAGTGGGGTCACTCACTGTTCGACGACACGAACCTCATAGTTCCTATGATCTGAATTAGGTGGTTTTGTGTATTCTCCGTAGTTGTCGGGTTGTAACTTATATATATATATATAATTACGATTTAGTACTCGGTATTTCGGTAAAATCCCGAAATATCCTAAAATACCAAAATTCCGAAAATTTTTGAAAAATCCCTATCGAATAAAATCACGAATACCGAAAAAAAATTTAGGATTTCCAAAATATCGATCCCATTTGCACACTCCTACAATTCTATTGTAAATTTAACCGGCCAGTTACCCCTTCCTGATTGCAGTTTGTGATACTCTGTTGGCTTTTGTCTCCCTGTCTCATTTTTCTTGTCTGTGTTTTTTTTTGCAATTTTCTTGCCTATCTTTAGGCTATGTTGTATCATTATAATTTTGTTGTGAGAGCTTTTGAGCTTGTTTTATGGTTGTTGCTATTGTACGATCTTTGTTAA
>SOPF01028116.1:0-41375 GCA_012979155.1 Hypericum perforatum | reverse complement strand
CTGTGTAACGTTTTTGTGAAATTCCATAACTATGTGATTAATTTTTTCTTAAAAAAAGTTGATCTACAGGAAAACAAAGTGGAGATTTCCAAATTCATAAGGCTGTAGTCAAAGTTAAACTCGGCAGACATTAGTTTAAAAAATTAATACAATATTTTTTTAATGCAAAAATTTAATTCCAATGAGGTTAGACCTAATAGTATACTAAGTCCGAACAAAGTAAACTAGGCTGGTCTAATTCAAGTTATTTCTTTTCCCCACCAAGCTCATCACAATTTTAGGAAACAGAATTATATTGTCGAATATATCAAATTTTATATCCTGTATTTTTTTGGTAAATAAACTTTTACTAATGGTAATATTTATATCCTAAATAGTGTAGCCTTCTTGCAAAAGTTGTGATGAAGCTTCATCAAAGCCTATTGCATAAAATTCGACAGGAAAAGATTGCAATATATATATATATATATATATATATATATATATATATATATATCACCCATTTAAGAATAAACTTCCGAGATACGTGACATTATAAGCCCCTCAATTTAGAACACCGCAGAGTCCAATTTTCCAATTTTAGGTAAGTTACATGTGGTACCTATTTTGTAACGCCACTATTAGTTTTCAATCGGGGTTTTCGTCGAAGTTATAAAATTTGCAAATCCATGGAAAAATGTATCTAATTTAGAAATTTTCTTAACAAACAGTAAACTAAATTATAAACATTCTCAATCAATTATAATCAATCTTTTTATTAGAAAATTTCATTAGTTCCGATTGGCTGAATATTTTTCTTATAGCATGACTTCATTAAAATATCGTTTTCCAATATAAGAGGCATTAGCATTTATTTTTTTTATTTTTTTCCTTTTCCACTTATAGTCGCCTTATTAAGAACTATGCAATTTACTGATTAGTTGTTTTGATGACCATTAATTTAAACTATTTAAGGTTCACCTTACATCGAAACAAATAGAATTTCAGCTTCAGATTTTTCTAGTTCGAGGTTTTTTTGCAAATTTGGTTTCTAAGGTATGTACCGACGTCGAAGCTTATTTAGAATCTGTGTTTATTTCCTACGGTGGTTGCATTGTTGGTTTGGTGTGTTGATAGTATTAGTGATTCAAATTGCCAAACTAATATAGAGTACTCGAAAATAAACTAATTAGATAAATTTTTGATGTCGTTTTTCCATCTAAAAAAATTTAGAATTTCAGTGCTTATAATATATTAAATATTTATTGAATTTTTTTTACTCGAATTGATTAGTTGCTTAGTAAAGTCGAATACAAGAGGATACAAAAGAAAATAATATTATCACTCGGACTATGTAAACGAGTAACATTGTAGTCTAACAACGTAAACATTTGCAAGTTTAAGAATATTGAAGGTTCAAATATTGGAATAAAACTTATATTTAAAAAATTTGAAAATTTGTCGATTTATATAACTTGGATTTTCGTAAATAAAGTTGTTGAAATAATATATTAAAATTTGACCTCTAATTGCTAGTTGTTTTTTGAAGTACCACTTGGTGTAACTTAAAATCAATTTGAATTCCTACATACCCGAATTTCGAATCCATGCTCTTTCGTCAAATAATTATCTTAATTTTTTCAATCAAGCTATTGATAGTTGATTGATTTTAATCTGGAATAACACTTTTTTTATTTCAGGTCTGTTGCATTTTAAAAAGGAGGACAATCATGCTGGACCCTATTAGTTTAGGACTTGTCGCACTGGGGGTGTTACTTTCGCCAGTCTTGGCATGGGTTATTTTCAAGTGCCGCAAATCCACCGACCGGGCATCTCAAGTCGCACCCTGTGCATAGAATAACTGTACTATGATATTTGGATTGAGATTGTGTTTATTCCATTAGATATTTCAATTATTAACAATATTTTCATCTTGGTTTTCCGACTTCGTATACTTATCTTTCTTAGAAATTGAATAATTTTGGAGAATTGAAATTTTGATTTACTTCAACTTGGCTTTAATATCATCACTCAATTTACAAAATTGATACTCTTCGTAAGTAGGTATCACGAGAATCCTACAAATTAATGCGACACTCGAGCATGAACATTATATTAAACCTGAAGTCGTAGTTGTTGAATAGTAAGTAAGAGGGTTCCCGATTACCACAGAGTCGGAAATATTTACAGGGAGTCGGAAATATTTACAGGGAGTCGAAGTGGCAGCGTATAATCTATCTTCGATTTCATCGGAATTTATAAATTGGGTATCCTAACTCACTACATCTGTATCCCTAGTTTTGTTGGACGTCTAAGATATTGGAAGCTGGTGTGCATAGGATTAAACCGTAACATCTATCATTTTATCTTTGAATCGTGCTGTTAGGTCAAACATATTTAATAAATGGGTAGATTTAAGATGAAGTCATTCATCTTAGTATTCCTCTAACTCTTTGGAAATAGCATAAATTAAATTCGCTAATGCACCTGGTAATCATAGTTGGTGGGTTTTGGTGTGCCCTAGTTAGCTAAATCGGTAGCACCATCTTGCTTTAACACTTCTAATGATATTTGTAATATTTCGTAACAATTTGTACTATATAAAATATTTAAGTGATTTGATTGATATTATTCATATTAAGTACATTTTTTTTCTACACATCCTGAAAGAATTCCAAAACTAAATAATATGCATAGACAGAAATAGAGTGTGGATAGGTGACTTTCGAAAAATATTTTTAAGATACATACGAATGAGGATAAACCACGTTAAATAAGATCTGTATTGATTTTTTGAGTTAGTCAATCAAATCACCTAAGAATATTTATTACTATTAAATTTTATATTCTTAAAATTCGAAGTTGGGTTAATAAAAATCTATTATTAGATAATCTCAATTTGGGGGTTGTTGCGGTTAGGGGTGTGCATTTGGGATATCCCGATCCCGAAGTCCGGAATCTCGAATATTCGAATACCAAATAGTCAAAAAAAGTCATCCTCATCCCGTACCGAAAAAATTTTGGGATAATCCCGATCCCGAATTAAAATTTCTTGATAATCCCGAAATTCCCAAAATATCCCAAAATTTCAATAAAAATCTGATTTGGTTTCATAAAACTTAAGTTATAGTCTTACTAAAAAATATAATCCTAAAATTACATATGATAACATCAATGAAACACAAAAAAAACCAAATTGATAATTACATTTGGTTAAATACAACCAGAGATGAAGATTGAGAACCAAATTGATTACATTTGGCTATTTATATATATACGTATATATATAATATGGAAAATTACACTTTAGTATTCGGTATTTCGGTATTTCGGTAAAATGCCGAAATATCCCGAAATACCAAATTCCCAAAATTTTTGAAAAACTCTTGTCGAATAAAATTTCAATCCCGAAAATCCCGATCCCAAAATCCCGAATACTCAAAAAAATTCGGGATTCCCGAAATACCGATCCCATTTGCACACCCCTAGTTGTGGTGTACGTATTGGGTACAAGATACAAAGTGTACAAATCAGTCTGTACGGTTTGCAATTTTGGTCGGATCGCGTTTATATTTTTTTAATGTAATATCGACATTATTTATGCGATAATGACATGCATATTTTTGTATTTATTATTTATTTTAGATATTGTAAATTGATAACCTATGTTTAAATTGAACGTCAATTGAGTCAAACTGTAACCAATTTCCGGCGAATTTTGTCAAATTTGTACTGCTTTTGGAACCAATTTTCTTTGCAATATCTGGCCACTTCTATCTCTGCCAACGTTAACATTTAATACACGGCTATGGTCCCAGGCAATCTATACCGATTGGTTGCTAACTTCTTACTTGTCAATATCTCGAGATCTTAAGAACTCTTGTAGCCCCCTAGAATTAGGGTTTTCCCCCTCCTGTGAGCGTCTTCATCCCTACCATTAGGGTTCTCCTTTCTTTCATCGAATTTTGGCAGAAACCTAAGAAACAAGTCATATCTCCTGAGAGTCTAGGGTCCTTTGGGTATTGGGTAGATAGCGAGTCAAACATCGAGTCGGGCGGGGTAGCTTTTGTCTGGTTTTAGGGTTTGTGAGGGAGTCATCGGGTTGAGGGAGTATGGAGGAGAGCAGTGGGTCGGGCAAGGGTAAAAGGGTGATGGAGTGTGATTCTCTGATGGAAAAACAATTAAATGAAGATGGCGACGAGGAAGAAGTCGTGGATCTATCATGCCCCCTTGACGTTCCCAGGGAAGATAACAATACTTTCAACTTATTAGGCATGGTCTGGACGGAGAAATCTATTAACAAAAACGCCTTTAGCATGGTGATCACTAATGTGTGGCGAAAACGTCGAGACATCCAGATCAATGACATCGGGAACAAAAGGTTCCTATTCCGCTTTCAATCGGAAAAGGATCTGGATAGAATTCTACAACAATAACCTTAGCACTTCAATCACCAAGTAATCGTATTGGCACATATTCCGAGAAACGCACAACCATTGGGTATCCCCCTAACCCATGTCCCATATTGGATAAGAGTGCATGATCTTCCACTGGGAGGATACAACAACACTACAGCGCAGGCGATTGGGAATAGCCTTGGGATATTTGTTGATTGGGATGAATCCGACGAGACCTATGGGAACTTCATGCGTGTTAGGGTTATGCTGGATGTAAGGGAACCCCTACCACGCCAGAAGAAATTTAAGTTCCAAGAAGGAGACATAATCTTGGTTTTCTTCAAAATAGAGAAGGTACAGTCCTTCTATTATCTCTGTGGATGCCTTGGTCACCTGGATAAAGATTGTGATCTTGCTGATGAAGATGAGGTTAGGCCTCCACCGAGAAATAGCTTTGGGAACTGGCTAAGGGCTTCCCCTTTCAAGCCAATGCGATCTGATTCCAAATCGTGGACACCACGTCAATCGGATGACACTAAGAGATCACTCTCTTTAGCCTTCCAGGCACTCCGAGAGCCTAGCCCTATCGTCACTCCTCTGGATGACTCAAGCTTGGTTGAGGACATGCATGGCAGGCTAGCCAAAGCTGATCTACTTGCTCCACCACTACACACTCCAAACCTTACACCCACAAACTGTACCACACAAACTCCAGCCTCGAACCATAACCCACAACACACTCTACCGAACCCCCACCTCCACTCACAAAACCGATACATCCCACCTCAGCTGCGGATCCGTCCCCTAAACACCACATCCGTTCATACACCTGACCACAAGACTCCGAATCTCCCCCCACCATTTGACCAAGCTCCGGTAACCATATCAAAAATTCCTACACTGAATGACCAAGCTCCAGAAACCATATCTAATATTCGATCTAACCCCATTAACCCCACACCTCCCCCACCAAACCCTATGCATGACAACTTTGACTAGCCAAACAATCGAGACATAATTATGGCAGAAAATGCCCTAGTTGACCAAGCCAATAAGCCGAAACCTAAACCAAAGAACTGGAAGATAAAAGCAAGAGATCAACATGCTGGAGAACGTATGGATACAAAAGCAACATCTCAGCAACTGGTTATGAGAATGGCAAGCGGATCCTCGATCCAGAGTCCCCAGATAATGATTATGTTAGCAAGAGAGCCCTCTTTATTTCAGACGTTAACAGTGCCTCTATTACTCAGGCGATAGTTGCAAGGCAACCCTGCCAGGCCCCATGATTCTCACATGTTGGAATTGTCGCGGGTTGGGGAACCCCGAGACAGTTCGCCAGCTTAGCAGGATAGCAAAGTCCTGCTCTCCCCAAGTGATGTTCCTATCTGAAACTCGCCTGACTCAACATGAATCAGAAAGATTGAAATGGCGAGTTGGTTTTGAGAATGGTATTTGTGTTCCCTGTGAAGGAAGTGGTAGAACTAGGAGAGGAGGTCTTCTTATTATATGGAAAAGGAATATCCAGGTCCAGCTCTTATCCTACTCTATACACCATGTGGACATCAAGGTTATTGAGGCCTTTTGCTGGCATTTTATTGGAATTTATGGGTGGCCTAGAACGGAGGAAAAATTCAAGACGTGGCAATTATTAAGAGAGTTGAGGAATCAGTCGCCTCTTCCATGGTTATGTGGTGGAGATTTTAACGAGATACTTTCATTGACGGAGAAAAGAGGAGGCCGAGCAATTTCGTATAATCGGATGGATGCTTTCTGCTCTACACTTGACGAATGCCAATTATCTGAGATAGAGCAATCCGAATTACAACTGACATGGACCAACTGTCAAATGGACGATGATAATATGGAGTATAAGCTAGATAGATACGTAGCGACTAAAGAGTGGTTTGATCTATTCCCCACTACCAAAGCCGAAGCTCTTCCAAGATTTAATTCAGATCACTCACCTATTGTTTGTCGGATCAATTCACTAGAGCCCTCTTATCCAAAGAAGCGCTTCAGATTTGAAGCTATGTGGACTCGCCATGAAGATCTTTCTCTACAAGTCACGAAAGGATGGCAATGTTTGGCTCACGGAGTGGACATCTCCAAGCGCATCAAAGAGTGTGGGAAAGCCCTGCAAATATGGGATAAGGAAGTGTTTGGGAACGTGAGAAGGAACCTGCAAACTTTAGAGGAGGAGGTAAAGGAGTGTCAGGCAATGAGGATTACTATAGCCACTAAACAAAAACTGAAATCCCTGATGGATAGACGAGAGGAGCTGCTCTTGAGAGAAGAAACTCTTTGGGCCCAATGCGCCAAAGTAGAATGGATTAAAGAGGGCGACAGAAACACTCATTTTTTCCATCAGAGGGCGAGTTTTAGGTCTTGTAGGAACCGGGTGGATAGTATAAAAAACTTAGAGGGAGTAGCAGTGACCGGAGAAGTAGGGATTCAGGAGATATTTAGGGACTTCTTTATCTCCTTATTTTCTTCTGCAGGTTGTGAGAGAATGGAGGATGTAGCTACCAAAATTTCCACGAGAGTTACCCAAGACATGAATGACAAGTTATGTAAAACCTTCACACTAGAGGAGATCTTCCAATCCCTTCAGGGCATGCATCCGACGAAAGCCCCAGGCCCAGATGGCATACCCCCACTTTTTTATCAGAAACATTGGCAGATTGTTGGCGAGGATGTGGTGAGAACCTCTTTCTCTATTCTCAATGATGGTTGCGACCCTGCCTTCATCAACGACACCATTATTACCTTGATTCCAAAAGTCTCCCATCCCACGGTATGCTCAGAATTTCGCCCAATAAGTTTATGTAATGTCATTATGAAGATTGTTACGAAGACAATCACCAATAGACTAAAGCAGTTTCTGCCTGATATCATCCATGAGAACCAAGGCGCGTTTGTGCCTGGAAGACTCATTACTGATAACTCACTAATCGCTTTTGAGATGTTCCATTTCTTGAAGAAGAAGATAGGAGGAAAAAAAGGTTGGTGCACCTTGAAGCTGGATATGTCAAAGGCGTATGATCGAATAGAATGGCCCTTCTTGGAGAGAATGATGGGTGCAATGGGATTCCTAGAATGTTTTATCAACCTAATCATGTGATGTGTCTGCACTGTCAGATATGCTATTCAGGTGAACGGAATAGTGGGTGATTATTTCCAACCAAGCAGAGGCCTGAGACAAGGTGTCCTGCTATCTCCTTACCTCTTCCTTATATGCGCTGAGGGGCTCGCAGCCCTATTGTTACATGCGGAGCAATCTGGCTGGATACATGGAATCAAAATCTCCTGGAATGCCCCCTCTGTCACTCATCTTTTCTTTGCAGATGACTCGCTTCTCTTTACCAGGGCATCTGCTACGGAAATACAACATGTCATGGAACTATTATCTCTTTATGAATCAGCCTTGGGACAGAAGATCAATATGTAGAAGAGTTCCATTACCTTTAGTGGCAACATACCCTCCTAAATCACGGAGCAGCTTCGAAATGGATTGGGGATGCGCCTAGCTTCTGACGATGACATTTACCTTGGCCTTTCGACTATTATTGGCCGCTCAAAAAAGGAGGTATTTGCCTCCTTAGAAGATCGGATATTGACTAAAATAGCGGGATGGAAGGTTCAATCCCTCTCAAGGGCAGGTGGAGAAATAATGATAAAA
Source organism: Hypericum perforatum (assembly GCA_012979155.1). Lineage (NCBI taxonomy): Eukaryota > Viridiplantae > Streptophyta > Magnoliopsida > Malpighiales > Hypericaceae > Hypericum > Hypericum perforatum. Next base: position 33,317 of record SOPF01028116.1, on the reverse strand, counting down.
TTTGTGTTGCAGGCCATTCCAACATACATTATGAGCTGCTTTCTCATCCCTACTGACATCTATGATCGGATTGAGAAAAAACTCTGCGACTTCTTCTGGGGGAGTACTAACGGAGAGAAGAAACTCCATTGGCGCAGTTGGGTTAGACTTTGTCGTTCCAAACAAGAAGGTGGAATGGGTTTCAGGAGAATGCATAATTTTAATAGAGCTATGCTTGCTAAACAGATGTGGAGACTACTATGCAATCCTTCCTCCCTAACTAGCCGCGTCCTCCAGGCTAAGTACTATCCTCGAAAGTCAATACTAGATGCACCTCTGGGATATCGGCCAAGTCATGCCTGGAGTAGCATCATGGAAGTTAGATCCTTGCTAACGCCAGGCTTAGAGTGGAGAGTTGGTAATGGACACAACATAAATATCTAGCATGATAGGTGGCTACCAGAATCAGAGACTGATCATACAAGATACGTGTTCCTTGGCTCTGATGCTATAGTCTACGTCTAAGACCTATTTACGGACTCGGGGCATGAGTGGAATTTACCTCTAATTAACACTCTTTTCTATGAAGATGATGTACGCAAAATTACTTCGATTCAGGTCAGTCCTAGACACCTTTCAGATATCATTCGATGGCGCCACTCTGAAGATGGGACCTACAACGTTAAACAAGGCTACCATACTGATTTCGAAAGTTGGTGGCAAACGGCTAGCATGCCCAGTACTATAGACTCAAGCAAATTTCGATGGCCCCAAGTCTGGCACTTAACTTGTCCTCTACGCTTTCATAATTTTCTCTGGAGAGCGGTAGATGATAACCTGCTAGTAAGGGAGAACCTACTTCGACGAAATATACTTGCGGACAGCACCTGCCCTCTTTGTCAAACTGCCCCGGAGACAGTAAGTCATCTGTTCCTCTCCTGCCCCTATTCTCAGATTTTACTTGATACGGTACAGATCAACTTACAACCCTATAGAAACCTTCCTTTCCACGAAGCATGCAGCAAAATATTCAAGGATGTTATGGAAATGGATTCCCGAGTCTAAATAGTAGCAAGTCTCTGGACGGTATGGAAGATCCGCAATCTTATTGTCTTTGACGATCAAACCAATGTGAACTACAAAAAAGAACTGGACTTGCTAATGAACGACAAACGGTCGACCGCAGATCCACCTTCCATCGATGGAGTCCCCCGGAGATGAATTGTTTTTAAGATCAACACTGATGCTGGCTTGGTCTCAGATGGAGGTGGACAAGTTGGTGCAGTTATACGCGACTCCTCTGGTTAATTCATTGCTGGTGCCATATGCCGCTTCCCCAGACCAACCACCCCACACTACTAGAAGCGCTTGGATGCAAGGTTGGCTTGGACTTGGCAGTCTCTTTGGGCCTTACTAATGTTGTTCTCGAAACTGACTGCAAGCCGGTCGTACAAGCACTAATACACCGATGAAAAGATAGAAGTGATCTTGATGTCATCCTCGACGAATGCCTTGCATCTTCGGATTTACTGGAGCACGTACGGTTCAGCTATGTTCATCGCTCAGCGAATGAAGCTGCACACATTTTGGCCAAAAGTCCTTGTCTGTTTTCTTCTTTTCCGCTGATTTTGTTCACTGAACCTGATGCTATATCCGATGTTTTAGCTAAGGACAGGATGTAAACTATTGCTTGAGGCTCCTGCGATAATAAAGCATATTTTTCCTAAAAAAAAAAATATCTCGAGATCTTAGATAAGATACCATGAATAGATAATTTTCACATGTTACAAGGAGTTAATTTTTTAATCAATAAATGGTGCTACGCAGGGGCGGAAAGACGCTTAGGGTGGTTGTTGATTTACTCACTTATTTTTTTTTATAATTAAATATATTTATATATCTGTTTTAATTAAAATTATAAATTAGTAATCAACTTAATAATTGAAATCAAATTTAAAAAAAATAAAAAATTACCCTACACCCCAAATGTTATACTCCGTCCGTGGTCCTAAGTTAGTGATCAAATACTATGATGCGATTTTTTTATATTTCACATAATTATTTAAGCTTCTAGAGTTTTAAAAAATTATGCAAAATGTACAAAAATCAATTCATATGCATGAATATCAACTTGTTATCTTTAAACTTTGAAAAACTTTTTTAAAAAATTGGGACCTGGTGTGCTATGTGGTAGTCACCCACGGTGATTCGACCTGCAAGCATTTAAATAAGTGAAAATCAACCTCCTTTTTACATCATTTTCAAATGAGGTTGAGAATAATATTACATCAATTACATGTATAACAATTTAATTAATGTTGCCATTCCAAGGAATTTAAATGCTGTAAAAAATGCTATCATTCAAAGTTTTTTGAAACCTTTAATATACTTTTTAAACCCCTTTTAAATTATTCAAATATACCTTCAACAGTAGTTATTAGATTTTGGTTAGATAATCAAATATCTATAGTCATTTTTTAGGAAGTTTTAGTACTTAACGACACAAAAAACAAAAATGTAGTGCATTTATGATGACACAACTTTTCGATGAGTAAGAACAATTTACGTTTAAGAAAAAAATAGGGAAAAGTACAAAATAAATTCTGTGGTTTCGTGCTTTTTAACATATGATACTGTACTTCAAAAATGACTAAAAAAGTCCTGACGTTAGCTTCGGAGTATCACTTTTAGTCCTCCGAACCGAAATTCGTTCCGAACCTATGGAAAATTACTTTTTCATCTTATTTTTTTTACATTTTAGTCCCAAATAGGTGTAACTTTTTCGTGTAAACTCCAATTTGGATGATTTCAAGTCGGGTAGGTTCGCAACACATTCATCTACGACTTTTGTGTTGTGAGTTTTGTGATTTAAGCCTTGCGTTTTTGAGTTTCATATGATTTCGGTTGGTATTAAGATTGATAGGCTTAATTCGTCGACTTTTGGTAGAAAAATCATAACTTTCGTATACATACTCCGAATCGAGCAATTCCAAAACGAGAGGATCCGTGAGACCTAGATCTATGATTTTAATGTTGAGCATTTGGTGAAATTCGGAAGTAGGAGACCTCAGCAACTGCTGGGAGGGTTACAGATTGTCGAGATTTTGGAGTCGGAGAGAGCCGACTTGAGGGACTCCACATCGGAGAGGAGAGATCGAAGGTCGTCGACAGCGAGGATGAAATCCTAATAGTGAGTCTTGCAGACCTCCTCGATCTCAGATTCCTTTGAGCGGGAGAAGTAGCGGAGGTTATGGAGGAGCACCTCTAGTTTCACGGTGGCGAACTGGGAAGCGGGTGAGGGGTATTTCCAAAATTCTATCAAGTCCAGACGGGTGAATTTTACCAAATGCTGGGGTCTCCTACTTCCAAATTTCATCAAACGCTCAACATCAAAATTATAGATCTAGGTCTTACGGATCCTCTCGTATTGGAATCGCTCGATTCAGAGTACATATGTGAAAGTTATGATTTTTCTACCGAAAGTCGATGAACTAAGCCTATTAATCCTAATACCAACCGAAATCACATGAAACTCAAAAACGCAAGGCTCAAATTACAAAACTCACAACACAAAAGTCGTAGACGAATGTGTTGCGAACCTACGCGACTTAAAATCATCAAAATCGGAGTTCACACGAAAAAGTTACACCTATTTGAGACTAAAATATAAAAAAAATGGGATGAAAAAGTAATTTTCCATAGGTTCGGAATGAATTTAGGTTCGGAGGACTAAAAGTGATACTCCGAAGCTAACGTCAGGACTTTTTTAGTCGTTTTTGAAGTACATGATCATATGTCAAAAAAACGTGAAACTACAAGACTTATTTTATACTTTTCCCAAAAATATACAGACAACACTACATTGAGAAATCAACTAATTACCATATGATTTGAAATGCCATCAACAAACAACAACATAGTTAGTCTCAATTCGGTAATGTAGAATTCGTACCTTTCAATTGCGGCCCACGAACTTTTGTGCGTGATGTGTAAGATTTGACACAAGGTGATTATGTGTAACATTTCACTGAATCTATAGTATAACTAAAGATGAATATACTTCCATAAGTACTCATTAGAACTATTGCTCTCATGTTAGTTTGAGTTCCAAATTTAGAGGTCAATAAATGCCCCAAGAAATATACCATAGAAAATGTCCTTTCCCAACCCTCAATCCACTAATACATTGTGTTTTTTTAGAAGTAATATATTGTGTTCCGATGATTCCTCTTGTTCTTCACAATGAGTGTTTCTCGAGAAGGCAAGGTTAGTGTTTAACTTAACAAAACCCATCTCACTGTCATGTCCAAGAGACAAGAATAAGTTGTTACGGATGTGTTGGAGTTATCTCCTTAATTTTTGTAACTCGAAAAAATTCATGTCCTAGGATGGTGCATCACAAGAACACAACTTAACTTCTTCATTTCCTCAGCTACTGGTATGTGGTGGCATATATAGTCGGTCATTGTCACTTCTTCGTACAAGGTTAAGTGGTCTCTCCATTTTGTTAATAGATATAATAAAGAGAACTGGAAGTTGCTAAAAATTGGTGCAACGAACATTTTAGGCGGAACCCAATCCAAAATCCTCCACTAATTCCAGAATCAATTATTGTTTGTACGGATATGAGTATTTGATTAGGATCGGGCTATAATCGAGGCAAGTGTTGGACACTTTCTCCGTAAGACGAGATTGCCCCATATATTTCAGTGCGTACAGGCTACGGCAATCGTCCCCAAGATACAACGATTATCGGGCGTTTCCAAGAACGTTGCACACGAACTCGAAACTTTTGGGCGAACCCTTATATACCTGGAACTTTCTCAGACTTGAATATCTAAGTGATAGAATGAGGGAAGAGAAGAAGTCAACAATGCGAGATGTGCAAGTGTTGCTGGGATGAAGGAAATGAAAGGGGAACATGCCTATTTATAGGCTACAGGGACTGCCCAATCCGAGGGGACACCAGTTCTGTCCTTATCCAGAATTGTCTGGATGTCCCTTGGTTGGCTGTCAGCAGGACACTCGTATCCCTTCAGTTTCCCTTTCTGGATAGGATCCAACAACCCCTTCGTGTCTCTTCGGAGGGCTGTCTGGATGCCTCATCCTTATCCTTCTGAGGATTATCGGACGCGCCCCTTCGGGAGACGGACTTGTCCTGATCTGGTCTGCCACGTGTCACCCACTGGTGACTAGCCGTTGGCCCTCGCGTCTCTGGAAATTTCCAAAAGACTTAAAGCTCCTCAGGCTCCTCGTGACATGGCGAGCGTGCGAACTACCAAGTGCACCTCAATGCACCCAAGCACCTGCTCCCGACCTCGAGCCCGTGTCCGATCCTGATCCCACGCCTACGCTCGTGCCCGTGCTCGTGCTTGGATGGTGCTAAAGCACCGTCCTCGCAGTCAACGAAAAGTCAATGAAAAGTCAACAGAAAGTCAACTAAAAGTCAACCTAGAGAGTGGTCAACAAGTTAAGAGTCAAGGAAGGAAATCTCCTTATAAGCTTGGAGAAATTCCTTGCTCTAATCAATGTGGTACACTCCTTTTGCCACTTTCCTTAACAATTTGCCACTTTCCTTAACACTTGGGCTTGGGCCTCATTTTGGGCTCATTCATTAATTATTTCTAACAATCCCCCACATGAATGATGACCAATGCATGCAGACTTTAATTGAAAGTTCCGACGTGCTATTATTGCATCGAGACAGGTAGCTTGCGGCTTTGAACCTTCTCTAGTAAGATGTTATTGAATTTACTCGCTGCTCGCTGCTCGGTGAACGTAATGTCTTGAACCGTCAGCTTTTTGCGTAAACCAAGACAATAACATTTACATAATAACAACCTTAGTATATTTAAGTTCTCATGTTATGTCCTTTTCGGCCATGGACCATATCTTGGATTCATAAGTGTTTTTCCTATTTGAAGTGGCCTCACTTCACACTTACATAGGTGACCTCCTATTGGGAGTATCCTGCCATACTCCACCTTCAACAAGGTATAGGAATCATTAAAAGCAAAATTGCTTAACCTAGCCACACCTCTGCAGGTCGACACCTAGGCAGCTTCTGAGAATGGGTTTGGTTCCAGGTGATTAACTGAACCCTCCATAACTTAGTTATCTCATTGAACCAAGTTTGTGGGATCTCCACTCATCATGGTTGAGTTACCGCTATAGATGTCCTTTAGTGTGTGGACTTTAATCTCATTTCCCTTACTGCATTGTACATTTGGTCTCGATTGATTCCTTTCGTAAAAGGATCAGCTATGTTATCCTTGGACTTAACATAGTTAATGGTGATCACCCCACTTGAGATCAACTGCCTAACGATATTATGTCTCCAACGAATATGTCGAGACTTACCATTGTACATTGTACTTTGTGCTCTCCTGATTACAAACATGCTATCACAATATATTAATACGGGAGATACCGATTTTTCCCAGCACGGAATGTCCTCTAGGAAGTTTTTGAGTCATTCAGCTTCTTCCCCAGCTTTGTCTAGTGCTATAAATTCTGATTCCATTGTGGATCGAGCTATGCACGTTTGTTTAGAGGACTTCCAAGACATAGCTCCTCCTCCTATGGTGAATATATATCCACTCGTAGATTTGGAGTCCTTCGTGTCTGATATCCAGTTTGCGTCACTGTATCCTTCTAATATAGCTGGATATTTAGTATAGTGTATGCCATGGTTTATGGTATGCTTCAAATACCGTAAAACCCTTTCTAGAGCTAGCCAGTGATCCTTTCCTGGATTACTTGTGAATCTGCTAAGCTTACTAACTGAGTACGCAATATCGGGACGAGTGCAATTTGTTAAATACATCAAGCTCCCGATAATTTGTGCATACCTTAGTTGAGATACTAGGTCCTCTCGATTCTTAGCTAAATGTAGATTTAAGTCTACCGGTGTCTTAGCTAGAGGTCTGTCAAAAGCTTCGAATTTCTTGAGCACATTTTCCACGTAGTGGAATTGTGTCAAGACAATTTTGTCTGCTTTTCTAGAGATCTTTATCCTTAGTATGACGTCTGCCAGACCCATATCTTTCATGTCAAAGTGATTCTTTAACATGTTCTTAGTTTTCACAATAACCTCGTTATTGCTTCCCATAATTAGTAAGTCATCCACGTAGAGACATACCATTACGTAAGCTTCAGGCGTGCCTTTAATGTAAACACATTTATCGCACTCATTTATCTTGAAACTATTTGACATCATTGTCTTGTCAAATTTTTCGTGCCACTGTTTCGGCGCTTGCTTAAGCCCGTATAGTGACTTGACTAGTCGGCATACATTATGCTCTTGTCCAGGAGCCATAAACCCTTCAGGTTGCTCCATATATATCTCCTTCTCTAGCTCTCCATTTAGGACAGTAGTTTTTACATCCATCTGGTGGATTTCAAGATTATAGAGAGCTACAACAGCTATGAGCACTCTAATTGATGTGATTCTTGTGACAGGTGAATATGTGTCAAAGAAATCATATCCCTCTTTCTGTTTAAACCCCTTAGCCACTAATCGAGCTTTATACTTATCGATTGATCCATCAGCTTTGTATTTCCTTTGAAGGATCCACCTGCAACTCAAAGGTTTGCAGCCCGGTGGGAGATCCACGATTTCCCACGTGTGGTTTTGCATAATGGACTCTATCTCACTATTGATAGCTTCCTTACAGAGAGGAGCATCTGGACTCGACAATGCCTCTTGGATTATCCTGGGTTCATCTTCTAACGCATAGGTTAGATAGTCTGGACCAAAGGATTTAGCTACCTTTGTCTGCTTGCTACGTCTAGGTTCCTCGTCTTCCTAAATTGACTGTTGCGTAGTCTTGTGTGCCCTTTTCTTAGGACTTCCTTCTTTTCTTTTCTTATTAGGAAAGATATCTTCAAAGAACGTTGCGCTCCTTGATTCAATGACCATTCTCGCGTTAATTTCTGGGTTCTCAGATTTGTGCACCAGAAATCGATAAGCACTGCTATTTTGTACATATTCGATAAAGATGCAATCAATGGTCTTGGGTCCTATCCTTACCTGCTTAGGTTTAGGTACTTCGACCTTTGCTAGGCACCCCACACTTTAAGGTAACCGTAGGAAGGTTGTCTTCCTTTCCATAGCTCGTATGGAGTTTTGTCCCTTTTCTTGTGTGGCAACTTATTTAGAATGTGGTTAGCTGAGAGCACAGCTTCCCCCGTATGTTCTGGGGTAAGCCCGAGCTAATCAACATAGCATTTATCATCTCCTTAAGGGTTCAATTTTTGTGTTCAGCTATGCCATTCGATTGAGGTGAGTACGGAGCCGTCGTCTGATGAACAATACCGTGTTCTCGACAAAGTTCCTCAAATAGAGCTACATACTCTCCTCCTCGATCACTTCGAATCGTTTTGATTTTTACGCTGAGTTGATTTTCAACCTCACTCTTATACCTCTTAAAGGCCTCAAGAGCTTCGTCTTTACCTTTCAAGAGATATACGTAATAATATCTTGTGCAATCGTCGATAAACGCTATAAAGTATTTCTTTCCGCTTCTAGTTTGCACGTATTTCATATCGCAAGTATCCGTATGAATTAATTCTAAAGGCGTGGTACTTCTTTCCACCGAATGGAAAGGTGCTTTGGCCATTTTAGCCTCCATACATACCTCACATTTATCGGAAGAGTTGAACTCTAGATTCGGTAATAAATTTAAACTTACTAACTTTCTTAGCGAGTTTAAATTTACGTGTCCTAATCTACCATGCCATAAATTAGAACACTCGGCCAAATAAGAAGAAACTTTAATTATATTATGACCGTCAAAGTTAAATTTGCGGTGTATAGTTATTACATTCATCTTAAAGAGCCCTTTTTCTAGGTAACCCTTGCCTAAAAATTGACCCGTTTTGGTCAGTACAAACTTATCCGACTCGATTACAAGTTTAAAACCAGCTTTGCTTAATGCTAAGCCAAAAACTAAGTTCTTGCGGATGTCTGGGACATGCAACACATCATTGAGAGTCAGCTCCTTTCCTGAGGTCAGCTTTAGGACCACCTTGCATAGTCCGATGATGTTGGACGTTGCAGAGTTTCTCATGAACAGCTTTCGACAATTGATCGGTATGTAGTACGAGAACAACTCCTTGTCTGAATAGACATGGCGAGTAGCTCCAGTATCCACGAACCACTCCCTCGGATTATCCACTAGATTGGCCTCGAACACCGCAGTTGATAGATCCATCTGGTCTTCGGCTAAGTTGGCCTTTCCTTGGTCGTCCTTCTTCGGTAGGCGACAATCCTTAGCCATGTGGCCGGGTTTCCTGCAGTTATAGCAAGTGCCCTTGATCTTCTTATTCTTGCTCTTCTTGGGCTATTGCTTCTCATGCTTATCCCCGGACTTCTTCCTCTTCTTGCCACCTTTACCTTCGGTAAGGTTCACGGTATTTTCGGAGAGGGCCTTGCCTTGTTTGACTTCAGACTTTCAGTTGTCTTCCTCGATCCAAAGCCTCACGATCAGGTCTTCTAGGCTCATGTCCTTCCTCTTATGCTTGAAGTAGTTCTTGAAGTCCTTCCAGAGTGGGGGGAGCTTCTCGATTACTGTGGCCACTTGGAAGGACTCGCTGAGTTGCATCCCTTCAGCATGTATCTCGTGAAAGATCAGCTGCAACTCTTGCACTTGGTCGATGACCTTCTTGGAGTCCACCATCTTGAAGTCGAGGAACCGCCCAATGATGAACTTTTTCGTCCTGGTATCCTCTGTCTTGTACTTCTTCTCAAGTGAACTCCCCAGCTCCTTAGCAGTCTTGTGTACCGTGTAGACATTATAGAGCGTGTCGTCTAGTCTATTCAGGACATAGTTGCAGTAGAGGAAGTCACTGTGATTCTACGTGTCGAGGACGTTGATCACTTGTTGATCTTTCTCGTTCTCCGTGAGCTTTAGTGCGTCCTCCTTCAGGAACCATACCAGGTTGAGCGTGGTTAGGTAGAACATCATCTTCTGCTGCCACCTCTTGAACTGGGTACCGTTGAGCTTTGCTGGCCTTTCGGCATGGACAGTTCGTAGGTCTGTGGTTAGAGCAATGGTGCTACTCGATGCCATCTTCAAGTACGATCTCGTCTTATGATTATTGTTTGTACGAATACGAGTACTTGATTAGGATCGGGTTATAGTCGAGGTAAGTATTGGATACTTTCTCTGTAAGATGAGATTTCCCCGTATATTTCAGTGTGTACGGGCTATGGCAATAGTCCCCAAGATATAACGACTATCAGGTATTTCCAAGAACGTTGCACACGAACTCAAAACTTTCAGGCAAACCCTTATATACCCAGAACTTTCTCGGACTTGAATATCTAAGTGATAGAACGGGGGAAGAGAAGAAGTCAACAATGCGAGATGTGCAAGTGTTGTTGGGATGAAGGAAATAAAAAGGGAACATGCCTATTTATAGGCTGCAGGGACTGCCCAATCCGAGGGGACACCAGTTCTGTCCTTATCCAAAATTGTCTGGATGTCCCTTAGTTGGCTGTCAGCAGGACACTCGTGTCCCTTTGGTTTCCCTTTCTGGATAGGATCCAACAGCCCCTTCGTGTCTCTTCGGAGGGCTGTCTGAATGCCTCATCCTTATTCTTCTGAGGATTGTCGGACGAGCCCCTTCGGGGGATGGACTTGTCCTGATCCGGTCCGCCACATGTCACCTTCTGGTGACTAGCCATTGGCCCTTGCATCTCTGGAAATTTCCAAAAGACTTAAAGCTCCTCAGGCTCCTCGCGATGTGGCGAGCGTGCGAAGTGCACCTTAATGCACCCAAGTACCTGCTCCCGGCCTTGAGCCCGTGTCCGGTCCCGGTCCCGCGCCCGTGCCCGTACTCGTGCTCGGACGGTGCTAAAGCATCGTCCTCGCAGTCAACGGAAAGTCAATGAAAAGTCAACGGAAAGTCAACTAAAAGTCAACCTAGAGAGTGGTTAACAAGTTAAGAGTCAAGGAAGGAAATCTCCTTATAAGCTTGGAGAAATTCCTTGCTCTAATCAATGTGGTACACTCCTTTTACCACTTTCCTTAACAATTTGCCACTTTCCTTAACACTTGGGTTTGGGCCTCATTTTGGGCTCATTCATTAATTATTTCCAACATCAATTTACAATCGCAATCCATCAACTGCCCAAATAATAAGAAAAAGATTAAACAACAAATGAAACAAAATGCATCTCTCTTTAATCTCACTCACTTGCCGGGGATGAAGTTGATGGCAAAAGCCCAAGCATTATTGTTTACTGGGTCGTCGAGGTGGTCGGGGAGGTTCTCAAGTGGGCCCTTACCAGTGACCATGGCCTGCACGAAGAATCCAAACATGGAGAACATGGCTAACCTGCCTTTCTTGATCTCCTTCACTTTTAGCTTGCGAAGGTCTCAGGGTCATCGGCGAGACCCAAAGGGTCAAAGTTGCCTCCTGGGTAGAGAGGGTCCTATGAGGATCACTTGGGTGGCCCAGATGGTTAGGATGCTCTGAGCATGGACCAGGCTCGGGTTTCCCAAATAGTCCTGCCCGCCCTCGCTAAAGATCTGGGCTCCAGCCTTGAACCACACGGCCTCACCAAACTTAACTCCGTTCCGGGCTAGGAGTTCCGGGAACATGCACCCAAGGGCACCAAGCATAGCCCACCTGCAGTGGATCACCTCGAGCTCCCGGTTCTTTGCAAAGGTCTCTGGGTCGGCTGATAGCCCGGCAGTGTCCCAGCCGTAGTCTCCCGGGAACTCGCCGGTCAAGTAGCTCGGGGCCTCCCCTGAGAATGGGCCCAAGTACTTGACACGGTCAGGACCGTACCATGGGCTGGAAGAGGGACCGGCCAGCTTCTTGGTTGCAGACGTCCTCATAGACACCCTTCCTCCATTGCTAATACCCTGAAGTACCCCAGAGCTGTGCTTCTGGGCCTGGCCGGCGAAGGCCGGGGAGGAGAGTGCCATTGTCGCAGCTGCCATTGCAAGTATTTATAACTAGAACTTAGAAGAGAAGTAGTCTTATAAATAGTAAGTGGGTTGTGGAAACTGCATAGACTTGCAAGTATTTATAAGGGAAGGAAGTGGCGGTGTTCGTTATATCCGTTGGCGAAGTACAATCTATCTTATATCTCAGGATATCTATGTCTCTGGTTTCATTGGACGTTTAATATTTTAAAACCCTACCACCAGCTTACTTGCCTTCAACACCACCAACTGGTTCTTTTGAATGGAAATGTCATTTTCAATTGTACGATTTTTGGAGTTTTTTTTTTAATATTAATTTTGACCTATTAGGCTTCAAATTTTAGGGGTTTTAAATGGCTTTGGGCTTTGTTTTCCTCTCAAACAAAGTTTTTTTCTATTCGCAAGAGGTGAGATTTGAACCTCCGACTTCTTGGAAAGGAGGTAGAATCTGTTGCCATCCTACCCACTTTGCATTGATTTACGATTTTTGGAGTTTAGCCTTATGTATTTTTGCTTGTTTTGTGCCAATCAATTTTCGGCCACGTACTTTTTAATAAGTAGATCGATCAAATTTATATACCATAAAAAAGAGTTGCAAACGAAAAGATCGTTTCGAGCTCTCTAAATTCTTCTAAGAAATACAAACCGAAGTGTTAGTGGCTGAGTTTCAAAGATGAATTCGATCATTTCAATAACTCGTGTGTTCATCGAATAATGGCATGAACACAGTTTTTTGTTACATATTTTTTCTTAGAAAATATTGTCCAATTTTTTAATCCAAATTTCAACATGACTATGAACAATACAAATAATACGATTTTAATCGTCTCAGTTTTTGATTAAACCCATACATTTTTCTAGGGATGTCTCTGTATTTGTATGGAACACCACTTAGGCCTGCTATTTTTGCAACCTGTCGTATCCGGTAAATGTATGAATAGTATGAAAGAAAATTCTATGTCAAAAACGTTGTAATATCGTAGGCATTGTTTTAAACGAGTGTTGGGTTTAAACGGTTTGGGACTTGGATACCAATATCAATTACTAACTTTACAAATGAAACAAATATTACTGAAACATATATGATTAAGAAAATATTTATGGAATATGGTCCGATGTCATTAAACGCTAGATAGAATAATGTCAATTGTCCAAAACATATTTTATTCTTGTAATAAATTAAGCATAAATAAGTAATGAAAAATAGTTACACAATTATTTTATTGTTCCATTAGTTATTATCAGATATATTGTGACTACATATTGGTCCACCTTAATTTATCAAAATGTATGGTTCCATGTCATTCATGTCGATTGGTAGCCAACGATTTATGATCACTCCAGGTGTTAGATAACATGTGGATTTTTTCACTTTTTGTGGAACATAGTTGAGATATTGGTGGTGTGTGTTGGTTGGAGGTATGAAAGGACAATGCTACACCATATAGTATCCGAAAATATATTAAACAAATCAATCGAGGTCTTATATAGTGTATATGATTTTAAAGGTAGCAATATTTTGAAAAAAACATTTAATATTATTATATTTTTAAAATTCAAACTCGAAATATAGTTAAACTATACTAAATTTCTCACTAATAATCAAAATGATTGCTAGTTGATGAGGTTTATTATAATGTATTCTAAACGAATTTCAATGATTTAATTAATGTTGTCATTCAAAACCTTTAAGCCTTTTTAAAGCCTTATTAGTTTGTAATAAATTATGGTCCTCTAACATCTAATAATCAATAATAACAATGCAAAAGACATATCAAGTAATTTAAATCCACATCTAATTAGTAAAGATATCAAAACATATAACACGATATGATCAAATATGAGCAACAAGACATGTTTTGAGAGACATCATCATGCGCGATGAGTAAGATTTGACGGAGGATTGTTATGTTCAACATTTTGGCCGATATATAGCATAGGTTTATAGACATGAAAGAGTGCTTGTTGAAAAAACAACTCACGTGCAAAATTAGTATCCGAAGTTTGACCACTTAAATGTTCCCGAGTTAATTAATGACCTTTGCAACCTCGCAAATCCAGATTCTAAAATTTTTTTTATGATAGACGACAAAACAATAGAATTATTAAGTGTCCTAGATGATTACTCTTGTGTCCTGACAATCTGGAATTTTCCGAGGAGGTCACTACAATTAAAGAAGCCATCTAGCGATCATATCCATAATCCGTAACTCGAGCAAACACAGAAAAAAGTGTCTAATCCAAGTTCAACCACAGTAAATGTACAATAGTCAATGACCTTTGCAAACTCGCAAATCCAAGTTCACTAAAATGTCTTTTTTCCTTTTATAGACGACCAAACGTTTGAATTATTAACGGATCCTAGATTACTCCTTTTGTGCTGAGGTAATGTGATAATCTCAAGAGTGGTCGGTCGATTGTGCATTATGCTACATACTTGGGGGATGAGTTTTGGAGGTGTGTTTAGGTGTCCTTAGTTTCAATTTGCGAGTTGGTTCAATTTCGACCAAGTGGTCGCAAAGAATTTTAGAGTTGCGCAAGTGTAAATGTGAATTTCTCATGCAGAATGACCTTTGCTCACTTAAATGGCCATAACTTCTTCATTATTGCTCCAAAAATTTCAATTGAGTACAATTTAAAAACTAGACACAATATGCTACAACTTATCCTTTACAAGTCTGGTTTGAAGTGAAGAGAAATGGGTGTAAAATTGGCTGGAAGTTACTGCCCTGTGATTGGACCAAAAAATTACTTTGACCAATCACAAAATTACCTAAGTTAAAGTCTTCTAAGTTGGTTAAAAAGGGCTGGGGGTAACTCATCTACTTACCTTACAGACTTATGAAGGAGTTGGAAGTAGCTGGAAGCTCAGTTTGTAACCTACAAAACGAAACAAAGCAGATAAGAGAGAGTTGGAGGAAAGAAGAAGAAGTAGGTAGGTCACAAATATCAACTCCGTAAGTAATCTTTTTCTCAGAATCAGACCTTGAATTTTTACCAGAATATAGTACACATCCAGTCCTTTCTAACGGTATATCCCACTTGTGTTTTGGATTATGGAGTCAATGGGAAATCGGTTTTGAAGACAAAGCACATTTTTGGGGTGGTCAGTGAACGATGTGAAGAAGATCAGCCTTGTAAGTAGTCTTAAGCTTCGATTTGGTCTTGGATGCTTTGAAAATGTTGGTTGTACACTTCATGAGGTTCTTGGAAATGTATTTTATGAGTGAATTGGTTGAAGGGTTTGATCTGTACACTCTGTTGAAGTTCGGACAGTGTTGCTGAGTTCTTGGTTGAGTGAGTTAAGTGAGATAAGTTTGGTGAATTGATTCCTTGTGTAAATGAGGTTAATTGAAGGGTCTGAGGTTATGAGAATATATAGGGGATGCCATGTAAAGTGTTGTTTGAAGTGGATGTGATCTAATTTTGAGATATATATGCTAATTGTTGAAGATGAAGTGGTTGTGCTTCTCTTGTGCTTGCGTTGAGTTTGGATGTTCAAAACAGATTGTTGTATGCACATGTGAGCATAAATGACTTGGGTACAACATGTGTGTAGGTTGATACTTGGTTGGGAACCAAGAATTTAAAGAGTTTGGTCTTTTGGTTGTGTTTGGTTGGTTTTGCATTGACAAGTGCGATGATGTGCTAAGGTTGCCATTTTGAAGCGTTGGAGGTAACTTGGTGTTGGAAACCAAGGGCTAACCTCGTTACATGATTTTATGATATGATACAGATTTTGGACATTGAGGAGCTTCGTGTGGAAGGACGTATCGGATTTGGGAAAATCTACGCTTTAAGCACTATTTGTCTGAGTAAGAGGATAACACATGATAAATTTGGTTTTGTTTGACATGTGTTTGTTTCAGAGCTTGATTGTGTGCGTCACATGCATATGGTTTAGTTCATGATATGGTTGAACATATTGGTGATTGTGTTGTGAGGCATGTGATATTTGTGAACAGCTTCGAGCTGATTTGATATGTGTGGCATGTCCATGTGTGATGGATGTAATTCAAGACCGTTGGGTCATCTGTTCTGTTAAGATATATGTTTTGCAAGAGAAATGAATAGGCTTTCCCGCACTAACTGGGGATGTTAGTCTATGAGCTCATAGTTTTGGGGGTATCACTAGTGCACATTTTGTAAGCTTTGGCCAGTTTACATTTGTACACTAGTTTCTGTTATTTGTAAATGGAGATTTGTTTGGCCATTTGGATATCCCTAGCTGTCAGAGGAAGAGGCAATACAAAACCTATTCATAGCTCTCTATGTCTGTGTGTATGATGTGCGTGTTAATATTTGTGTTTGGTAATAGCATTTGATGATCACGCATTTTGATTTGAGTGAAGTCGAGCATGGTTGAGTTTTGTTGCATGCATATATCAACACTAACTAATATATTATGTTCTATTCCCTTGCTAAGTGCCTTCGGACACTTACCCCTTACTATTCTATCTCAGGTTCTCAGAGATCTTAGTTTGTTCGAGTGTTTAGAGTTCGTGGTACCAGTCTAGCTCTTTCTCGTTCGAGGGCTACTTTTGAGGTCTCCGGACGGTGCCACTATTCTGTCATGTATAGACGCTCCGTAGTAATAGTATTTTGGAGATGTTTGTAAATTTTGGTTTGTAAAATTAATTTGGTTTGATTTTAGCATGTTGATAAGACTTGAGAGATGATTTGATGTCTTTGATTTGTAAATTTGTCTTCCGCGTGGTTTGATTTGTTATGAGATCATATTGAATGTTGTATGATGGTTTGAGGCTTGCTAGGCCTGCATTTTGTTGTTGATGTGTCGTAGGGTCTAGTGCCGGTCACCGACCTCAGTTTGGGTCGTGACAGGTAATGTCCGTGTACTTTTTTTTTCTTCGAAATATTCGTGTACTTAATGGAGCTATATAGCTACCCTATCCATCAGATATGAGTCGTCGGGATCAACTGAGAAAAAAGTGATTAACCAAAAAAAAACAGAAAAAAGTGCATGTTCCGGAATGACGTCTCTTGTACATTTGCATGTTGCAATTTACTGAAATTGAAAGTCATCTCATTCGTTTATGTAGTGACCCATTTTTATCTTATATGAAATACTATACTTTTCTTATATTTCTTACATGCAGTTCAACTTTTTATAACATCACTAACTAGTTTTCTTGAGTAGTTAATGCGATTAGAAGATAATGTAACTCCCACCTCCTAGTATAAGGCGATTATCTGTCTCCTAATTGTTGATGGATATAAAGAGAACTAGAAAAGACCACAAAGGTGCTTGAGAATTGGTGCAATGCACATTTTGCACACGAAATTCACTCCCAAAGCATCAATTAGTTCCACTCTTAAATGTGCATTTAGAACCCGTCAACCATCCAAAAGGGAAGGAAAAAAAAATCAAACAACAAAAGGAACCAAACGCCTCTCTATTCCTCTAAGCTTCTCTCACTCACTTTCCGGGGACGAAGTTGGTGGCGAAGGCCCAAGCATTGTTATTTACTGGGTTGGCGAGATGGTCGGCCAGGTTCTCAAGTGGACCCTTACCAGTGACAATGGCCTGCACGAAGAACCCGAACATGGAGAACATGGCCAGCCTTCCGTTCTTGATCTCCTTCACCTTGAGCTCTGCGAAGGCCTCGAGGTCGTCTGCTAGGCCCAGCGGGTCGAAACTGCCTCCTGGGTAGAGCGGGTCAACGACCTCTCCGAGCGGGCCTCCAGCAATTCTGTAGCCCTCGATGGCTCCCATGAGTACCACCTGAGTGGCCCAAATGGCCAAGATACTTTGCGCATGGGCCAAGCTCGGGTTTCCCAAATAGTCTAGCCCGCCCTCGCTGAAGATTTGTGCCCTTGCCTTGAACCACTCGGCCTCACCGAACTTGACCCCGTTCCTAGCTAGGAGCTCGGGAAAGACGCAACCAAGGGCACCAAGCATGGCCCAGCGGGAATGGATCACCTCGAGCTCCCTGTTCTTGGCAAAGGTCTCAGGGTCGGCCGAGAGCCCGGCAATATCCCAGCCGTAGTCACCAGGGAACTTGCCAGTCAAGTAGCTCGGGGCCTCTCCTGAGAATGGGCCCAAGTACTTGACACGGTCAGGACCGTACCATGGGCTAGAAGACGGACCGGTCGGCTTCTTGGTGGCGGACTTCCTCATGGACACCCTTCCTCCATTGGTTACATCCTGAAGGGCACCCGAGCTAGGCTTGTGGGTGTTAAGAAGGATGGAAATGATCTAATTGACTTGTATTGATTATATGATGATATCAGATTACAAGGAAGAAGAGAATATATACACAAGGTACAGCGAAGCAATTGAAGACAGAAATTGGAAATACAATAATTGGAAATAGTTAAACAACTAAATGGAAATAAATGGTGAAGACCACCATAAGTGCGGAGAGTAACGAGGCGTTGCGAGAGACTGAAGGGGGGAGAAGACAAGGAGCTAAAGCAAGGAAGTATCATCTTCAATACTCCCCCTCAAGTTGGGTCGTATAGATTGCAAACACTCAGCTTGGAAAGAAGCTTCTCGAATTGTAAAGATCCTACGGACTTAGTGAAAATATCGGCAGGTTGGTCTTCGCTCGCAATGTAGGGGGTAACAACAGATCCTTCTTGAACTTTATCGTGAACAAAGTGGCAATCGATTTCGATATATTTTGTTCGCTTATGAAATACGGGGTTGTTGGTGATGTGAATTATGGCATTGTTGTCGGAATACAGCTTCATTGGCATTTTGACTTGGAAGTTGAGTTCAGTTAAGGTGTTTCGAACCCACACCAGTTCTTGTGTAGCATGCGCCATTGATCTATACTCCGCTTCAGCACTCGATCGAGACACCACATTGTGTTTCTTTGACCTCCAGATCACGGGGTTGCTTCAAACCATAACGCAATACCCAGAGGTTGATCTTCTGCTGTTTTCACAGCCTGCGTAGTCTGAATCTGCAAAGGCAACCACATCCAAATGATTGTTTTGTTTCATGAGAATACCTCGGCCTAGGCAACCCTTCAAATATTGTAAGATTCGATCAAGAAAAACTAAATGAACTTCATGAGGAGAATGCATGACTTGGCTTATAATGTTAACCGCATATGTAATATCAGGACGAGTTAGATTTAGATATATCAATTTACCAACAGTCCTTGCAAATTGCATAGCAGAAGAAGGTTCAAGGAGTTTACCTTTGTCTTCTGGGATTTTCCAGTTTTGCTCTATGGGTGTTTTAGAGGACGAGCATGAATCTTCTTAGTTTTTTTTAAAATGTCGAGGACATACTTTCTTTGACTCAAGAACACACCTTATTTTGAATAAGCAATTTCAATCCCAAGGAAGAACTTCAACTTACCCAAATCCTTAATATCGAATTGACTATGAAGTGCAGTTTTCAATTCTTTAACAAGCTTATGATTGCTTCCTGTTATAAGAATATCATCAACATAAATAAGTACAATCACCTTACTTTGAGGCTGATTGGAGACAAATAACGATGAATCGGCATAGCATTTCTTAAAACCAAGTTTCATCAACGCATTACTGAGTTTAATGTACCACGCCTTTGGCGATTGCTTCAGCCCATAGATCGCCTTCTTGAGCCTACAAACTTTGTTTGAATTGGAGTGCAAACCAGGAGGTAAGTTAAGGTAAATTTCTTCCTTGATATCTCCTTGCAAGAATGCATTTTTAACATCCATATGTTCCATTCTCCATCCCTAGTTAACAGCAAGAGAGATAATTAGACGAATTGTATTCATTTTCGCAACGGGAGCGAAGGTTTCACCATAATCTAACATGGGGGTTTGGGTGAAACCTTTAGCAACCAATCGTGCTTTCAATCTTTCAACAGAACCATCACTCTTATACTTCATTTTTGTAAATCCATTTGCAGTCTATGCATTTCTTTCCTAGGGGAAGATCAACAACATCCCAAGTGTTATTACGTTTAAGGGCATAAAGCTCTTTCATCATGGCATCTCTCCATCCTTTGATTTTTACAGCCTCTTCAAAGTTTTTAGGTTCACTTATCTCATCAATTTTACTAAGAAATGATCTATAAGCAGGTTTAAGGTGCTTGTACGAGATGTAATCTTCAATTGGGTAAGTGGTCTGATAAGTGTGAAAATCTTTTAATAGAGAATTAGGTTGCCTAATTTGAGTGGATCTCCTTGGTTCTGTTGAGCTGCCACTAATCAAGTCAGAATTTTGAGAAGTACCTGGACAATTTGGAAGATTAGAACCAAATTCAATTTGCAAATTAGTGGATTCGACAGCATCGTTGATTGGGCTTCCAGAATTACTTCCTTCAATTTGCTCTTCGCTTCTTTGATTCTCGGACTCCTGCAAGGGAAAAACACTTTCCTTTTCTTTTGGAGAGAAAGGATTAACAAATGGCATTATGGGTAAAGGTCGATCAGCATAGTCAAAACACAAGTCCTCCCCCTGACTTGGATTGTTCGTGTAAAAAGGTTGATGTTCAATGAAGTGAACATCTCTTGACACAATCAGTTTCCCTTTCAAGGGAGAATAACATTTATACCCTTTTTGAGAGTTCGAATATCCAAGAAACAAGCATTTCTCACCCTTTTATCCAATTTATCTCGTTTCTCACTAGGCACATGGACAAAGCACAAGCAATCAAAGACTCTTAGATAAGAGATATCAGGTTGTTTATTCATAAGGACTTCTATGGGAGACTTAAAATTAAGAGGCCTACATGGTAACCTGTTTATTAAGTGGCATGCAGCAAGGACAGCTTCGCTCCAGAAGGGTTTTTTGACATTCATCTTAATCATCATGGCTTGGGCTACCTCCAGAAGATGCTGATTTTTCCACTCAGCCACGCCGTTCTGTTGCGGGGTATACACGCAAGATGTTTGGTGTTTGATTCCTGCATCTTTAAGAAACTGAACAAAATTCCCTTTGTACTCGGTTCCATTGTCAGTTTGCAAGATCTTAATCTTCGAATTGAATTGATTTTCAATCATTGCAACAAATTCTTTAAACACAAAGAAGACATCACTCTTCTTTTTAAGCAAGTATATCCAAGATATACGGCTAAACTGGTCTATAAAAGATATAAAATAATGGAAGCCATTGTAGGACTGAATTGGTGTCATCCAAACATCAGAATGTATTAAGTCAAAAGCAGAATTGTAATCACTATTAGATAATTGAAAAGGAAGCCTCTTATTTTTCGCAAATTGACAGCTTTCGCAATCAATTTCAAGTTTGTCTAAATGAGGAAGCAAGATTTTAAGCACGCCATTATTGGGATGTCCTAAGCGAGAATGCCAAATCTCAGAGGATTCCTTATTAGCAACCAAGGCCTTAGGAATATACTCAATTACATATAACCCATTCACAAGCTTGCCTTCACCAATCATCATCTGAGTTCAGCAATCCTGAAATTTAACCTCATTAGCGGAAAAAATAGCAAGGTAATTTAATTGACGAGTGATCTTGCTAATGGATAACAAGTTGCATATGAGTTTGGGAACATGAAGCACCTCGGCATTCACTTTAGAGTCCAATAAACATGTAATTCCATGTCCTTGAATAGGAATAATGCTTCCATTAGCCACTGTAATCGACTTTTTTTTTAATTCATAATAATCTTTAAGAAGATCTAAATCAAAGATCATGTGCTCATTAGCACCGAAATCCACAATCCATTGATGATTAAGATAAGATTTTGAAGATAAAGCGAAAGGTATGAGGTTACCTGCTTTACCTTCGTCTGATGGTTTACTGCTCTTAGGATCACTTTGGTTTGAATCAGATGACTTCATGTGCAGAAGGAGCCTCTGGGCCAATTCGTCCATCATGGTATTTGAAGAAATTGAAGGTGAGGTCGTGAAAGCATTCACCTGATCATGAGTTTTTTCTCTGGACTGTTTGAGGTGAGGGTGGAGGATCCAGCATCTTTCCTTGGTGTGTCCAGCCTTCCCACAATGCTCACAAGAAAGACTTGTAAATTTTCCAGTCCTTCCACCACCTCTTCCTTTGGAAGTCGAAGAGTTCCCACGAAACAAAGACCTTTTAGCTACATTAGTAATGATGCGATAAATATCGGGTTAAAAATACGTGCAAGAGAACACGATCGCACAAGCAATAGAATGATAAGTAAGATCATCTCCACAGGGACATATGGATCAATTCTCTAAGTACCGGATTATGAATTCTCAATCTTAATCTAAGCGATTCAATTTGAATGATTGGGTTGTGATTAATTACTACGAATCCTACTATTGTTATTCAAATCTAGGGTTGTCAATCCTAAACCCTAACAACAATATCTAAGCAAACAAAACGAAACAAAACAACGGATGTAATCTCGTGCTAAAGACTAAGGTTGTCAATCTCGTACCTCATCATCTTCATCTCCACTATCCAAGCACCTACAAAACAACCAAATTCTGACAGATCTCCCGCTCCTCAACATAAACACAAAATGCATGAAAACATACTCGACATACGACAAAATAGAATCAAAATATGAACAAACTATGCACAAAACATAGGTAGATGTGTATCCGTTTACACGCACATCACAACTCCACACTTAAATTCTTGCTTGTCCCCAAGCAAGTTGCATCAGAACTACCGTCTTCACGACTCCTCCTTACTTGGAACAAATCACGACATGCCTCATCCCATCACTAATCATTCATTTTACTCAAGTGCCAAGAGCAATATTCATGTAAACCCAACACCCTCAGTTGTTTAGCCTAACTTTCGCACTAAGCAGTCCATACACGAGAATTGACACTCAGTGGGTAGGATCAATTTATTCTCACTTATATTAGGTAGTCAACTACTTATCACTCGCAAGTATGCTCAGGGTCAAAAAAATATTATACTTCGCACTTGACACTCTCTCAAGCAACGCAGGACTCGTAATCAAGAGGGACTTTGCATAGGGTTGTAATGTGGCTTAGGGTAAGGGAAGGATAAATCAGTGGGTAGTGGCTACACTACCCAATCCGAGGGTTACACAAAAATCTAACTCTCGGCTATACTAGGCATCTCACCCTACAACAACTAAGCACTCAACCCAATGATCCCACATCCTAGAGGCATTCACTCGGGACAAATCACTGACTTTTCATTTGTGTGCTTTCTTTTCTTCTCTTTTCACCACATTCCTTCCATCTTTCCACTTTCTTTGGGTTTTTTACTTTTGCTTTTCCACACTTTCCACACTTTTCATTTTCTTATTCTTCCTTCCCTTGTGGGTTTTCTTTTCTTTTCACGCATTCTCGCATATTCATTGGTAATTTGTCCCAGCTTTTGACTGTTAGCCTCAATTCTACCCTTTTCAAAGCCCAAATGAACTTCAATACCCCCCCAGCTAAGCTACCAAGTATACCCTTACAAAAATATCCCACAAATTGATGTCCTATTCTCTCGGATTGGATAGCTAAGGGTAGGTGGGGGGTCAAATATTAGCTGCTAAGGTTGTATGCACATAATAATTGAACAAATAAGCTCAGGCTCAACGGGGTTAAGCAATGGAAAAGATTGGGTTCTTGGCTCTAAGGCCCTAGGCTCAAAATCAAAAGGGCCCCCGATATCTAACTCACCCCGCACTACGAAATTATGCCAAGTGCTAATATATTACTCTCATCGCCTGAAACATATAAGCACCTCATGAACAAAATAGAGACGGGAGTCTCATCATTCGGCATAAATCCTCACAAGGTCACTCATCAAGCTCTTAAGCATGGTCTACCTAGTGCAACTATCAACCTAAATAACCAAGAGTGTTAAGCCTACATAATTCCGCTCACGACACTCAAGTTCAATTCCTGACTAAGCAATAAGACTCAGTGGTCACTCTAGGTTCACAAGTTTGGAGGGGAGTTCATCAATTACAAAAGACTTAAACACATCAATAAAAAATACACGCCACACAAAATAGACTCGATCACATGCGTATGTTAACAGAAGAAAACAACATAAAACATTCATACACATCACAAAGTACATACAGTGTAACTCCACACTTAAAGAACACATTATCCTCAATGTGAAGAAGCATACTACGCAAATAACGAACACAAAACGAGATTCACATAACAAAGCATACATTGTGCAACTCCACACTTAAGAGAACACATTGTCCTCAATATGAAGGAGCACACTATACAAACAACAAAAACAAAACAAGAACATAAATGAATGACAAAAGTAGAGAAAAGGAGTAGAAACACCTGTTCAGAGTTGAGGATGCAGTAGTGGTGGAAATTGAGGGAGAGGAGGCAAGAAAACTCGACTAAATTCGTAGTGTAGTTTATCTCGACCTATTGTCCTGCAAAAATAAACTAAAATGACATTTTTTTGAGGGTGACACTATTTACATTCCCCTAGAAACCCATAAACTCAGAGAAACTCGGACAAGTGACGCTAAATTAAAAAGTGTAGGGAAAAGAGAGGATAA
Source organism: Hypericum perforatum (assembly GCA_012979155.1). Taxonomy (NCBI): domain Eukaryota; kingdom Viridiplantae; phylum Streptophyta; class Magnoliopsida; order Malpighiales; family Hypericaceae; genus Hypericum; species Hypericum perforatum. The sequence goes on along the minus strand of SOPF01028116.1, from coordinate 8,975 downwards.
TTGTAGTTCTAATTTAACATCATTAGCTTAACGAGATCTCAACCAATTACCAAGGTCCTGGGTCACTAAGTTCTGCCCATGATCCTTGTAGGTCAATATGGGCGTCCCAATTTACCATTATACGCTCACCATTCACTTCGACTACAACCCTCAAGTGACCTGGTGGTGGTTTACACTCTAAGTCTGGTGGCAGGATGTTGCATGGTTTCAACTTGGGCCATGGTGGATCATTTAGTTTTGATGGTTTAGTTGCTCACACCCATGATACTTGTTCCTGAATTTCTTTCTCATTCGCCCCTTCTTGAATTTCTTTTATCACTTCGTGCTCATCTCTAGGAACAGTCTCGTCAATATGCTTGATTACCAACTCGTCAATGACATTGATTCGGTAACAGTTATCTTTCGTGGTGGGGTACTTAGCTGCTTCAAATACGTTGAAGACAACCTCATCAATACAGACTTGGAACTGCAGCTCCTCTTTTTTCACATTAATGTTTATCTTTCCTGTTGATGTTAGAGTCACATTGAGCTTTTCATCCTCCTCATTCACCTGCTGTGCTAGAGGTTTCACTGCTGGACTTGCCACATTCTTTCCCAAATCTAGCTCATTTCGAGTCATGATGGCCTTGTAGTGCTCCTGTCTGGTAAAAGGTGCTTCAGTGTTGCTTGAAAGTATATCTAGCTGTCTTGCATTTAGTTGTGCTGCTAACTAGCCAATTTGCACCTCCAAGTTTCTAAGTGTGGCTTCATGGCTCAGCACTTGCTTTTGCAACTCATCTTCACCTTGACGATCTTGATGGGATAGCACTTGATGTTGCCACTTTTGTTGATACTGCTGAAAATGCTGTTGTGGCTGAAAACCTTGAGCATTACTACCTCTTAGTATTGGTCCATATTGTTGAGGTACCTACTGACCTACATCGTTTCTCCATGAAAAATTTGGGTGGTTTCTCCAACCAGGGTTATACATAGCATAATATGGATCATTATTAGAATTACCCAAATAATTATCGGATTCAACAATGAGAAAGCAAATATTAGTACCATGTGGGCTAGTGCATATGTCACAAATCAAAGAGGGTGGTGTAGGCTGTGGGGCGAATGCAGACTGGATTACTTGTGTAAGAACTGCCACTTGTGCTTGGAGGGCTACAATCTCATCACTATCTTGTACACTGGCAACGTTCTTCCTTTCTGATCTCTCTCCCTACTCGTAATTGTTTGTGGCTATGGCTTCAACAGCTTGATATGCAATGCTGGACCTAAGGTCGGTCAGTCTAGGGTAGGTATGTCTCCTCATATTGTTTATCTTCTATAATTTTCACTGTACTGCATAACTCAATAAAGGAGATCAAGTGTAGTGATGAACAGAAAATGAAAAATAATGCTTAGTCTTAAAATCAAGAATACTGTATCCAATATTAAAGATAGATTGATTCAAATCTGTCCTCGGCAATGGCGCCAAAAACTTGATGCGATAAATATCAGGTTAAAAATACGTGCAAGAGAACACGATCGCACAAGTAATAGAATGATAAGTAAGATCGTCTCCACATGGACAGATGGATCAATTCTCTAAGTACCGGATTATGAATTCTCAATCTTAATCTAAGCAATTCAATTCGAATGATTGGGTTATAATTAATTACTACGAATCTTACTACTGTTATTCGAATCTACGGTTGTCAATCCTAAACCCTAATAACAATATCTAAGCAAACGAAACAAAACAAAACAACGGATGTAATCTCGTGCTAAAGACTAAGGTTGTCAATCTCAATCCAAGAACACACAATACGAATCAATCAGACAATGAATAATCAAGCAGATGAATGAAAAGACAAATCTTGATTACGAAGTATGAAAATACCACGTTGATTGAAGATCCGAATTGTTGATTACAATCCTTGAAGTAAAGTGAAAGCAATAAAACCTAAAAGCTATGACTCTTGCATGAAAACTGGCCAAGAATGTCTTTAACCTAAGTTTCAAGGCCTTATATAGTTCTCTAGTACAAACCCTAAGAACGGAAGAGTTCTGGCCCGACTAAACAAGCAGAATAATCTTTTCTCGGACAATTCGTGCTGCCCAAGTCCAGCAGGTCGCTGGCTTTTCCAGTGGGTTGCAGGAACTCAGCAGCCATCTTTAACTTGCCTTTGACACTTTATCTGTTCCGCAAATTGCAAAACTCAAAACACGGATGTTGTAGATCAAGATGTCGCGGATCTTCTCGTCTTGGAATCACTAAATTCGGAGTTTGTATGAGAAAGTTATGCATTTTCTAACAAACATCGACAGATTGAGCCAAACCATTCTTCGTTAACTCTTCTCGCATTCTCACCAATTCTTGCCCCGCTCGCCATTCTCCCCATACCTTGTCATCTTCATCTCTACTATCCAAGCACCTACAAAAAAACCAAATTCCGATAGATCTCCCGCTCCTTAACATAAACACAAAATACATGAAAACATACTCAACATACGACAAAATAGAATCAAAACACCAACAAACTACGCACAAAACATAGGTAGATGTGTGTCCGTTTACACACACATCAAGCAACAAGATCAGTAGAAGAAACAAAGGCACTCGTTTCAGTTGATTCTCCTTTTGCAAGCGGGCTCATGACTTTCCTTCGAGTTTTCTCCTTCTGAATCCTGGCATAAACCAATCCAAAAGAAGGAACATCATTAGTGGTAAGAATTGATTCAATGAGAGAATCGAATTCAGACCCAAGTCCCATTAACAATTGGAACACTTTGTCTTCCTCTTCTCTTTTTTGAATCACAAGAGGGTCAACAGAAGTAGGTCTTAACAGATTCAATTCATCCCACATAGACTTGAATTGAGTCAAGTATTCCACAAATTTCTTTTCCCCTTTCTGGAGATCAGAAATATTCTTCTTGAGTTTGAAAACTCTATAGGTATTTTCTTGCTGGGAATACATTTCCCGAATGGATTCCCACAGTTCACGAGCACTTCTAGCACAGGTAAAAAGATTGTGTAACTTTGGATCCACAGAGTTGAGAATCCAAGATATCACAAGGTAGTCGTTCATGCTCCACTCAGGGAAATCAGCATCGTCCTTTTCAGGAGGAGTATAATCACCATTCACAAATCCAATCCGACCTCTACCACTGAGGGCGATGAATACGGCATTGGACCATGACAAATAATTTGAACCATTAAAGGCAATGGTGGTTATTTTTAACCCCGTGTTGCCATCCATCTCGGCAATTTTCTTACGGTAGCTTCGCCCAACACTTGCAGAGCCATCAGCCACTTCATTGATCTGTGAGGAACCGTCACTCACAGACATATTGTAGAATCAAGACGAATTACGGAAAAACACTAAATAGCGAATCACCGCTCTGATACCATGTTAAGAAGGATGGAAATGATCTAATTGACTTGTATTGATTATATGATGATATCAGATTACAAGGAAGAAGAGAATATATACACAAGGTACAGCGAAGCAATTGAAGACAGAAATTGGAAATACAATAATTGGAAATAGTTAAACAACTAAACGGAAATAAATGGTGAAGACCACCATAAGTACGGAGAGTAACGAGGCGTTGCGAGAGACTGAAGGGGAGAGAAGACAAGGAGCTAAAGGAAGCAAGTATCATCTTCAATAGTGGGCCTGGCCGGCAAAGGCAGGGGAGGAGAGTGCCATTGTTGCAGCTACCATTGCTCCTCTCTTTTAATGTTAAGAGTTTAGAAGAGACAAGTGGTAGTAGTAGAGTAGTAGTAGTAGTAGTAAGTGGGTTTGGTGACTGTCTAGATTTGCAAGTTTTATGGGGAGAAACGGTTAGGGTGTTCGTTATAATCTATCTTAGATTTGGTCGGGATTTAGAAGTGGGACATTTAATCTCACCGAATGTGTATCTCTCGTTTCATTGGACGTCCAAGATACTGGACGCTGTTACTTGCATTCAACACCACCAACAATTGTCCCGTAGGTGTCCGTATCATCCATTTAATTTTCAACCACGTATTTCGTTACCTAACTTCATACACTTGCTAACCTATATGTGTTTTATTGGGGTTTTTTTTGGTATTTCGTACCTAGATATCGTATATTATTGTTGTACATTTTATGTGCTTTATATGATATTTTTGGTGGAATATTTGGTGTAACCTCCCTTCCTACGTTTTGTATACATTTGTGGAGCATGCAAGGTGAATTATTCAGCGTTCGTGCTAAATTAAATGATTGTTGCTAAAAGTGGTTCGGATAAATTTTTGTTAACGAGATATCAATTACAAGTTCTATTGACAAACCAATGCCGTCCAATAATATTGGATAACATAATTTTATAGAACAATAAAAATGTTGTAAGGAACTCGGTTGGAGTCATGACCACTTACCTCACATGTTGGGATATATTGACTCTGAATGTGCTGGAAAAACTTTGAACACCCACAAAGTGATCCAGATTTGGCAGGACTAATTTAATCGTATCAAAATGCGGAGTAAAAAAAAAGGATTCCCTTAGTATTCAGAAATGGCCTAATTGAAAATCGGATGGGCTGCAATTGTAGGGTTGTCATAATATAAGTGGGTATATATGTAACTAAAGCGATTTTATCATTAATAAAAATATAACCGACTCTTTCATTTCATCTAACTTTTACTGTTTCATATGTTACTATTGATACGTTGTGACTCCGCTCCAACTTATATACCGAAGCATGTATATGGTCCCGGGGGGGAGTGGATACCATGGGGACTTTCTCCTTGTCCATATTTAGGGACAAGGTTAATTTAGACAAATTACTAATTTACTAATTAGGTTGATTCTCTCTCCATTAAATGTCTATAACCAACTACCTAATTACTCACCTAATTTGACGGTTCTCTTTAATTATTTTCTTTCTCTCTCCATTAAATACATATTTTAACGCAAAACTCTAATAGTATCTATCATTAGCCGTAATACAAAATAATTTTCACTGGTTTGGATAGTCGATTCACTGGTTTGAATTGCTGGTTTACTGGTTTAGATTGCTGGTTCACTATTATGAATTGATGGTTCATTGGTTTGAATTGTAGGTTCACTGGTTTGAATTATTGATTTACTGGTTTGATTTATTGGTTCACTGGTTCGAATTGTTGGTTCACTGGTTTAATTATCTTCTTTTTCTCTAACTGGTTTGGACTACCAGTTTATTGGTTTGTTTTATTGGTTCACTGGTTTATTTTACTGGTTCACTCGTTCATTTTGCTGCTTCACTGGTTTGTTTTACTGGTTCAAAGTCCCAGGCGAAAGAATAAGGTAGACGATTTTTTTGGAAACATGAGTTTAGGAGGAGAGAGAAGGAGAATTAATTGATAATTCGGCTAAAAAAAAGGGAAGCATTAACTACTGGGTTTATTTTATTTTTTGGAAACTTGGGTTTAGGAGGAGAGAGAAGGGGAATTAAATGCTCATTCGCATAAAAAGTAGGAATAATTAACTACTGGGAATCAATTAGTTTTGGCAAAAGTCCTAAATATCCCTAAACATTAATAGCCATTAGATGAGCATATTTTAGAATATATTCTAATCTAATGGTTGAGATTGTTGTCCCTATTTAGGGACAAGCTCTATGTAGTCCCCAGGGTATCCAAATTCGTCCCAGGGTATCCGTATCGATTGGTTGCCAACGTTTCATGATTTGTTGATGTGTTAGATAAGATACTTTGTGGATTTTTTTCGCCTTTTATGGAAAGATGGTTGAGACAATTGTGGTATGTATTGATTGGAGGTATGAAACAGTTATGAATTCTGGTGAAATTGTGATAAAAACAGTTATTATTCATTAGGTGATAGGTCCTTCAAAGGCTGTAAATGGCAGTTACACTTGCTATTTCCACAAATATTTAAATACATCTACTTATTAAAAAATATTATTATTCCGTACGTGATAGGTGCTTCCAAAGGCTAAAAACAACATAAGTAATTATTTTCTATTTTGGGTAATTTTTAAATAATCGTTATTCATTAATGTTAAACAATACATTATGTACCACTAGGAAACCAAACCTTCTTCAAGTATAACATCGCGACCAATACCTAAAATAATAAAAAACGATCTATCTCATCAATTACTCATTAGAAGACTTCTCTTGTTCTAGCTGAGTTCAATAACTAATGTCTAAAAGCTTGACCACAATTTATGTGCCATTGCTAATGCTCTTTACAAACCCTCAAATTTAATGACCTTTACATCCCACATGATTCATGTCTCCCTTTAAAATTCGGGATTGACGGAAGATTTTTTCTTCTCAGAGGAAGTATAGTCACTATTTAACTTAACGAATCCATCCAGTGGCCGTTTCCATGAGACCACTAGACTGAGTTGGAGTTATTTGGTGAGTCATAGCTCCAACGAATTCTATTCCTCGGAGCGGCTAAAAAAGGGAATATGCCGAGAGCTGGTACCTCTATGGAATACCACAATCTCTCAATTTTTTTTATAAAAAAAATAGTCGAATTGGTTTCAATTCTATATTTTAAATAATTTTAAACTTTTTTTCATTCAAACAAAGATTTTCTATTTGATGAGAATTAACCAATCAATTCTTAATAAACAAGACAAAAATCTTTATCCACTAAGCATCAATTATTTATATATTTCTATACCAATCATCATGTGTTAACAAATTTGGATGTTCATGTTATAGGGCCAATACATAGTACTATCTGAGATATTAGCTCGGAGACCCGCCCTTATTTTCCTCAAATGCAGGTGGCAGTTTACGGATATCTAAAGTCAGGCAATACATTACTAACCCCTTTGCCATTATATTACATAGAGATATTAGTCTGCTTTTCTTCGAAATAGTTAAGTATATGTGAAGGAACTCTGAAGTAACTATCACAAACTTTTTCATTTTCTGTTTGGTTAGTGATATTCCGAGCACCATTGGTATTTTGATTATTTAGTGATTAGCTAGTGGCTCTTCGGTTGGTAGTCTTGATTAGTTATCGAGATTACGGAACCTCTACCTATTCGTATAAGAAGTGCTCTCCATTTTAATACCGGAAATAATAAAGAGAATATGAAGACAACGAACGTGCTCTAAAATTGATGGAATGTACATTTTGCACACTAAATTCAATCCCAAAGTCTACATTAGTACCATACCAAATGTACAATTAGAACCCATCGACCACCCCCAAAAAAAAAAGATGAAAAATCAAATAACAAAAGAAACCAAATACATCTCTCTCTATCTTTCTCCCTCTCACTTGCCGGGCACGAAGTTGGTGGCGAAGGCCCAAGCATTGTTGTTTACTGGGTCGGCGAGGTGATCTGCAAGTTCTCAAGTGGGCCCTTACCGGTGACAATGGCTTGCACGAAGAACCCGAACATGGAGAACATAGCCAGCCTTCCATTCTTAAGCTCCTTCACCTTGAGCTCTGCGAAGGCCTCTGGATCGTCGGCTAGGCCCAGTGGGTCGAAGCTACCTCCTGGGTAAAGCGGGTCAACGACTTCCCCGAGCGGTCCTCCGGCAATTCTACAGCCCTCGACAGCTCCCATGAGGATCACCTGAGTGGCCCAGATGGCCAAAATGCTTTGTGCGTGGACCAGGCTCGGGTTTCCCAAATAGTCCACCCCACCCTCGCTAAAGATTTGTGCCCCAGCCTTGAACCACACGGCCTCTCCGAACTTGACCCCGTTCCGGGCTAAGAGCTCCGGGAACACACACCCTAGGGCACCAAGCATAGCCCACCTGCTATGAATCACCTCGAGCTCCCGGTTCTTGGAAAAGGTCTCCGGGTCAGCAGAAAGTCCAGCAGTGTCCCAGCCATAGTCACCAGGGAACTCGCCGGTCAAGTAGCTCGGTGCCTCCCCAGAGAACAGGCCCAAGTACTTGACACGGTCCGGGCCGTACCACGGGCTGGAAGATGGTCCAGACGGCTTCTTGGTACTTCCTCATGTACACCCTTCCCCCGTTGCTTACACCCTGAAGGACACCCGAGCTGGGCTTGTGGGCCTGGCCGGCGAATGCAGGGGAGGAGAGTGCCATTGTTGCAGCTGCCATTGCTCCTCTAACAATTTCTCTTCGCCAAGGTAATTTAGAGATGAAAGGGTACTGGGTTCTGGTTGGTTACTAAGCTAAGTCTTGGAAGTATTTATAAGGAGAGGAGAGGTTGGTGTTTCTTATCGTCGGTGTCATTTTAAGAGATGTGGTATTTTTATCGTAGTGTATCTATATCTCTTATTCCATTGGACGTAAAAGATTTTGGTCTCTGTTTTGGCTAATTTCCTACGACCAGCTTTCCTTCGTCGCCACATACTGTTTCTAATTTATGGTAGGGTTTTACGCAATTGTCATATTCAATTATACAGCTGCTTGAGTTGGTCTTTATCGCTGGCTATTTCCTTTTTAAATCTATGGCTACTTATATGAGCGAGCCGTTGATATGAAATATTTTGTTTATCGTCCTTATTTGTAATGCATGATTTAGAATATGATGAATTTGAGAGGGTCTAAAACTAAGGTATGGGTGCATTTTAGAACTATGCTTCAGGTAGGTTATAAATCGTATGAACTCATGCCCTCCTACACTTATATTTTATTCAACCCCATTTTTTAATTCTAATTAGATCCTATTTTTTCGTAAAAGTAAAATTTTACGAATAGTTAAAACTTTCAAAAATTGGACCTAACATACATAAAGTCACGTTATACCTATATCATTAGGTCAAATGTAGGTTGGTTAATTAGATATTAATTAAATCACTAATAAAAATGATTCCCAAGCTTATAGTGCATATGGTATTTGATTTATAAAATATTTCATAATTAACTTTCACATATTCATTACGTTAGTACATAAATAATTCAAAACAAATTATTAAGGATCATTTATTAAATTCCAGTTTATTGAATTCAGTTAAATTTGAGTCCTCAAAATTATGAGGAGGGCTGGCGGGTCTCCATGAAGAGGTCTGCAACCAAGAGACCAACTGG
>SOPF01028115.1:0-52222 GCA_012979155.1 Hypericum perforatum | reverse complement strand
TAAGTTACTTTCGTAATACTATCCAAATTACTTTAACACTTTTATCAGTGGACTAACCGAATTAATATTTTTCTATAGGTTTTGGATTAATTCTTCAAATATATTTCTTTGAAGAGTTAGTTAATAATTTTCAAATTTTATAAAATGAACGTAATTGATAGCAAAACAAATCCATTCAAAAGGAAGAAAAAAATCAATATAAGTTATTTTCGTAATACTATCCAAATTACTTTAACACTTTCATTAATGGACTAACCGAATTAATATTTTTCTAGAGTTAATTAATGGTTCACTTCTCAATCGGAAGACTTCTCCCTCTCAACTTGATCCTTCTTTCCCCTCCTCCTCGAAGTGATTGGAGTGGACGGGGTTTTAGGTTTTGGTGTTAGTTTACGTTTTTGGTCATATGAATTTTCCTTAAGCTGATTTGGCCCATGAGAAAATGTACGGATTAGTACACGAACTTTAATTGTTTTTCTTCTAGGTACATAAACTATTACTTCTTATTCAATTTGTAATATGTTCTTCGGAAACTAGACTTCAGTGCTCACGGGAAAAGAGACTAACACGAACTTTATTTGTTTTTCTTCTAGGTACATAAACTATTACTTCTTATTCAATTTGTAATATGATCTTCGGAAACTAAAATTCAGTGCTCGGAGGAAAAGAGACTAACTGCGCAAGTCCTGAACAATTTGATTCAGATCCCATAATATGGGAGATTGCTTGTTATTAAACTGGTAAAAGACCGAGTATTGACAAAATTTTAGACACACAAAATAATCCAATCGAGATGACAAAAAAATTATACCAAATTTAAGACAATTATATTTTAAGGACTGTGTTTCGAAATCTTTTATCAAACACCAATACGTAAGAATTTGGACAACCATTATACTATTTTCTCGGAGTAACAATATACTACAAACACACAGTTCATTAATCATAAACAAGTTAACTTAGAAGCAAGGAGATGGTGTCAAGCATCATCTCCTCATTGGTTCCAAGGTTTCAGTTTGAAACCTAACCAATGGAAACCATCGATAAGCATGTGTTTGGTGAATGAATCACCAAACGCACAGCTTTTTAGAGAATGTACTGTAAACTCCCTAAAGACAGTCATCAAGATCCGAACTATTTGGATCCTTAAGCAGAAACATCCGAAACTAATCAGGCGAGGCGGTAAGTGCAAATTCTGCTGAAGAGAATGCTGGTGGTTTCAGACAGCTTCAGCAGAAATCTAGGCCGATACTGCAGAAGCTAATGACCTGCGAACCAGTCGAGAACCTCTGATCCGAATTGAAAATCCTGAAATTTAGGGAAAATAATGTTACATAGGGTAGATCATGCCAAATGTTTAGTGGAAGGAATAAGGAAGCAGTACTCACTGCAAAACCAGGAGTAATGTCGAAGTCCAAGTTCTCGAGATCGTAGATACCACAGGGAGCACCGTTAAACTCGGTCACTTCATCTGAAATGGCAGCAGGGACTGTGACTGGGACATGGTTCTGTCCTGAATTATGAGGAAGAGAGTATGTGTTAAGCATTTCAGAGAATAACAAAGCACCCTTTACGCCGAAATGAGCCTGGGATTCACCAGCCAAACCTGCAGAGTACTTGACTTCATCCTCAGCCTGAATAGGGACTTGATTGGCTTCCTCTTTTATCTCTTGACCCTTGAAATATGAACAACAAGTTCAAAGGATCAGATTAGCCCATACATAGTTTCTAATAAGAACACTTAACAGCTTAAAAAGAATATAGTCAATGAAATCTAGCGAGCCGATCTCGCCTACCTGGATCGAAGGACGCAGAATCTTATCATCAATAAGGTCATCGAGCAGACCGGAGCATAGTCGAGGTGGATTAGGAGGATTTGGGTTAGGGGTCCTTGGACCAGTTTGAAGAGGCAGAGCATTTGACTCCTTGGCCAGTTGGTACTCGTCATTGTGGTCATCTTGCTTTTGCTTCTGGTAGAAAACTTTGGAGACCACATATTCACTCTCCTTTTCCTCTTCGTTGGTACCCAAATGGTACTGATGCATCACCCATTTGGACTTGTTAGGCTTCGACCCATTCTTAGAGCTTTTATAGAGAACCATTATCTTCTTATAACCTCTATGAACATCATTACTGTCAAGGACAGCCTTGGTCTTGCCCGTCTTGTGCCAGCGAACTGGCCCCTCGGTTGAGGTACCACCGCTTTGGATCTTGCGGCGCTTCCTTTGGCCAGTAGCATAGGCATTGCTTATCTTATGAAAGAAGTAGATGCTGGATCCATCTTTCTTAGCACCTGAAAGCAAATTCAAGCTTGGTGAAAAAAAGTATACAGAATGCAGCAGAGCCTAGAGTATTAATTGCTGAAGCTGCAAGTAACTACATTGATTGGATTTATGCAACTGATTCAAAAGAACAGGTTGACCACTAATAAATTTTATTGGGATTGTCTCATATTCCTATTCAGTTTAGAACTCCTCTAATAGGTATGAGTCTGGGTGATAAGGGCTCTGCGCATATTATGCTAATGATTATGTCAGTCCTGCCAATGTAGTCACATGCTTTAACCACTTTTGTTCTATCATTCTCTATTACCGTTACAGGTGCTTAACATCTAGGTTTTGTTTTCGCTACCGAAACGAATTCAACCAGAGATTTTACCAGGGAGCGTCTCCGGGTGTGTGTAGCAAATCCCTTTCTCTTCATGAAGGGTTGGGATAAATTCCTCAATGAACAAGTGTTGTTTTGAGGCCCCAACACCGGATTTAGCAGCCAAATGTTCAATGAGCTCCAAATCAGATGGATCAAACTTCACACCAGCAGGAAATCCCGGCCACTCCTGGACCACCCAAAAACCAGCAAACCTAGTGTCAGTTTCAGTAAGCCACAGAAGAGAACCTAACTAACTAAAGAAAGAGAGCACCTTTCTGCAACTTTTGAAGATGCCTAACTTACATCGGTGTTTACTACACGATCGTGGCACTTTGGGCACTCCCAGTGGGCTCCAGCTCCATGGTCTTTGATATGATCATCAGAAGAGCGAGAGGAATTCCTCACTTTCCTTGCAATGGCTCTACCATTGGAATGCCAAAAACTGCACCCATTCAAACGAGAAGCCAATAGTTCAGTTCCTGTTTCTGAAATTCACCCCAAATTGTTTGAAGAACACGTTCACAAATTACGACTATAGAGGAAGACTGCAATGCTAATGTACTGTCACACAAGATTGTCTGGGGAGTCACATTGCACGAACTAATACTTGAAAACGTACACAAACTCATGAATAGCATTAATCTTCTCTACCAATGTTAGTTATCAACTCGAAAAGTACTCCTAGCTAACCGCTGACACATACACCTCGAAGTCAACAGGGTAACCTAACAAAACCGACCCAGAAAAAAACATCTCCTACCCATCACAGAACAGAGGCCTTTCTAGCTAATTCCTGATCAAAGACCCAAACTTTATCGGGTGTTCCATTCACTTCTGGTGACCCTCGAAGGCAAACAACAACAGAAGGGCACCCTACATTTGGTCCAAAGATTCTCAAAGAAGAAACACCATAAACCAGTATCATCCAAAAGAAAGGAACTTCATTCTCAAAGAGATGACAAAAGGGTCATTGCCAGTCAAGTCAAGTCCCATCTTTAGTCTATTAACAACTAAACCCAGAAAGGAAAATGCATATAACACCAATCTTCAAATGCCAAACTTCTTAAAGTCTTGTCAACAAATTTCCCATCTTAAAGTCTCAATCTTACCTTGCCATTTCCGGTTAAACCAGGAAAAAACGAAGCTGAAATTTTTATTTATTTTTAAACACTTAGAATGCAAATTTAAGCAAGCAAGCAAGTTAACTGAGTTAAGCAAAGACAAGGAAGTGTGCCATTTATATAGCAAGGGAAGGAGGGGCTTGTGTCGTGTAATAGAATACCGAAGCTAAGGTTCGGATAGGATCCTAGGCTTGGTGGGTCCCATTTTGTATCTCAGTGTGTGGGGTCAAGTGTTGACTTGAGCTGGACCCGAGCCTCGTACAGGTTCGGGGTGTCAGTTAAGGTAAATTCTTCCAACTGTGACTTGCGTCCCAAGCTTCTTATGGAAACCTCACGAGGGAGAGACCTCGTCCCAGGTTGTGGGGTTCTTTTCTTTTTTTGGAAAACAGAGGATTTATGTTGGTTTTTTTAAATCTTTTCTTTATTTCTGTTTTTCTATTTATTATATTTTTTCCCTCTAAACTCTGATATTAAGAGTTTTGGCAATTTTTCAATAATATTTGTTATTTTGGTAAGATTATCCAACTTTAACACTTTGACCAAATTTATTAATTTTTATGAGTTATTTCGTGAATCACGTGGTAGTCGGTCAAAATTATTCAATAAGCGAGTTAATATTTTTCCTGTTTTGAAGAGTTAATTAATATTTTTCCAAATATATAGAATGAGTATAGTTGACTTGCAAAATAGTGTAACACACATAATACTAGAATAAAAGATAGTATTCATGTACAACCATTTTGTAATTGTTCATATTAGGGTATAAATATCTTCGTAAATGAATAAGGAACCATTCTGGATATTGTGAACTCTCTTAATAAACTGATGCGTTTATTCTTCTACATTTCTTCTAATTCTCTCTTTCTTGTTCTTCCAAATTCTTGCTTAGGAATTCTTATCTCTCTCTCTCTCTCTCTCTCTCTCTCTCTCTCTCTCTCTCTCTCTCCCTCTATATCAAATTCGTTACAAACGGGTCCTATTCAAATGAAAAAAAAAAATAGTTGAGAAATGAATGCCTTGGCTGCTATTTATTAATCTTACTCTATAATATGACAGATTCTTACAGTTCAATTAAGTCCATATCATGATATGATTTTATCAACCTGACGCACTTCAAAAATTTAGGAGTATTTCTTCCAATTTCTTTTTGTAAGACTATCCAAGTTGCTTTAATACTTTGACCAATTTCATTAATTTTTATGAGTAATTTAACGTGTATCAATGATACAAATTAATGTTTTTCTTTTTTGAAGAGTTAATTAACATCAGATTATAGAGCAAGATTTTTAATAAATAACCGTCAACAAATTGGCATTACAACGACTTGGTGTTAGCCAAATCAGCGGTAATATACAAAGCATGACAAAAGGAACCAACAGTTTACGGCGAGTAGTTTATTAATTATTGTTCTTGTGGTTATGATTAATATTTCAAGGCCCGTAAAAACAGGGCTGAGTTCCAATTATCAAAAGATGCCCATTTTTGTATGTTGTTGAAATTAACTCTTTACTAGTCAAAAAACTTGTAGTCTAGTCTTGATACGGTGAAAAAAATTACTATATGTACGTGAGAAAAAATCTTTTGAGGTACATCCGATTGGGTCACAACCTTCGAACTCGAGCCGAGCTGAGTCCATTTTAATGAACACAAAGATTTTCTCACGTACATATAGTAATTTTTTTCACTATATCATGACTAGACTACAAGTTTTTTGACTAGTAAGGAGTTAATTTCAACATGTAAAAATGGGCATCTTTTGGTAATTGGAACTCTGCCCTGCTTTTACGGGCCTTGAAATGGGACTGGCTATGTAATAGATTAATTATAACCACAAGAAAAATAATTAATAAACAACTGGCTGTACACGATTTATATATAATTGCTGAACCAGCTAGCACCAAGTCGTTGTAGTATAGTGGTAAGTATTCCCGCCTGTCACGCGGGTGACCCGGGTTCGATCCCCGGCAACGGCGTTTTTTGTTTTTTTTTCTTTCTCATTCTCCACAGTTTAAGGTACATTCTCTCATCAACTTTTATGTAATAACACTACAAAGTGAATAACTACAAAGTGGACAAGAAGATACCATACCACCTTGTTTGGTTTGTACACGAAACATTCAAAAGATCAATCTGATTATCTTATATATATAGTTTCAGGAAGGTATCAACAGGAGTTTAGGCCTTTGGATGGACCTTATTTTACATGAAAATGAATAAATACATCACAGCAACCCAACTCCCATGAGAATTCTTTCCATGTAGTACTACTAACCATACCGCTCGTAGCAAGCCAGCATTTTGCGTAGATCCGGGCGGGAGTTCGTTATGGAGAGACGACGGGATGCCACTTCTGTGCAGCTTTCCCCGCATTGATTCTATATTAACTATCAGAGGTTGATGTGTTTCTTCTAGTAACAGCTCAATGCAGTTCAGTAACATTGGTTAAAGCAGCCGAAGAACCCTCTTGGCTCGTCTTCCATGGGGGTTCTCGGGGTATCTCCCGTGCTATCTCTTGCAGACATCAATGCACTTGTGCCAGGAGATTCCGGGGCCAGTACAGCGTTCTTGGAAGTGAATATCCTGGGAGGAATTGCTGGTTGTGGCGGCGAGACAGTGGTTAGATAGTGCAGTAGCATCTTGATGATTTGGCCGAAATTCGGTCGAGTTTCTGGATCCTCTTTCCAACATGAAGTCACTATTAACGCTAGATCCTCTGGTAGGTCGTCCGCACTGGGTCTCGTATTCTGAAACATATAAGCTAAACGTCAGTTCATCTGCTCTTGCACGTTTCCGGACAATGTAGGAAAATGTACCGACTAAACTGCGAAATAAGATTTCTACCTTGAACGCTGCAGCATATGCTGCCTGAAGATTCGACATCCCTTCAAAAGGCAACTTGTTATGAATGAGCTCCCACAACACAATTGCAAAGCTATAGGCGTCGACCTTGTGGTTGTAATGCTTCTTCTCACCGTGCCTCAATGTGACTGTACTATAGAGCTGTCAAGCAGTGACCAGGTGAGCTTAACCTTGATACTTCAATTGTTAAATATAAGGTAAACTATGCCAAGCCGTCTCATCTACCAAGATATAGTACCTCTGGAGCCATCCATCGATACGTCCCAGTTTCAGCAGTCATCATCTCTGTTAACGACTCTTCTCTTGCTAAGCCAAAATCAGCAAGTTTAACTGTTTTATGATCAGCCGTCAAGATCAAGTTCTCTGTGAAAGGCAAATGAGAAATATCGTAAGTCAACTGTTCACTACTGAGTAACCAAGTAACTCCATTAAGACAAGAAAGCATAACAAACATGCACAAAGGCATACTCCAGAGTACAACTTATGGCTCGAAGAGTTTCGTTAACATTCATTAGTCCCGATGTCAGACCAGAAGAAAGGGATCAATACCCATGTAGCTGAAGTGTCACCAATTTATTTATTCAGAATTAACAAATCTAATGGCCAGAAGCAGTTCTACCACCTGCATAAGCAACTAGCTCGTTGCACCTTAACAAGTATGCACATTTCAGAGTCCATTAAAACATGAAGTTCTGGGGTTCAGACAATTAGAGATCCTTGCTCTGACTTCATACCAAAATTTCGCACCTGAGATGCCTAAATGTGGTGAACAAAAACACCAAGTACACCATACCAGGTTTAAGGTCACGATGGATGATCCCATGGGCATGCAAGCACTCCATGGCACGAGCAATATCGAGTGCGAACCCAATTGCCACGTGCATTTCCAAGCATCTTGGTCTCAGATTCAGTAGATACTTCCGCAATGTCCCACCAAGTAGAAGCTCAGTTACAATCACCATGATTGGTTCCTTGCACGCACCGATAAACTGGAAGAACAAGAGGCATGTCACACCTTGATCCACACCCACAAGAATCACTAAAACCGAGTAAAGTCAGTGTTTCCAAGAGGCCTATCAGACAAACCTTCACTAGATTCTTGTGCTTTACTCGAGAAAGCATCGCAACCTCTCTCGCGAATCGTGATTCCCTCTTGGCAATCTCATCAGGGGTTTCCCCTCTATGAACAATTTTGATTGCAACACTATGATTCTTATACCTGAAAAGAACAAAGACAAAAGAACATCAATAGAGACAAACAAATGCAAAGTATCAAATCAAATAAATAGAAAAGTTACTTACTTTCCTTCGTATACCTTGGCATGAGCACCTTCTCCGATCTTTGGACCAACAAAAAGGTGCTTAGGATCAACCAACCACTTGGGATCCAAACTGAACTCACCTGAATAAAACCCATCACTAGATCCCATTTCTTACCATCTATTGTCTTAAAGCCAACCAAAACAACCCCTACAAGACAATGAAAGAACAAAAAATAAAAAAGAACCCAGAAAGCTTCAAGTCAAGCTTTACTCAAAGCAAGTCTCTTGAGGATAACCCAGTTATTATTTTATTGTCAGACCAAGAATCACGGTTCCAGATCCAGAAAAGATCAAAACTTTGCCTTTAGATTCGGAGGCAAAGAAGAGAGGCCCTCACATGTACCAGGAGACAAGTTTACCCGCTGAGACTAAAAAATAAATAAATAAATAAAGGAATTTATATTAAAAATGGAACCTTTTGAGTTTTGACATTAACAAGCTCTGACACTGCCAGAGGGATTAAAAAGGATAAAAATTTGCATGGGGAAGTGAGGAAAGATGCAGACTTTAAATTTTTATATAAATAGAAACCAAGACATGAAAGAGCTTAGCCGTGAGAGAGGCTCAAAAGGGAAGGGCCCAGATTGAGATTTGGGAGTGAGTGATCCTTTGAGATTTTCTTTAGTCATTATTTATACTTCAAGTTAGCAATGTTAAATTAAGATAATTTGTCATTTTAATAAATTTCAACCGACTTCATACTTAACTTATTGCAATAATGTCCTTAATAATGCACGCGGCAGAATTGGAGTCCCTCGCAGACAAAACAGGATTGAAGCAACTTAAAACAGGAAGTTTCCGTTGGAGTTGGAAATTTTGGTCCAACAATAATTAAAGATGTATCCTTCGCAAATCTAGTCTGGTTTTCATGTTATATAGAATGGATCGTGTACAATTTACGGATAGAATTGCTCTAGTATTATTGTAGGATATTTAACCTAAATTTTAAAGTAAAATTAATTTGTAAAATCTAATTAATTTATGGATGAAACTTCAATATGTTTAGCTATGGTATGCCCTCATGTAGGCGAATGAAAAAAATAAGGGTCACAATCATATGAATTCTTAGACAATGGTCGAAAATAAGTCCACGTAACAATTTTTTGACATTGAAGTTATGATGGGCGGAAAGTAGAGATATGTTGATGAGATGAATTTTAATGAAAGTAGTAGCAATATAATATTTTTGAGGTACAACCTTTTTTGCTTCAACAAATATACAACAAGGTGTCAATCTATTTGCTGATCTTATAGAAAATCTATTTGTTAATTACAATATCTTGTCGAGCTGCAATTATTATTCAAAACGATTGAAATATTTGTATGACGTTGATTGGCCTGGACGAAAACTAATAACTCTTGATACGTACAACTTTAGTATTACTGTTAAGTTTCAATAATATGCAACTGAGACCTTCATAATTAATTGTTATTCCGGAATCATGCACGAGGGCATGCCAACTAGCAAGATGCCAACCTTATCCTAAACTTCCCGAGTAAACGCAAATCGTGCAATTAAGTAAAGTATTTTTTTTTATCTCAATTTATAGGTATTCAACTCATTTCTTCTCAAAAGTTAAAAGATGTACTTTTAGTGAACTTGCACTAAGTTATACCTGTGATGTACTTCTAGATTAAATGCGTTCTTTGTACAATTATATTAAATGTGTTTAGTTATTATTACACTTATAAAAGAATAGCTGTTATTACAACTCTTTAGAATGTCTTGAATAAGGAGGACGAAAGCAAGGTTGTAATATTTAAATTGGCCTGAATTACTTTGTTTTAAAGGCGGCTATTTGAGATAATTTGGACTATTATTGTAATTAAGAAGTCAGAAAAGATCTCTACCTTTATGGTATTATTATTGGTATTTTATTCTAATAAATTTTACTGCACGAAAATTTTGAAGAGAACATCGACTACATAATTTTATTTCGAGATTATATTATAATCATAAAATTTAAGGATGAAAGCAAAGTTCTTGATTGAAACATACGTCGGTGAGGTACAAAATTTCCGAGTGGGGTTGCAAATGACAAAGATTTAATAATAATGTTGCGAGACCAAGTCACTGACTTTTGAGTTCCAAGTTCCACGATCCTAGAAACAAGCACACCTAGTACTTTTTCTGTCTTTGTCTTCTGAAAAGTACCCTTTTTTTGTTGGACCAAAAATGATTATTACAGAAAAGAGGAAAAGGTTGAACTAGTTTCTTCAGTTTCTTTGACCATCTCACCCACCTTCCCTTCTATAATAGATACAATGTCGGCCAGATAAAATTAAATATAGAGATTCTAACAACGCTCTTTTTATTTTGAACAGTATTCAGCTTTATAGAAATTAAATATAGAGATCTTCTTTGGCCAAAGAGATAAAAGTGACATTTGAAACGAACAGATCTAATGCACCTAAGCTTGTAACACCGAAGGAACGTACAACCTCAAAACTCTACACTACATCGTCAAGAAACAGGTTATGGCATTGAGGCGTGTATTGACCTCTAACGTTGAGTTTGATCCAAGATCACAAACAGCTTTCAGGAACTTGTTTGGCTCAGCACCTCCAGTATCTGGATCAAATCTACTCTTGATTACTGCTATTACAAGCGAACCACTGCAAAAAGAACCAATGGTAATTGGATTAGAATCTATTGCGGGCGATCTAGAGCCTCCAAAACGAGATTGGTGAGAGACCTCGGCTTAATAAACTCTATGTGCTTCTTGAAGAAACTTCCAGTAGTTAGTCCCCACCAATAAAAGGCAAAAGACAGCAACGTCCACGGAAGAGTTATCAAGAGGAGTCTGTCAGTGGGTAGCAGCAATTTGCTATTAGTAATCAGAAAAAGTACGTGCTGCACCACGAGGAGTTAGAAGAAAATTAGAGTGGACATACATTTGACATATCACATGCAATCTCCGAAGAAACGCTTGCCACAAGATCGCAAGAGAAGATTTTGTTCTTCATGCTTTTGCAAGTCATGCATCTCCTGCACAGCACAGAGCATCTGACTGTGAGAAGGCTACTAGATGACAAGATCATGCTATAAAATGTGATGCTTGATGAACAACGTAAGACGATTGAACTTCTATCAACCTAGAAATTCAATGAAGATTTCAGAATTAAACCTCATCACAGCCAAAATCAGCTACAACCAACGAAGGGCTACAATCTTTTAACCATTTTACAATGATATTCACTGGCTGCTGAGGCCAGCGCGACATTTGTTCTAGGTATCCCGTATGATACTGTCCATGTAAGTAAACATAGTCAACACACAAACCCCCATAATATTTGTCAAGCTCCAAGCTAATACACAGCATTCGAAAAGACAAAGCAGCACAGATTATGAATCATAAGCAGAACAGAATCAGACCAATATTGAATAATTAAAGACGACAGAGAAATCAGAGAAACGGAAGAAAAAATAAATTATTTGTGTACCGCCTTAAGCTAAACCATATCAAACAATGACGGGTCATCTTTGAAGTAGCCAAGGGCCTCCGATCCGATGAGAAAATAAAAATTAAGATGGAGAAGGCACAGTCAAAACCGAGCTCCTCAACAAACGGATGTACGAAGCTACAGCAACCAAATACTAGTTCGGCAATCAAAACTCGAAAGGAAACCCCACGAACAGCTTCGCCATCGGATTCATAACAACACCGCCACATTGCGGCATTCACCAATTCACGAAATTCTACCCGAAATAACCAACAACACAAGCACCAGGCACCGCAAACGATGACAAAAAGTTGCCAAGTTCACAACTTTATATGCTCTCAACTAATGAATCAAGCAAAAAAAAATAAAAAATCTTTCTATCAATTCCCGGGAAATAAACTTGGATAAACACTGGGGAAGAGCACCTCACGTGCAAGTACAGACCTTTTCGTTGATCATCCTGAAGTGACCACCAGACAACCGAGCTCGCATCTGCACCAATAATACATAACCAGTGAAATTCCAACGATTCAAAGATTGGAACTTTACAATTACAAAATCCAATGAATTTAGAGAGAAAGAGACAGAGAGAGAGGGACTAAAGGGTGACCTTTTCAAGGAAAGACGAGGACTTTGGGTGCTTGGAAGAACCAGAATTATTCACATTGTTGGTGTGGGTTCTCGAGAGCTGCCGTTTAGCTGAAGGGGCTGCTTTTGCTGCTTCTTCTGTTGGGTCCTTTCTGGGTTGTCCTTCTTCTTCCTCTTCCCTCTCTTTGGAACAGAAGCTCTATTGCTTTCATGGAGATTACACTGGGCCTGTTCTAGTGGGCTGACCAAAGTGTCTAGGCCCATTATCTTTATCATCGTAATAACGATTAAAAAAACATGTTCAAAATGAGTGCATGGATGATGACGGGTGATGATGTTAGAACAGGCATGATAATTAGATTCTTGTTACGTGGCAGTTGACGTCCTACATACTTCAACATTTCAAAACGCCAAGTTACCTTTGTCCACCAGCACGGGGAATTATTTGAAAAGTTTATGGTTCGATTCCTACTACGTTATAATAGAATAAGTATTAGAATAGGATAAAAAAAATTACATTTCAAAACCGATCTGAACACCCAGATACCTTTTTGTTATGTTCTTTATATATATATATATATATAAAATTTACCATTATATATTAATTATGTTAGAAAGTACTTATTACCCAATTGGGCACATGTAATCTCGAGAAATAGATGGCAGTTAGTACTTAGTACCCAATTGGGCACGTGTAATCTCGAGAAATAGATGGTCAACTTTAATATTCTCTTTTGTAAGTACATTCCATTACATACCAGTGTTTTTTATTCTCTTGGAGCCCATATATATATTAACCCATCTTCGTTTGTCCTTTCTCCTTCACGCTTAAAGGATTCTCTGTTCCAAATCGGGTCAGTGTAAGTTTATCCCAATAATGTGCTCCCTTTTACTTTAGCCGAAATAAAGTGCATAATGGTCTTTTAAGAAAAAAAAAATGTATTTAGTGGAAATTTGGGTTCTTCTCCTGAGTATTTTGTTTATTATCGGTAAGGCTTGAATCTAAGACCGCCGAGCACCACGAGTTTGTGGGTTTGCTTAATGTAAGCCAAAGAAGTGTTCTTGATGGCGGATGGTGGCCTGCAGGTGGTGAATTCCCCTGATTGTTGATATGACGAGTGGGAATTCTGTTACGAAGATGGTCTCTGCTGTTATTTTTGATTTGGATGGTACCCTTCTTCATACAGGTTACTTCATGCTCCCTTCACTTGAATTTTGCCACTTTCTTGCTCCTTTTTTGATGCAACAATGGACATTGGATTTGCTCTTCCTGTGATATTATGATGTTTGCTTCTTCTCATGTTCGACGTCGTTGTCTCTGATCGCTTTAGATGGCATAGAAAGTGATGTGTTGAAAGTTGTCTTGGCAAAGTATGGTAAGCAATGGGATGGAAGAGAAGCTCCTAGAACAGCAGGTAAGACACCTTTCGAGGCGGCTGCCGCTGTTGTTGAAGATTATGAGCTTCCTTGTGGAACAGTTGAATTCGTTGCAGAAACCGCTCCTATGTTTTCGGATTAGTAAGTATCCGTGTCCTCGTTTTTGTGTCTTACTATATAAGCAAGATTTAGCAGCAGTAACCCTTTGTTCCTTCCCTTATCTGCAGCTGGTGCAACATAAAAGCTCTTCCTGGTGCTGATAGGTTAATTCGCCATCTACAACGTCAAAGTGTGCCTATGGCTCTGGCATCAAACTCTCCAAGATCTAGCGTAGACGCAAAAATTTTGTATCAACTAGGTAAGTTTTGACGCTGTTGAACGTCTTCGCTTGTGTTTCTCTACTTAGCTTCTGAATTCCCACTTTTCTTCTGAAGGATGGAAGGAGTCATTCTCAGTCATTATTGGTGGTGATGAAGTCAGAACAGGAAAGCCATCTCCAGAAATGTCGGTTTTGTTTCAGGGTTTCGAGTCCTTCTATTCTTGAACTTGCAGTTGGACATCATTCTTATTCAATGGCAATGCTGTTTCAGATATCTCGAAGCGGCGGAAAGGCTCAGTGTCGAACCATCCCATTGCCTAGTTATTGAAGATTCTTTGTAAGCAAGTTGCATAAGATGGCTAAATTTCTCCAATAGAACCAATTTGTTGAGCTGGCTTTATTTAACTCCGATGCAAAATAATGATTTAGTGAAAGGCCTTTCCTCTGCAATTTAGGCTGCTTATTTTAGGCTTTTGGTTTGGCTAGGCCAGGTATTATTGCTGGTAAGGCTGCTGGAATGGAAGTGGTCGCTGTACCTTCGATCCCGAAGCAGAATGATTGTTATGAAGTAGCGGATGAAGTCATAAACTCACTACTCGACTTACAGCCCGAAAAGTGGGGCCTTCTGCCATTTGATGATTGTAAACCCCAGGACCTGATAATTGTTCTAGCTTTCTTGATTCAGCTGGTTTTCTGGTAGTTTGATTTGCATTCTATTTGCAGGGGTAGGAGGTACTTTGCCTCTAGAGCCTTGGCACATAAGGGGCCCCGTGATCAACGGATATGGTCGTGGCTCGAAGGTTCTCGGGGTCCCTACTGGTACAAAGATCTTCATCTGTACTCTTCTAGACAATGTAGTAAAAGTTCTTCCTTTGTATCAAATATTTCAGTTTCTGTTTGTGTTCTAACGTAGATATGTTCCAGCTAACATGTCGACAGAGGGTTACTCCGCGGTACTGTCCGAAAACCCGTCTGGCGTATATTTCGGTTGGGCTGGTCTATCAAGCCGTGGCATATACAAAATGGTCATGAGTATTGGTTGGAATCCATACTTCAACAACACCGAAAAGGCTATTGTGAGTAGAATGAGTAGCAGTTTCTGTTTCACTTGTGTCCTTGACCTGTTTCTCCCTTCTTAAGTCCTGTTGTCATGTTGTAGGAACCATGGCTGCTTCATAAATTCGACGATGATTTCTACGGCGAGGAGTTGCACCTTGTTGTAGTTGGCTATATTCGGCCCGAGGTATAGTGTGACCACCATCAACAATGAACCTTTGAGGTCTGCATTATTTGGATGCAAGTTCTAACCACGACACGATCTTTGTTTGGTGCAACTGCAGACGAATTTTCCTTCACTGGAAAGCTTAATAGAAAGGATTCATGAGGATGGTAGGATTGCAGAGAGAGCCCTTGAGCTCCCGGTGTACTCGCGATACAGAGACGATCCTTATGTCCAAGGCTCATTGCTCCAAAACGTCTAGTCTTTGAAAAATCCCATCTTCCATAGCTAATTTTACCTTTGAAGCTTCTGCTTGTTCCGAAAAAGGCATACAAAATTGCAGTGAAAGAAGTTCAAATGTCCTCCCACGCAATTGCAGGTTCTGCTGCTTATATTTTACCAAATCTCATCAACTGTTTGATGAGATTAAAAGCATCCACTGAAAACCAATAAGTATAACAATCAATTGGCTAGAAATTATTTTAACTTAATCAGAAGTCTCGAGTTCGGACTCTCTTATGAGGAAGAGTGTTAGTAGTTTATATTCGGCTCGAACCTCACCAGTGAACTATACAGCTGCAAATTGATAAACATGCTTAGGAAAATCCAACACATCCAGAGTTTAGTACATTAATGATCTCAGTTCTAGTTATGTTTCAGATACTAAGTACAGGAGAGGTAAGAGTTACACTGTGACATTGAGGCAACATGTTAAAATATATAATTGCCAAGCTTGGTGTTCCCCACCAAGTTTACATCACAGTAGCAAGTTCTGCCTGGACCACTACATTCAAGAGCCGTGGAACCAGTGTCGCCACCCCGACAAAAAGAGAGAATTCAGGCTTTATATTGTTCGTTCAACGGAAATGGAAGATAGCTACAAGCTCGGAGATAAAACTGCAGTTGTTATACCATGAACACGTTAAAATCCATGGAGAACTTTCCGAGGATCCAGTTGCCCACTACAATAACTTGAAGAAACTGTTGAGAGCTCCTGGTAGCCCTTCCACTCTTCAAAAGGTTTCAAGACTATTGGGGTCTCAACAGAAGCTGAATTCACACATAACATCGTTTTGTAGTCCTCATCGCCCAAATCCGGGAGAGCCTTGGCCCTCTTGTCCCAAGGATTCCATACCACTGCATATAGATCTTGCGAAATGAGCAACAAGCCTTGCAACTAAAAGGGATCATGAAATGCATGGAGAAACATCTGAATAAAGCATCAAGGGATAGTTGGAAACCTGCATCGGGCATCCCGTCCTTCCTGATAACGAATGTCCTCTTCCTCTCGTGGTCTATAATAGCAATCTTCGTCGGGGTGCTCAGGTACACTCTATGCAGCTGAATTGCCGGTTAAATCATTAAAGATACGGGTACGAAACTTCAAAAACATACAATGTAGTATCGAAAAGAACTCACAACTAGGGACAAAAGGATCTGGACTCTATATGCTTCACTACCGATTTTCCATCTTGTAGACTTACTCATTACGTGTGGAAACAAATTTATAACTATCCACTGGCGTTAAAATTCTTCATGAATCAAAACAACTAACAACAAGCCAAGCCCATATATGTGTTCAAATAACCAGAGAAATAAAGTATACTTGATAAGGTCATGGCATGAGAAACTAATTAGGACAACAAACTTTACCTCGCCATCAAAGGTGATTGCATCGGCCTGCTCAGTGAATCTTTCTCTGTTCATTAAATTGTCAAAGTAATCAAGAGTCTCCAGACCCTCAACACGCACTTCACTGCAGGATACAAAAAGATGCATTGAATATGGTAAAAGGAAAGTGTCTTTGCAACGACAGATGAATTATGAACCACAAATGTCCAATTTCTAATGGATAATTGACGCACGTACAACATGTGCAGCTATAGACCAGCCAACATGTGCAGATATCAACCAGAAAAGGCTCGGGATTGTTAGGCTATGTACAAGTGATTTTTCAGTAGACTCTACACTATCTCATCAGAAACAACATAACTGGTGCTGTATTATTTACAAGACAAACCTGATATCCGAGACATGCAAATAGTTACACAGCCCAAATGTAAAAGAAAAGGGCTTGCTATCGATATTTCTCACACGTGGGATCAAAACAAGCTTGCCACCAGTCAGAGAAATACGAAGGCGCAATTCAAAACTGCAAGGAGCCAGGAAAAGATGGTTCAGTTTTTGCAAAACAGACGAGCACGACTCTTGCAAGGTTCATGACATTAACCTCCGTACCTACGTGGCCAGGTTTTCGAATCCTCTTCCGTCGACTTTAAAATGAGATCAACTGATGATTGGTTGTTTGCTGGAGGCAAAGGTGACGGATCAGTGTCCAATGACCATAATCTATTCCTTGCAAATCCATGTTGCTCCAGCGCACCAAGATTCCCGTACTGAAACCACAGTCCAATTTCAGAACACATAATCTCAACAAGAACTAGAGTTAAAGAGATCCGTTTGATTTCATCGCTCAAACCTGAGGGAAGCAGACAGGTATGCCTCCTCTTAAAGATTTCGGTGGCTTCCAAACACCCTGTTTAAAAAGAAGGCAATCATCAAGCACGCCAAAAGTACGTATGGACATTTTAGTAGGGTTCATCAATCATTATCGGCCATTAGCCTCATATGCAATTCGGAGTTTCGCTAATGAAAACTGAAGC
Source organism: Hypericum perforatum (assembly GCA_012979155.1). Classification (NCBI taxonomy): domain Eukaryota; kingdom Viridiplantae; phylum Streptophyta; class Magnoliopsida; order Malpighiales; family Hypericaceae; genus Hypericum; species Hypericum perforatum. The sequence continues at coordinate 34,661 of SOPF01028115.1, read as the reverse complement.
TTCAAGGAGCAAAATAATTCTCCCCAATTGATGAACAATAAAAAAGTCGAACAGCTAACCTTACTACTCCTAAAAAGTAGTTCTTCCCTCCGTTCATTTTTCCAGGACACTACCTGCGCACCATGGAGATAGACCTAAAACCATATGGCAGCAAAAATCAGAGACTGACAAAGCCAACAACACAATCCTCTGGCTCTCTGTTCTATTCAAGTTTTGGCCTCTCCCGCAGGAGGACTCATAAAAGTAAACCTTTCAGACGAAGGGTGTCTGTAGGATGCTACATTAACATTGCCAATTCTGTAAAAAAAAAACATAAACCCGGATGATTCGAACAAAAAGCACATCGATCATCCACCAGACCAACTGATCGTACACAAAGCGCCCACCTTTCACCAACCACCTTCGTAGAATAATCACAATAACTACCGTAATTAGCCAACATAAAAAAAGAAAATAGAAAACCTCAAATACGAGGATCATCAAGCCTAACCTCGGCTGATGTCCCGGTAGGCTCAGTCAATATAATTCTGGGCAATCCATCAGCATCATGGACCAAATTAAACGGCATCTCTACCGCCTTCGTCCCCTACCTAGCTTCCTCGCAATTGGATCCAATCAAACAGCCTGGAGATGAAACAAAAAGGAGGAATCTTTAACCTCTCAGGACAAGCAACAACCTTAACAAAGAGAACCCAATTCAGACCAACGATCATAGAATCACATAAACCAATTTCAACATGCAACCAAAAGGAACACACTTGGAGATAAGATTAGATGAGACGGGACAGTTAGACCATAATAACAGATTTGGAAATTCAGATGCAATAAAAACAAGAGAGAAAGAGAGAGAGGGAGAGAGACATGAGACACGATTGCGTATGCTTACGTTGGCTGTTGTCGCCGACGATGTCTTAGAATATTATGGAAAAATGGTCTTTGCAGAGATTTTATGATCGGCTTCGAGGTAGAAGAACAAACCCACCAAATGTGTTATTCGTTGATGACGAGTCCCTTTAGAAAATATTCTATAATCTTGGAAATCAATGGAGAGAGAGAGAGAGAGAGAGAGAGAGAGAGAGAGAGAGTACTTTCTTTACGGTTTGGGGGTTGCATTGGATTCTCTGACCGTTCCTGTCACTTATCGGTTGATTAATGAGTGAACGTGTGTTCTTGTTTGGGGTAAACTACAACTAGGTCCTGAATTATTTTCTTTGCTTGCAATCAAGTCTGATCTCATCCCAATTTGGTTTGTCTAGTTAGTGACTTGCTATTGCTATAAATCAAGTTGTGATTTAGTTAAATTAGGAGGTTGGAATACATCATGACGTGTAAAATTTTTTCATATTAAACAAAAAGATTTTGTTAAAATTATATATTTGATTATGATAAAATGGTTTATTAAATTGCCATGAATAAAATGATTCATCCGATTATGATAAAATGATATACTCAGTTATAATAAAATATTCTACATAATTATATTCAAATGGGAATACTCACTTATATTAAAGGGTCTACTTAGCTATATAAAATAGCATATCTAATTATGATAAAATAATCTACTAAATAGACCATCCAAAACTATCATGAAATGGGTCTTCTAAGATCGTAGTTCTAGTCCATTAGAGTTAACCATCGTGTAAATGTGATAAAGAGATTTTTCTCTCTCATAGTCTATTTAATTAAAATTTGGTTAGTCTATCTAATACGTATTTAGATATATAATATTATTGACAAAATGTTAATAACATGCTATTTGGTTCTTCTTAGCTAATAACTTAATATTTCTTAATTTAAATCATATTATTTTATTATTTTGATATATATTGATGAATATCTCCTTGTAACTAACATTTAGTCAAGTAGCAAGAGTTGATCTATTTTTTTTAGTCAAGATTTTTTACTCTCTCAACATAATAACAAAATCCACAGATAATAAAAGATTTAAAATTGACAAAAAAAATTCTATTTTATGTCTTATTCATTTAAAAATGTATCAATTAATCACTATTAGTAAATCGTTAGTGAATAACAAAAAAATCTATACTTCATGAATCTTGTTGACAAGATTAATCTAGTTAAACAAATAACAAAAACCTCTAATGATATTTATAGTTTAATCGGTGTATTCCAATGCTTTTTGATGTACTTAAAATTGAAAACTTGACCAAGATTTAGAGACCTTAAAGAATATTACATTTTATTTTTTTTCACATAAAATTTTCCATTTATTCAAGGAGTGAAAATTGAATTGCCAGAAAACAAAGTAAGAATTTGTATTGTGGCAAATTTTTTTCCACGGATGTATCCCAACAATTGGCTAAAGGACCTATCTGAAAACATTGTTATATTTTAACACTGAAATGGTTATTTGTTTTATTTCCACTTTTTCCATCAGGGACTCGAGCCTATATTCTCATTTCATGTCAGCTGTCACATTTGTGGGGCCATTCGATCTACTCAGGGGTGAAATGGGACCCGCAGCCTACCTTTAACAAAAGAATCTTCGCCTTCGAGACCGACACGAACCAGCTATCGTATTGGATGAGCCATAGCCGTTGAATTTCCTTTCTTAAACTTTTGTTGTATTGCTTTGACGTGGCCGCAGAAATTTTTGGAGAGGGCAATTGTTGAAGAATGATCCAACCGGCACGCGCCATTTTTCTCCATGGTCCTAAATTTTCAAGCCATCAAACCTGTAACTTATAATTTATGTAATCATTGTTAAAATCTATCCAAAAAGTTTGATTAGGGTATTATATTACTATAATTTTTTGTTTATAATATTTTCATATATTTAAAAATTCGTGTTGACTAATTCATATTCGAGACAAAATATATTTAAACCAGGTGCGTTTCAACGGGACCGACTACAACACCACGCATGGCTTGTTAACATTGGACAACGACAACGACAAAAATTAGCTGAGCAAATTGAGAATATTTTGGCCTTAAAATTAGTAGTAGGAGTCTTAATCACTCGTTTGTGATAAGGGAAAACGTAGAATGCTCAGGTTTGACTTGATAACAACAGGCAAGCTCTACATAAGTTAATAATATTAGTTTTTGGTGATGTTCATTAAAAATACTAGAAAGAACTGTTCACGGTGGAGAAAAATTAAGCCATCAAATCTTTGGAAAAAGTTGGTATTATCCTCTCTTAAAAGTCTTAAACTACCGGCAGAGGAAACGACAATTGGAAGGAATGTGATTTTTCCAGTTGAGACCTGCAGATTTTCAGGGAACGTTCATCCAGCAATTGTTGAATTTGTGACTCCAACCGGATTCTCTAAGAAAAAACTTGGTCAAATTCAACATTTATATGCGAGCATAAAAATAAATGATTCATCAAAATCTGAATGAATTTCTGCGAAGGGATTAGGTCCGATCCTCTATTATTTTTTTCTTCTGTTTATTTTGTGGCAGACTACACAATCATTTTAAAATTTATTTTATCATTTAATTCTATGAATTTATCTTCAATTAATTTATTCTCATAAAAAAGTAGTCGGCCTACTCTTTTCTTTAATTTACTATTTTTCTCGAACGATCAAACAACTTGAATTATAAAATTGAGTTTATTATTTACAGATAAGAACATTATGAGTTTAAGGTTTCATTCTTTTAAGGTTTCATTCTTTTTATTGCCTAGTTCGTTTATTCTACCTCCTCCGGTCCACTTAACCAAATTTGATTCAGGAATAACTTTGAATACCATGACTTCTTAAGTTAATTAAGTCTCCCATCTTTAGAAAATTTTCTTTCCTTTATGAGTCATCGGGCTTCACAAAATTGGGCCGAATGGGCCAACGTCCTCACACATCCAGCTGGAAAAAAAAGAAAGTCTAAAGTCGAGCCCAGTGATTTAAACCGACAATTGCTTCAACCTTGCAAATCAGGGAATTGTAGCGGAGAAAATGAAGATGACACTGCTACTAGGCATAGTAATTTCAAGACAGGGTAGGATTTCTTCTTATGATTAGTTTGTTTTCTGATGTACTTTTACTTATTTTTCGTATATATATAAAGGTTTGATCCCACATTTTCCAAAAAATAATTAGTGTCAAGGGATTCCTCTTACACTAAAAGAGGTATGGTGGTGTAAGATGATCACAACTAGTAAGCTCAAGTCTTGAAGGTTTATAAAAAAGTTGAATTCCTATTATGCTAAGTCTTCCTGCTACTATACATGAGGCATAGTGAAATCGTGTATGCATACGGGCTTAAAAAATGACACTCCTACTTCTCAACTGGACCTTCAAGAGAGTATCTCCCATATGTACTTGATAAAGACATACTTTAATATATATATATATATATATATATATATATTCTAAGTTACGATATTTAAAATCGATCAGTTTCTGATGCTATTAAAAAAGCAATTCTTCTAATAACAATTTTACACTTTGTGAGATTTGACCGGAAAATCTCCTTATTCTCTTACCACTGTTATGGGAAGTTCGAGCTAGATATTGGACATGGTTTCCGTGGAATCTTTGTAGTATTTGTAACTCCAACCCAGCTTCTGACTCCGGTCTTTCTTAGTTCTCCAATTTGGATTATGTGTTTCATATGTTCTCGCTTGGACTAAAGTCACTCTAACCCTTATTATGTCCGTGAAATAGAAGACATGCGCATACGACCAATGAAAAGCCCATAACATTTTGGACTTCAAATTATTGCATATATTTATGTAAAATCGTAGCATCGTGGATCTAGACTAGCGACGGTTTATAAGAGTCTGGACCAGGAATTTGCATATTAAGATGTTCTAAATTTGAATTTTAAAAATTTAACGTTGAATTTTGTTAGTTGTTATCATTTAAAAACTATACAGCATGAAAATTAGTTTAATTGTGTTAATGAATGTCTTGATAGTTCTAAAATTATAGCTTTATCAAATTTTGAACATTTATTGTAATTGTATTTTGGAGGTTGTACGCACCTTGAGCTAGGTGACAAGACACCAGATATTGGTTTTAATTTTTAAAATTTAAACACTGTGCGATATTTCTTAAACGCAGGACTTATTTATTAGAACAAAGGTAAAACTACTCAGAAATTCATATTCTTTGATATAATGTACTCAAGAACCCAAAATTTACTAAATTAGTTATTAAAGTTTCGAGAATTCAAACTCTGTAGTTCATTGTCTCAATTTCTATCTCAAATATTTTTTGAAATAACCAAGATATTCCTCCATCAAAATTCTAATATCACCTTTGTTTTAGGAGACTAATATAACCTTGAAACATACTAACTTCACCCCATGATACAAAAATTCCACACACCCATCAAAAAAAAAAAAGAAGAAACTGTAGCTTGCAAAGTTCCATGCCAATCGTCATTTGAATACCATACCTTTGTTATATGTGAGTACTAATGTCCATTTCTTATGTTCAGGAGGAACTGTTGTTCCAGATTTATACTCTCCCATGCAAGATATAAGTGACCTATAACTTCTCAATTATCGTGAATTTGCTATCGAGGCCTTTGTTATAAGTGACCTATGACTTTCTCAACAGCCTCAATGCAAATTCATACGGCGCTATCGAGATTCGAGGCCGAACTTTTTCATATCGTCAATTTTTTCAACACATTTTGCGGCGGTAGAATTTATATTGAAGTCTACGACTTTAATCTTTGTATTATTTTACAGGAGATCACCATTCATATAGAGAGAATCACCGTTGCTGTAAATATTACGATATATTCATAACGAAAATTTACCCTCTAAAAACCTCAATGGAAATATTTTTGATAACTTTTTAGGTCTTCATCGTTGACAACATGTCTGGCAGACGTGGGTATCACTTTCTCATGCATGGATGGGATTAGTACTTGGTAAGATAATTTTAGAGTTTAAAATGAAATAATAATTCAATTCTCAAAATTTAAAAACTATGTTATAAAGTGTGGACCTTTGATTACATAAAGTCCAATCATAATTTTTTTGAGTATTTTCCACTAGAAAAAAAATCTCGACATAAGTTTGTGACTGTACTAATTTTAATTTTGTCGGTACGTCAGTAATAAATTAGCACAGTGTCGAGGACATGAAGTTTCCAGTTGCTGGGGTATACTTCTGAATTGTCAGAATTATTAATTTCACGCTCGCGTTATATCAGTTAACAAGGCATTTTTTTGACGGTATAATTTCCGTATTTAAAATAGAGCACCACAAAATTTTATTTAAACAATAATTTTTTTGATAACGTTTTTATATTAGTAAAAGTAAAAAGTAAATATTTAGAAAATAATTATAAAAAAACAAGCTAAGCATCTCTTCTTGTGGGTTGCTGCATTTCTACTCGTAGTAAAAGTAATTGCTTGTTTAAAGATAAAATATTATTCACCTGTTCAAAGGCTTTTTACACTTAAATATGGCAATGTTGAATTAGTCAGAGAGCAACATCAACATCACAATAATTACTAAAAAAGGTAAAAATCTGAAAAAAAATTCTATTCGCTAGATAAAAGGTCTACAAATGTTAATGCAATGGCCTGAAACCAACTACGTGGTGGTTGGGCAGACCCAGCGTGATCCTCGAACCAAATGCTTTTAAAAATCTTTTTTATAATCTCATATATTCCGAGTGGAATGCAATGAAAATTTATTATTGAAGTGATACTGTTAAAAATATTTTTTATTATCAAGCAACAGCCTCAATGCAATTTTTTACGGCGCTATCGAGGCCGAACTTTTTCATATCGCCAATTTTTTTTCCAATAAATTTTGCGGCGACAGAATTTATATTGAACTCTTCGACTTTAATCTTTGTATTATTATACAGGAGATCACTATTCATATAGAGAGAATCATCCTTGTTGTAAATATTACGATATATTCATAAAGAAAATTTACCTACTGTAAAAACCTCAGTGGAACTATATTTGCCAATTTTTTTGGTCTTCATCGATTACAACATGTCTGGCAGATGGCGGTATCACTTTCTCATGGATGGGATTAGTGATTGGTAAGATAATTTTAAAGTTTAAAATGAACGAATAATTCAATTTCTCAAAATTTAAAAAATATGTTATAAAGTGTGGACCTTTGATTACGTAAAGTACAATCATAACTTTTTTGAGTGTTTTTCATTAGAAAAAAAATTCTCGACCTAAGTTTGTGGCTGTAATAATTTTAATTTTGTCTGATGTCAGTAATAAATTAGCACAGTTTCGAGGACATGAAGTTTCCAGTTGCTGCGGTATACTTCTCAATTGCCATATATTGGGCTTCTTGGGCCTATGTAATTGTGTAGTAATGTCTTTGCCTACGTAAGGGCATTCTTGTAATTATGTAATTGATTCGATTAGGGTTATGGTTAACTATGTACATATTCCACATTATTAACCCAAGTGACCATGAAGGAATGCATTGTAAATGTACATTTGGTGAAGAAACCAAGAACGAGCATTAGCAGTAACCAAAAATGTTTGCAAAGTAACCATTTTTGCTGCAGAGCCAAATGTCTCATTGTAATCTAATCTTTCAATTTGATGATTATCATGCACGACAAGATGTGATTTGTATCACTCAACAGAGCAATTAGAATGATATTTAATTTGATAAATCCATTTGCAATTAATATCACGTTTATCAGGAGGTAGGATGGTCAAGGTCCAAGTGTGATTTTATAGCATCAATCTATTGTCGCATAGTATCATGACAGCGAGGGTTTCTGATACCTTTAGTAAAGTATGTTTGTTCATGCTTGAGTATGATAGCAGCAATAAATTTCCTCGTCAGGCTCCGCGTAATTAGTTTGCTAAACTTATTACTAAAGGAGTTACCTATTCTAAAAGGATTCTCCAACCTATAATCACGCACATAATCACAGCCCCCGGATCTTCCTCACATTAGCAGTTATCACAGAATATCACTCTCCTTATTTGTAGCATAACAATTGTATAATTCCCCGTATAAGTAGAACACATTATGTACTTACTTACCATCTATCAAGAAATATACACCAGTTCATGGTATCAGAGCCATCTCTCTAAAGAGCTCTTTTTTTTCTCTCTCGGCTATCATGGCATCTGCGAGCAACAATCTGATTTCGCCAATCAGGGAAAAACTAACTAGTGCTAATTACCTGCTGTGGAAAGCTCAAATCGAGCCTCTGCTATGGAGCCAAGATCTGTATGGTTATATTGATGGAAGTAAGCCTATTCCAGAAAAGTTTCAAGCCGGAGCAACGACAGATGCACCATCGACTCCCAATCCGGAGTATCTCAAGTGGTTCAAGGAAGACCAGAAAATCAAGATGATTCTAAACTCGTCGCTGTCGGTTTCTGTTCTGCCACAAGTCATTGGATGCCCCACCGCTAGAGAGGTCTGGGACCGTCTCTTTAAAGCGTACGGTACCGGGTCCCGTGCGCAGATGCTAAGTCTCAAGCAAGACTTTGGAGTCCTCACCAAGGGCTCGAAGAGCATCGATGCTTATCTTCTTCGTGCGAAGAACATTGTTGACCAGCTCGCCACGCTTGGTCAACCGGTATCCAATGATGACATCGTCCAGAAGGTCCTGTTTGGGTTAGATGAGACCTACCGTCCTTTCGCCCGCAATATTGAAGTAAGAGGAGAAGCCATTTCTCTTGCCGAACTCCATGGGCTACTCAAGATCGAAGAAATGAATCTTCGCCATGTTACTGCTGCACAACCAACATCCCTGGTACCGTCGGTGTACTCGCAGCTCGAAGCAGAGGAGGGCGCAGTAGTCAGAACAATAATTGGGGAGGCGTTGGTCATTACGGTCGAAGAAATAGTAGCCTGTACTATGGTTCTACTCACACCTATGGGCAGCAGGCCCAACAAGGCCCAACCTTCAATTCTGGGCAGCCACGAAAATCCTATACAAGCAGTGGGAACTTTCAGGTTCAAGAGGAGGATATTTAGTGCTTTAACTGTTCTGGTTATGGTCACCTGGCTCGCAATTGCAGTTCCACCTGTCGTTCCGGCCCAACCAGGTCTACGCAGCCATGGGCCAATCACACCACTTCACCCTAAAGCTCAGGATCTCCGTGGATTCTTGACTCGGGCACTACCCACCACCTTACATCGGACCTGTCGAATCTTCAACTTCACTCAGAATATAATGGCCCTGAAGAAGTGACATTCGGTAATGGCGACACTCTCCCTATTTCACATACTGGGTCTATATCGTTTCCTATACTAAAGTCATATGTTTGCCTATCAAATGTATTATATGTTCCAAATGCCCGTACTAATCTGATATCATTAAGTACTCTTACTCGAGATAACAACGTTATTGTGGAATTTATTGGTAATCATTTCTTTGTCAAAGATCAGGTCACGAAGCAGGTCCTATACCAAGGCCAGAGTAAAGACGGGCTTTATCCATTTCCCGCAGTCATCAATCCACATGCTCATGTTGCTGCTGTCACTCCGTCACTTCAAGTTTGGCACCAAAGATTGGGACATGCCAATCTTCAAGCTATCAAGGCTGCCCTTAGGTCTCAGTCAATTCTTTTTTCAAATAAAACACTACCATCACTCTGTCATGGATGTAGTATCAGGAAGATTCATAAACTCCCATTTTCGGCTTCCTCATTTCAAGCATCAGGGCCTCTAGATCTCATTTGTAGTGATTTATGGGGCTCGTCTCCTATTTCTTCATATGACGGATTTTGATATTACGTTGTCTTTTATGATCACTACAGCAAGTATGTGTGGCTCTATTTTCTAAAGCAAAAATATGAGTTATTTGCCACATTTGTTCAGTTTCAAGCTCAAGTTGAGAAATTCTTTTGCTGTCCGATTAAAATATTTCAGTCCTGTCATAAAACCAGCCACTGTTCGTCTCATCTTATCACTAGCTGTCTCCTATGGCTGGCCCATCCGCCAACTTGATGTATCGAACGCATTCTTGCACGGGTATCTCTTGGAAGCAGTATATATGGAGCAACCACCTGGCTTTGTCAATCCACAATATCCTGACTACGTATGCCAATTGCGACAATCCCTTTACGGCCTAAAACAAGCTCCTCGGGCTTGGTTTAGTTGTCTCAAAGCTGCCCTCTGTAAGTTTGGCTTTCATGGGTCTAAGACCAACACTTCATTATTTTATATGCAGCGTGGTCAAATTCGTCTCTTTGCACTAGTGTATGTTGACGATATACTAATTACCGGCTCCAGTTCAGCTATCCTTCATAACTTGATTCAGTTTCTTAATCAGCAATTTGCTGTTAAAGACCTTGGAGATTTGTCATTCTTTTTAGGAATTGAAGCACAACGTACATCAGTTGGCCTGTTCCTTTCACAACACAAGTATATTCATGATGTGCTACAAAAAGCTAAGATAGGAGAGTGTAAGGCGTTAGCTACTCCTACCACCATATCCATAAATCCAAAAACAGACGCATGTGATCCAGCTCTTTATCGACAAATTATTGGCTGCCTCTAGTACTTAGTAATCACAAGACCATAGATAGCATTTGCGGTAAATAGAGCTGCCCAGTTCATGCACTCTCCTGATTCGGTTCACTGGGGTGGCATCAAACGTATTTTATGATACTTGCAAGGCACATCCAACTTTGGCATTCTTCTCAAACCAAGCTGGAACCTCAATCTGTCAGCATATAGTGATGCTGATTGGGTAGGCTGCCCTATTGATCGATGATCCACGACAGAATTTACTATCTTTCTCGGGCCCAATCTCATCTCCTGGTCTTTTCGCAAGCAACGAGTGATGTCCCGCTCTTCCACTGAAGCCAAATACAGGGCCATAGCCACAACTGCCTCTGAACTCATGTGGTTATGTTCACTATTATGTGAAATTCACATGCCCACACAAGTATCTCCAATTTTATGGTGTGACAACTTAGGCGCTACATATCTCTCAACCAACCCCGTATTCCACAGTCGCTCCAAGCACATGGAGATTGACTTTCACCTTGTTTGCGAACAAGTTGCTGCTAAACAACTACAAGTCCGCTACATCTCCACCAAGGATCAAATTGCTGACATCTTGACCAAGCCACTAGCTCGTAGCAGGTTTGAAGATCTCCGGTCCAAGCTCACCGTTGGCCACGCTTTGCTTGCGAGGGGGTAAAGGAGTTACCTATTCTAAAAGGATTCTCCAACCTATAATCACACACACAATCACAGCCCCCCGGATCTTTCTCACATCAGCAGTTATCACAGAATATCACCCTCCTTATTTGTAGCATAACATTTGCATAATTCCCCGTATAAGTAGAACACATTATGTACTTACTATCTATCAAGAAATATACACCAGTTCAATTACTACTCTATAAGCCTATTGGATTTAGATTATCTTATGCTGATTATTTATTATTTATCTCGCATCATGCTGGTGTGTCCCTCTGTGTTCTAGTCTACGTTGATGATCTTATTATTGGTGGCAATCATGAAGACTCTATTGTTGAGCTTAAGCTATATTTGTCATATTGCTTTTATATGAAGGATCGATTTATGAGTTCTTTAATATTTTCTTGCGCTGGTAATTTCTCGCAGACCCGAGAACATATTCTTGTCCCAATGAAAATATGCTCTCAATCTTTTTGGTGACTGTGGTTTACTTAATGTTAAACTAACTTCTTTCTCTGTGAAATCGAATCATAAGCTTGGTCTTGTTCAAGGATCTGAAATGAAGGATTTAAAGCTTATCGTTATTTGGTAGGAAATGAAAAATCTATTTGGTTATTACCCAACTTGATCTGAGTTATTGTGTTCATGTTTTATCTTAGTTCATGCAAAGTCCACGTCAAGAACATTGGGAGGCTACTCTTTGCATAGGTTACTATTTGAAAAAATAGCCAAGTCAACAAATGTTTCTACGTGCCGATAATGATTTACATCTTTATGTTTACTGTGATTCCAATTATGTCTCTTGTCCGCTAACTTAATGCTCACTAACAAGTTATTTTGTGCACCTAGAAATATCTCCCATTAAATGGAAGACTAAGAAGCAACCTATTATTGCATGCTCTTTTAAGGAGGCCGAGTATCGGTCCATAGCTACGGTCACTAGCAAACTCAAGTGGTTGGCAATGTTGTTGCATAATCTTATTGTGCTGATTTTCCAACCTATACGGTTATTTTGCAATAATCAATCTACAATTCATATTGCCTTTAATCTGGTGTTCCATGAATGCAGGAAACATATCGAGGCTGATTGTCACTTTGTTCGTGATGTAATTCAGCCTGAAGCACTTGTCCTACAACATCTCTCCACCAATTTCAACTTGCCGACATTCTGACTAAGGCTCTCGGCAAAGAGCCATTTGTTTTTCTACTTTGCAAGTTGGATCTTTGTAACGTGTATGTTCCAACTTGAAGAGAAATATTTTTTTTGGTGAATATTAAGTTTGGTCTATTGGGCTTGAAACTTTCGGGACTTTAGACGGCTTTGGGCTTTGTTCCCCTCCCAAGCAATATGGGACGCGCTATTTGAAGAGAAATATTGAATCTATGTAATTGGGCTTACATAATTACATAATCACAATTACATGGACTTTGGGCTTTGTTCCCCTCCCAAGCAATTACATAATTACAGAAATGTCCTTACGTAGGATGAGACATTCTACACAATTACAACGATGCACCAACGTGGACATGGGGCGCGCTAAATTGGCTATTTAGTCAGAGAGCAACATCGACATAAAAAATAGTTAAAACTAGAAAAAGTATTATCACATGTATGGTCTGATGAATACGGTGTCAGTCTTTAAGCATGAAATAGAAAGATCGAGTCCCAACGATCGTCCAAGATCCAGAATTGTGGAAACAATTTTTCCCACAATTTTTTTAAAAAAAAATTAGAAATAGACAAAAATCTGAAAAAATTTATGATCGCTAGATAAAAGTCTATAGACGTACGACGTCCTCGTGTATTAATGCAATGGCCAGAATCCAACTACGAGGTAGTTGGGTAGACCTAGCTTGGTGCATCTTGTTAAAAATATTTTAATGTTCACGAGGTTTTTAAATCCAAAGTTTTATTAAATAAATCTATTTTTTTATCACTGATAAGGTAACAACTCAGATAAATTTAAATTTTATATTCAATGCTCACCCCAATATTTTGAAAATCAATAAAAAATTATCTAAAATTTGGTTTTATTTTACTAGAGGTCTCTCGCTGTTATCAATCAATTTTTTCATTAAAAATATTTTTACCCTTTACAAAAAATAATCAAAAATCCATCTCCCTCTCTGCTTCGACACCAGGTCGGACCCATAATCAATCCGGCGCCGTTTCCTCGAATTCTGCCACTCCCTTCTTCCTCCCCATATCGCTTAGATGCTAGCTTCTGTCTTCTTCCCTTCTGACGAGGATCCCATCTTCGATCTGTTGGGTTTCTAGTGAGGCCGTTCGAAAGGGCAACGAGCCGTCGACGTCGAGAAGAAGTCCGTCGCTAAACTTCAGAACTTTAGGTAAATATTTAGGATTTCCGGCGATCGCTTCCTGTAACTTTTAGGGTTTTCGTGTGCAAGACCGTGGAGGAACCTATGTTGACCGCGAATCGGACCAGGTAGCAGGTCGAAAAAGGCACCTTACCAACCCGATGAAATTCGGTCGGACTGGATTGTTTTAATTACAGACAACCCGGTCCGAAAAGATTGTGCCCAACCTAACCTGAAACAATTTAAAAAACAGATTTTAAACTCGATTTTCACAAATCAACACAAAAATAAACTGAATCAACAAAGAAAATTATGCTAGATATAAAATAAATTACCAATATAGCGAGAATATAGATCTTTAAACCTATCATGTAGTCCGTATACTAAACAATATTCGATATGACTAGTTGAACAAGAAGTCGAACCAAAATATTTATAAATAAAATCGGTTGGTAATACTTTTTGGATAAAAAATTCAGTTTAATATGACGCGGAAGACACTTTTTATTTGTAATTAAGTACCTTATAGCATCATATTTTTTGGATAAAATATTTGTTAAATTGATACCTTTATAAAAGATGTCTCACCATTTTGTATTTTGATGCAATAAATCTTGGGTTGAAAATACGTGCAAGTGATACAGTGATAAATCGGATCGTATCTATAAGGATAGAAGAATCAATTTCAATAAATACGAGATTATAAATTCCTGAACTTAAGCTAAGCAAATTAATTGACGTGAATTGGTGATTCTAAAACTAAGAATAGTATTGTATTCAAATCTAGGGTTGTCAATCCTAAACCGTAATGACAATAAAGTAATAATTGAAACAGAACGAAATAAACGGATGTAATCTTGTGCTAAGAATTAAGGTTGTCAATCTCAATCTCAATCGAGAACATACAAATCAAAAGACGCAAGTAATGAAAAATTAAGACGATGAAATCCGGTCGAACCGAGTGTGTCAACCAATTTTTTTAAATTTTAATTAAAGACCACTCGGTCCGAAAAGATTGTGCCCAATCTAAAGTAAAACAGATTTTAAACTTGATTTTCACAAATCAACACAAAATAAACTAAATCAACAAAGAAAATTATGCCAGATATAAAATAAATTACCAATATATCAAGAATATAGATCTTTAAACCTATCATGTAGTCTATACAATAAACAATATTCGATCTTTGGATTGATCTTTGGGTATTTTTTAAAACAATATTAAAACATGACAGTTATGAATAACAATCAGTTGGTAATATTTTCTGGATAAAAAATCAGTTTAATATCACGCGAAAGACACTTTATTTTTAATTAAGTACCTTATAGCATCGTATTTTTTGGATAAAATATTTGTTAAACTGATACTTTTATAAAAGATGTCTCACCATTTTGTATTTCAATGCAAACGGGGAGAGAAAAAATGACATCTTGGGGATGGTTACACACTGATTCTAATTGAAAAAAATTAAACACATTAGCAATTTTGTCATTAAACATGTTGTTTTAAAAAAAAGAATGATCACCAAAATAAAAAATAGATAAAATTCTTAATCTAAATATCAATCAATCATCCGCTAATATGAATGTGTTCTGTAGTGGATATTTTTTCTGAAAGTATTGGCAAATTATGAAAATAGTATTAAAAAAAATTTAATTATCAAATTGGTATTCACGTAAGATATCAATATTTTTTTCCTAACTTAGATCAAGTCACATAATAATTACTGTGATTACCAAGTCAAGAAAAAAAAAAAATCTAACTTGGTTGCCTTCACTTTCCTCTTCTTTTTACTCCTCCTCCTCCTTTCTTTCTCTCTCTTTTCATTCCCCATTCACAGGAAACATCTCCGACGAAGTGGAAGTGAAGGTGGGGAGGGAGCTTAGACTCCATGTTAACGGTAACACAGAGAAGTGGACAGTGGTTTTGTTCGTTATCCCCTCCACTTTCGAGACGATCACGATAGAGTGGATACCAATTTGACAATTTAGTAATAAAATATTTTGATTATAATTTTTATAATTTGTCGCGAATAGTAATACCATTTCAGAAAAAACCCTCATCAGTAGACATTAAAGTAGTCTCGTGATTCGCTTAAAAAAGAGAGGAAATCTCCTGATTGCCCAACCATTTACCGTACACCATATTTGTTGCACATACCGAATAACGTACGGTCAACAGTTGCACCACAACCAAACGCATCCTTACATTATATGCAAGCCTCCAGATATCTGTCTACAAATAGAGCCCTCCCAAAGAAAGAAATGTACCCACAATTGCACCATATAATATATCACTCGTACGTTTCCAAAACTATACATTACACCATGACGGCCCTAAAGGCATTGATAGTCCACTTCTTCATCCACCTCGGAGCAATGTGGCGGATATGGAAAGAGTATCTCGTTAGGGTTCCACTCAACATCAACTGGCCGGTCGTTGGGATGCTTCCTAGCCTCGTCATCAACGCCAATCGAATACACGAGTACACCAAGGAAGGACTCATGGAGGCTGGAGGCACTTATCTGTTCAAGGGTCCCTGGTTCATGGGGTTGAACTTCTTGGTCACCAGTGACCACGAGAATGTCAGCTACATTTTGAGTAAAAACTTTTCAAATTACTACAAGGGTCCTCAGTTCAGGGAGATCTTCGAGCCTCTTGGCGATGGGATCTTTAATATAGACGGGGATAAGTGGAAGCTCCAGAGAAGGATGATCCATAACTTGTTAAAGGACGCTAAGTTCACGATGGCTCGAAACAAGGTCACGAAGAAGAAGATCGTGGATGATCTGTTTGCGATTCTTGACCAGGCTTCGGAGTTGAGAAATGAAGTTGATGCTCAGGAGTTGTTCAGGAGGTTGACGTTCGACACCAGTTGCATGCTGATCCTTGACTTCGATCCGCGTTCCCTGTCATTGGATTTGCCCGATGTAAAATACGAGAAGGCTTATTGTATTATGGAGGAGGCTGTACTCATCAGGTGAATCTATTTCAATCCTCAAGTAACCCAGTTAACTAATATTGTGTTCGAGTCTTTCGAATATAACAATGTTAAAACTCGATCATGATCGTCAATTTTTACACAGGCACATTGTCCCGGAAATGGTATGGAAGCTGTGCAGGAGGCTCAACATAGGAGAAGAGAGGAAGCTAAGAAAGGCATGGGACACATTCGACGAGTTCTTACATAGCTGCATCTCGAGGAAGAGGGAGCAAATTGCCGTGCAAGAATCCAAACCACAGGAAGTGGATGTCCTCTCTTACTTCATGGGCGACCAAGGAGACATAGCTGACCGGGACATTACAAACTTCAAGGAGATGCGCGAGCTTGGGAGGACCGACAAGTTCCTCAGGGACACTTGTTTCAACCTGGTGGCTGCCGGCAGAGACACGCTCAGCTGCACCCTGACCTGGTTCATGTGGGTTGTCGCGACTCATCCTTCCGTCGAAGAGAACATCATCCAGGAGATGAAGTTAGGAGGATACTCAAATCGGAGGAGCAGGATTTTCGGAGAGGAGGAGCTCTCCAAGATGACATATCTCCACGCGTGTGTCAACGAGACGCTCCGGTTTGTGGTCACAACTTAAATATAACTTGTTATGATCGACCATTGTTGAGATCTCAAACATTTTTTTAGATTTATGATATTGTTCATTTATCTAACTCATAATCAATAAAGTGTGATTACACCTTTGGCTCATGACTAGGTTGTACCCGCCTGTTCCCTTGAACCACAAGTCCCCATTGGAGGCTGCACGCTTCCGAGCGGGATTAGGGTTCCGGCGAACATAAAGATTATCTTCTCCTTCTACGCGATGGGGAGGATGGAAAGCATATGGGGCAAAGACTGTCTCGAGTTCAAACCCGAGAGGTGGATCTCTGACAAGACTGGAATGATTAAGCCCGTGCCTTTTCACAAGTTCATAGCCTTCAATGCAGGTACCAAGTATAATCGCGTGAAAGTTCCCAAAATATGTACAAAATAATGATAATTTGTATTCTCCTTAAAATTTTAAAAAATTATATATATTTTAAAAAATATAAATAATAAACAACATGTTACTTTATGCAATCACACATAATTCACCTTTAATGCAGGACCAAGGACATGTCTGGGAAAGCAACTTGCCCTGTTCCAGATCATGATGGTGGCGGCTGCTGTGGTCTGGAACTACCGGTTCGAGGTGGCGGAGGACTGCAAAGTTTGCCCGGCCGACTCCATAGTGCTTCACATGAAGTATGGCTTGAAGGTTAGGGTCAGTAAAAGGTGGATGGAGAAATGATGGAGCTAGTAATAATAACGGTAAAAGTGATTATAGCCGGGTTAGTAAAATTGTAATATGTGGTTGATGTATGGAAAATCCATGAATAATCCAACACAACCAAATAATAAAGTAGTAAATAAGATTCGTTATTGAGAGTTGAACATGAAATCTCAATAATTAATCGTATGCAGTAAGTAATTATTAATTTTGTGCAAAGGTTTGTGATTGTAACAAAAGTAAATAAAGGCAAACATGCGAATAAACGATTTGTTATTAACAAAGACGAAATGAGTACGATACTCTTATAAATTAACTATTTATATCGAGATTATAGTTTTTATCAAATCCTAACTAGTCCTCGGAATGGTTTAATACATCTACCTAACATTTTCATTCATTAGCTCGACAAAATTAAAATAGCAATGACCTAATTTACTAGACCTAAACCTAAATAAATCTTAATTATGAAAATTTCTCAAAATAGGTTATTTTTACGGTATCAAGACGTCTAATTAAATACCTAAGAATATGTTAATTAATTTTTCTACTAATTCGAGTTCCTCTCAGTCCACTCTCGTCAATCATAATCATAAACTATGTGATTATGTTTGGCTAGACATTAAGGATATCAATTAACAACTATTGCAATTCGAACTATAACTCAACACAAACAATCATTCATATAATATGGATACCGCACTCACAAGAGATCTACTTGCTATGCATATTCGATAAGTAAGCACAAAAAATAATCAAAGACATGACGACAATTAACAAGAGAGAGATAGAAAAGTTTATCTATGATGATCAAGCCTTCAAATCTAAGCGAATTAAATTGAATTTATTTTTTGATTAAATTTCCAAGAGTCTCAAAAAATTACAACAACTCTCTTAAAAAGCCTAGGACTTATAATATATTTATAGATAAGCTAAGAAAAATAAAAAGCTAGAGTTTTGTTCAAAATAATAAGTCTAAAAAAATTACCTCTGAGGGTTAGCACAAGACCAACGGCCACTAGAGCTAAGAATCTAATATACTGTGAGTCACCTTTCAACGATCATTAACAGGTCAGCATCTACTGAGACCGATAGTATAAGTCCCTTTCTAGTGACTGCTAGGAGGGCAGTGGCTGCTAGGCTGGCTGAAATGTTTTTCTGTCCTCGTCATCTCGTCCAAGCTCTGTACACTCTCGAACCATTCCATGAACCTACAAAAGTACATAGAAACCGATAGAATTTCATTCCACCACTCAAGCACAAACAAATGATCAAAGACTCAACATGACAAAAACGAATAAAAATACGATCAAACACTATCTAAAGATGCACAAATATTTGAGCATTTACACGCTCATCAATAGTCCATGTTAATTTTAAGGGAAAAGTACACGTAAGTACCCTGTGGTTTATCCGTTTCCAGAAATAGATCGTGTGGTTTTAAAATTCCAAATTCAGTACCTGTGGTTATTTTTTTGGGATAATTTCGGTCCCGGGCAGATTTTTAGCCTGACCGGCCACCTGTCATCGCCATGACACCGACACATCATGGTCTTTTTTTGGAAACAAACAAACCACAGGGTACTTATGTGTACTTTTCCCTTAAACGCGTGCACGTCACTCTTCGGGCTTCACAGGGCTGGAAGCCTCCTGCGGTGCCGCAGCCTCCCCTACCGCGAATGTCTTTAAACTCGCCACGTCAACATTGCTCTCCTCATTGGCACCCGCCGATTCGGCATGTGTCTTAACCGTCTCCTGCAGCGATTACCTCGAAATCTAACATTTTAAGGTTGCTATGGCATCATTTTGAGATTTTGAATTTTGAAATGCGAAGGGAAAACGGAGGAGGAAGAGTAAGGGCTCGACGAGATGCACGGAAAAAATATTTGAGGTTGAAGATGAAAGGGGGTAAATTTTTAAGGAAAAGTACACATAAGTACCCTGTGGTTTACTTGTTTCCAAAAAAAGACCATGATGTGTCATTGTCGTGGCAATGATGTGGCAAGGACAGGTGGCCAGTCACCCAAAAATGTTGCCCGGGACTAAAATTGTCCCCGAAATGAAACCAAATGTACTAAATTTGGAAGAAAAAAACTGCACGGTCTTTTTTTGGAAACAGGTAAACTACAGAGTACTTATGTGTACTTTTCCCTAATTTTAATTATGCGTGATAAACTATGCGCGGTTAAAAATACAAATATGGTCAGAGAATTATATTCTAGATATATGTTATGAGTCAACCAAAACTCAGTATTGTATAATGCAAGTTAGAAGGACCAAGTTACAAACTTGGTCTTCTATGATGTGTAATAAACTATGTGTGCAATATTTTATTTGAACTATACTCTCGTGTACTCAGAATGATATCTTCTCCTTAGCTTTCTTTAGATCTTTTTGAACAAGACTCAGTTAAGCAGGTAACTCCGATCCTTTCACAGCTCGACTTTGAGGTTTCAGAATTTTTTCAGTATTTCCGAATGTCATGTTGCCGAAAATTGATTCATCAAGCTTGACGAACTTCTCCTTTATACCACACATATGATTACTTGCTCTCGTATCAAACACCCACATAGAGTTGTCATCATAGTCACCTTCTTTGTGAGCCACCAACAAGGTCTGGTCTTCTTGATTTTCTTGACGAATATAATTGACTTTCTTATTCACATTATTTGAAGAAAATCGATATTCCGAAGCATAATGACCAAACTTATGATAGTTATAATATTCAATTCGAGATTTATCATACCTTGGCCTATTATTGTGCCAAGAATAATTTCCTCTACCATGTCCTTTTATGGAGCTCGACGTTTGATACCTTTGATCATCGTCATCTAACTTGCCTTGTCCTCTTCATTTTCCCTTGTAATAGCCACGACCTCTTCCTCTAGTGTTACTACTAGAGCTCTCTCCTCTATCTTTTAGAGTGAGCTTAGCATGTAGGAGTTCTTCTACTCTTCCCTCTTGCTTCCTTTTCCTTATTCTTTCTTCATGGACTTGTAAGGAACCCATGAGCTCGTCCACCGTCATTGAGTCAAGATATTTTGTTTCTTCAATAATGATAACAATATAGTCGAACCTTGGTACAAGTGATCGTAGTATCTTCTCGATCACCTGACTGTCTTTCAAGACTTCACCATTTCTTCGTAGTTGATTAACAACTACTAGAACTCACGAAAAATAATCTCATATTGATTCAGAATCTTTCATCATGAGAGATTCAAACTCACCTCTTAGAGTTTGTAGCCGAACCTTTTTCACCTTGTCGATTCCTTTGAACGAACTTTGCAGGATCTCCCATGCTTCCTTTGCGGTAGCGGCCCTCGATATTTTCTTGAACGATGACTCATCCATAACTTGATAGATGAGGTAGAGAGCTTTCTTATCTCTCTTTCTCGAACCACGTAGCACTTTTTTTGGTTTTGTGGAAGTGTCGCTTCATTCTCTGGTTAGACGTAGCCTTTCTCAACAATCTCCCATACGTCTTGCGAGCCGAACAACACCTTCATTTGGATGGACCAATTTTCATAGTTGTCTTTGGTGAGTATCGCAACTTGAAAGGAAAACATGTCGCTAGCCATAACCTCCGCTCTGATACTTGTTGGAAATGGATTTAGGATCGATGGCTAGAAACTAGATTTTATTATAACAAACTTTTATTACAAGGCTCAGGCTCACTTTTCTCTCTTATCTCTTCTATTTAATATCTCTCTCTCAATTACATCCAATTACAATCTTAAATGGTAGCCATATTTCCCTATATAGGAAGTACACACAGTCATAGAAAACTTCTAGGCTATCCTAAAAAATCTATTTTACTTACCCACTAAGAAATAAATTTCTCTAGATAATTCTTTACTTAATTACTAAAAAAATAATATCCTAGATAATTCTAGATAATTTTGACTTCAATATCTTAATAGTTAAGTAAGAACACTCTAGGTTAATCTAGTTTTTCCTAGTCAAAATCGGCAATTTTCTTGAATTATCTAGATATTTCTAAACAAATCAAGTTTATATTTTCAACAACATCAAAACAGCTAAGTATCCTCCAATACGCAGGTGACACAATTTTTTTGCTCAGAATTGTACAGAGAATCTGGAAAATTTGAGACACGTTGTTAATATTTTTGGGTTGATTTCCGGACTAAGATTTCCATGATTGGAGTTAATGTATCTGATGACAATCTGACCCGTGGTTAAATGCCACGCCTATCAAGGATCAATTCCCGCGTCTGTTTTCTTTATCAGTTCTTAAGCATTAAAAAACTAGAAGACTACGAATGCTGGTTCATGGAGTTGGAAATTCAGATGGAGAAAGGAACTTTTGACATAGAAACTGTGCTAGTTAATTCTTTATTGGCTTCATTATCATCTGCTACTTTGTGTCAAAGTAAGTTAAGATCATTTGGACTTTTGACACCACCAAGAAGTACAATGCAATGACAATCAAGTGGAGATTCTATTCTAATTTGGGACTTCAATTCAACTGCGATCTTCCCAAGTTGTGGACGGATGTAATGTCATTAAGGGTTTAATTTTTTTCTCTGGATCGCCATCCAGATTAAGCTCCCAACGCTTGATAACCTGATCAGGATGCATAGGATTAGTGCTTGGGATTGTCTTTGTCCGCAGTGCGGCAATTATGATGAATCTGCTCATCATTTGTTCTTGCTTTTTTCTTCCTCCTAGTTGATTTGGAATTACTTCGTCAGAAGATCGGGACTTAGTGTGTTGGAGGCTCAGTGGTCATTTTCACGAATTGGATACCATTTTGGTAAATTTTGATGAATAGTAACACCGAACTAAAAAAATTTCACAAAAGTCTGATATTCAAAATCAAGCACCCTCTTAATATCTCATTATCTCAAGAATATTTTGCAAACTTGTAAAGTTTTGACAGAAAATTTCCATAGGATCTTTTATGTGTAGCATACGCCAACTTAAGGCCCACAACATTTTGGGCCTCAAATTATTGCGAATCTTTCAGT
The DNA here is from genome assembly GCA_012979155.1 of Hypericum perforatum. NCBI lineage: Eukaryota > Viridiplantae > Streptophyta > Magnoliopsida > Malpighiales > Hypericaceae > Hypericum > Hypericum perforatum. The sequence continues at coordinate 12,007 of SOPF01028115.1, read as the reverse complement.
AAAATCGCAGCTTTCTGTGGGGTATGGAACTAGACTAGTAACGATTTGGAACTATACGAATTTGGTCGAGCTTTGTGCATGATATTCTATCTCAATTAAAGATGTTGTGAATTCAAGTTGTAAGAGTATATTATTGTTTAATTTTTTTTTGTAAGTTTTATTTCTTTTCAAAAGTTATTCTAGTTTTAAATTGATATAGTCAACTTAATGAATATTTGGCTAGATAATTTTAAAAATAATTTTATTAAAATTTGAATATTTATTGTAATTGTACCCAGATAAAATATAACGTTTTACGTACCTTGAGTTTGGTGACAGAATTTGCTGCACCTGACAGTGGTTGAAGTTGTATTTATTGAACGTAGGGACTCTCCAGTAGAAGAAAAACTCCATCTAAGTTATAAATTGTGGTTGTGATATTTTTAATGCTGCTGGCATGTCTGTAAGACTACACGTGGCGGCACGTCATTGGGCGTGTCGCGCGCCTCGCTGACACGCGCGGCGAACCTTGCCTCTCCGTCTGCATCGCACCCCGGGCGACATGGCCCGCTCTGATTGGGCCACGTCGCCCAGTCATCATTTTCTTTTTTTTTTAATTTTTTTAAAAAAATCGAAATTTTTTTAAAATTAAGAAAAAATTAGGAAAAAAAATATAAAAAATAATTTTTACCATTTCAACTTTTTTGTTCGAACAAATTTTTTATAATTATTTTTGATAATTTTATACAATTTTTGAATCCAAATAACTAAACTTTTTGGATTAAAAAAATTATAAAAAAATTATTTGTACAATTTTGCAATATTATGTTTGAAATATATATATTAATGTTATTCATAATTTTATAAAATTATTTTAGTACAATAATCTCATTTGTATTGTTTAAATTATGAAATTTGATATAAATTATGTAATTTGATATAAATTATGTATTTTTATGAAATTTGTATGTCATTTGCATAGTTTTGAAAAAGGACCCAAAAATCGACCCAGTTTGTTGGGCGATCTCAGGTGGAATTGGTCAGATGGATGGTCGGACCAGATTTTATATTTAAAAAAATTCTATTTTTTGTAATTTGTTTTGAAATATATATAGGTATTTATATAAAAAATTTATGTAATAAATTAATAATAACATATAATAATACCATTTTTTAATAAAATTCATCAAATAAAGTATTTATACGAATGGTTAATTTTGAATCAAAAACACAAAAAAAATCAGTCATTATTTTCTGGTCGAACTGTCCGATTTTTTGGTCAGACCGAAAAATCCCCGATTCGTTAGGTAATCGTACTGATTAGCCTTTTCTGGCTTGATTATTGAATGATTCGTGGTTCGACTGATCGAACTGTCGGTCGGACTGCCGATTTAAAAAGTATGGTAATTTGCATTGTTTTTAAATCGGCGGTCCGACCGGCGGTCCGACCAGTCGGACTGCGAATCGGCCATTCAACCGGTCAGAAATTGATAATCCGACCGGGTACCTTACCAACCGGGCGATTTTTGGGATTTTCCGGTCGGACCGGCCGGTCTGACCAGAAACCGGGGGCGGTTCGACCGGAAAATATTAAAAAAATAATAAAAAAATATTATTTTTTTAAAAAAAATAACTTTTTTTTAAAAATAGAATTTTTTTAATAAAAAATTGAATTTTTCTTAAAAAAAAATTTGGTCCGACCGGTCTGACCGGAGATCGGCCAGCCCACCAGTCCGATCTCCAGTCCGATTTTGAAAAGTATGGTAATTTGATGTAAATTTTGTATTTTTAAGTAATTTGGATATAATTTATGTATTGTTATATAATTTATATATTATTTGATAACCTAACCCATAAACCCTAAACCCTTGATAATATAAACCCTAAATCCTAAATAACTGAACCCTTACCCTAACCTTAAATCCTAACTCATGCACTTATAGACATTCTAATTAGTTTTAGGTTACTTTAAGAATTAAGCGATTTATATTTTTTTATATTATGTAATTTTTTTCTAATTTCTCATGTAATATATTTTAAATTTTGTATAAAATTTCCATTTCAAAAATTTGTGTGCTTCGATTTTTAATTTAGCGTATTCGAAGTTACGCGAAAAACTATTCGAGTTTAATACAGTTAGCTACATTTTAAAAAAACTGAGCTGAAAAAAAGTTGATATGGCTGGGGGCACGAACACTGTAGCGAGAGCAGGAATGTGGGCTGAAAAACTGAGAGCAGAGGCACGCTGACGTAGCGCCTAAGACACGCACTATAACGAGGGCAGAAATGCGGATGTTCTAATTAGTTAGCACACTTTCAAGTACACGATATTTCCAATTTATGGGGTCCACTTCTGATATTTTCTGCAAGTAATGTACTTCTGAGTCGCCGCTTAAACCCACTTTCAATTTTTAATATTAAAATAAAAATATTTTAATTAATAGGGTTGAAAAAGTCGGATGTTCGATATTGGTGATCAATTTTCGGAACCCGCTTGCTATATGCATTTTCGTGAAGAAGTGAAGCTACCATGGTCACAGTCAAACCGTTGACAACATCACAACTTGACATCATCATGACAACACAATCTCAATAGTGTTGAATTAATGTATCATACAAAATCTAAAAGTATAGAGTGATTAGAGACTAATTTATAAATAGAGATCTTGAGATTCTTACTTCAATATTATTATTGTGGTAGGGAAGTTTCTATTTAGTGTGCCCAATATAATTAAATATATTGTATTAAATAAAGGAAAATAGTTTGTAGATCGCCCAAGCAATCATCAAAGTCCAGATGATCAAGTTGGTTTTTCAAGTTGTGCGTATACTAGACGCCGTTGACTGATCAAACATTCCAGCAAGTAATTTTTTAGGACTTCAAAATTTTCGGCTATATACAAAGGTATACAAATTTGTAACTTCGAATAATAATTAAGATAGGCCGCACTCTAAAATTTTTCAACTTAATATTTTTGAAATTTTCTTAATAATGGCTGTTATTAGATAAAAATAGAGACAAGCTAGCGTCTCTTCTCGGGGTCGCATTATCTACTCGTAATAAATAGTAATTGCTTGTTTAAAGATAAACTATTGCTGACCTCTTCGAAGGCGTCATGAAAGACCAGTGCTAAATTATTATCATAGAGAAATTTTATGCTTAAGTATAGTCCGGCATTTGTTGAACTCCAAATTAAACACTCCAATTTCGTTTACGCATCTGACTTTCGTTTCTCTGTTGAAACTTTGCAATATTACCTTTTTCATAAATGATGCCACATGGCCAGTGTCTAATGGACTGGCACAGGAGTCAAATTAGACTGATATATAAATATGCAATTAATTTGCGGTTATTCAACTCTCCAACCTCCGCGTCAATATTATTAAATTTCCACGAGTCACTCTATAAATACAGGATTAGGATTAGTGAGAGCTATCACATAGAACAGTTGTATCATTCATGGCATTAGCATTAATGGCCGAACACTGGGATATAATGATGGCCCTCCTCACCACCTTCCTCCTCCTCATCATCGTTTACCTCTGGACGAATATGAACAATTCCAAGGGAAAAATGATCTCTCCGATCACAAACTGGCCGATCGTTGGGATGCTTCCGGGACTCCTCCTCAAGGCAAACGACATCCACAACTACGCCACCGAGCTTCTCAAGCAAAGTGGAGGCACCTTCGAGTTCAAAGGGCCATGGTTCTCCAACATGAACATGTTGCTGACCTCGGACCCGACCAACGTCCGCCACGTCTCGACCAAGAACTTCCTCAACTACCAGAAGGGGGCCGAGTACAAAAAGATCTTCGAGCCCTTTGGAGATGGTGTCCTAAACTCGGACTTCGAGGCTTGGAAAGGCTTCAGGAAGCTGATCCATTCCATGATCAGGGACAACAAGTTCAGGGTGTTTCTGTTAGTATTTATATATCCTAGAGACAATCTGGATAGGACATTGTACTTGATCAATATTCAGTTGTAATATTAATTTGATTAATAATATTTGGCATTACATAAAATGAATATATTATTTGATTGTTTGTATATATATTCAGATTTATGTTCCCATGAACTTATGTTGTTATTGAGAATGTGAGATCTCAGATAATGGTAACATAGTTCTTAAAATAGCCCCAGTCGATGATCATCGAGAATGGGATATCGATGATGCAATGGAGATTGGTGTGCGATCTGCATCATATTCTTAGAGTATGTAGTGGTTCTCACAACTACGAGATACTAGGTATTTCATGATGGATGCACAGATACTTTAGAGAGTATTGGTATACCCGACCGAGAAACCGTTTGATTTATTCTATTTACGTGTCTACGGAAATATCGGTTTGTGGAGTAGTGAAGTAGTCCTTTGACTTGAGGTCAATACGCACGACATGTACGGAGTGATGAACCTTAACCATGACCGATGCTTGCACTCCTAACGGAGTAGATATGGCATGTGTTAGGTACATCACGAAGTATATGTGCGTGGTAGTTGAACCAAGAATAGGATTCATTCCTCGAATAGACTTGGAGAGAATACTTGTCTTCTCATAATTAATTGGATCGTAAATCATTGGCCAATGTGCGTCATTTTCAGAATGGTGTCTGAAGTGACGGTATGATCAATTAATAGAATGAGATAATATGATTAAATTATTAGAACAGACACGTAATCATGTTCTAGATTTAATCAAGTATTCGTGAATGAAAGGACCGTACCACTATGGACTTCACATTACAGGCAGTTGGAATATCCTCGCAACGTACCTTATATATTGAGATAGTCTGGTTTATTGTCTAGGTTTAGACTAAGACCGTTAGTTTGACTAAGCGCTCGATATATAAGGGCCTATGGGTCACACAACAAGTAGTTCTTATTTACGAATAGAAGTCGGTTAGATTAAATATTGATTTGATCAAGAATATTTAATTTATAGAGAAATGTTGAAATTCTATTGGATAGAATTATATTTGAATAAATTAGATTTAATTAAATATAATATATGTATATTTAATTAAATTAGATTTAATTAAATAGTACATATATAAACATATATATGAGGTTGATTGGTTGGACCATATTGGTTAGACCATGTTGGTCCAACCAGGTTGGTTGAACCATATTGGTCCAACCAGGTTGGTTGAACCATATTGGTCCAACCAAGGGAGAAGGAACCAAGGGAGAAGGAAAAACGTAATCAGTGATGTTTTCCTTCTCCATTAAATGGTTTAATGGGTGATGAATCCCCCTGCACCATTTAATTGATGCTTACTCCTCCTGCACATTGATTAATCAATTATTTGATTAATTGATTAATTAATAAAAACCAACTTTATTTTAACTATATATATGGCTGTTCGTTTTAGTTTTAAAACGTACCAAAATCACAATTCTCTATATAGTTCTTCGGTCAAGAATTCTCCTAGCGAATTCACGAAGATCACGACTTTCGAGTATTCGTAGATCAGGCTACGTGGATACCATAGTAGAGGCATTGCTCTACGACATCGCATATGCAAGCACTGTGAGCTATTTCTGTTCAATCTAATTATCGCAATTAAATTATGTAATTTATATACAAGTCATATCAGTTAAATTATGTTGGTTAATTAAAATTTCGAATTTTAAATTCCGCTGCGTTATACTGTTTAGTATAATTTTTCCGAAAAATCCAACAGTTTCTTGAGAGGTCGATGAGGGATAAGGTAAGGAGCGGGTTGATCCCGGTGCTCGATGATGCGTGTGGTAAGGTTGGAGGTGAAGTGGACTTGCAGGACTTGTTTCAGAGGTTTACGTTTGATAATATATGCTTGTTGGTGATGGGATTTGATCCTGGTAGCCTCAAGGTTGGCCTTACTGAGATTGAGTACAAGAGGGCGTTTGACCATGTCGAGGAGGCCATATTTTACAGGTGCATACATACTATTTTTGGTAAATCTACGATTTAGGGGGAGCAAATTTATGAAGTTAATCTGAGGTGCAAACATATTGACATAAAATTGAGCGTACGTATCTGTGTGTGTCTCGATATATATTTTCGTAATAATTGTTCTGGAAGTTTTAGTGCTGTTTCTTTCTTTGAGTTTTTAACCCTTTTTTCTTGAGGGGGTGGAAATATAAGGAAACGAAATGCGGAAAAACGTTTGAGAGAGAAAATCATATAACACTAAAAACTATGTAAAATGATCTATTTGTAGAGTGATAATCTTTCAAATTTGATGAAAAAAAAATTCGGGTCCTCTAATCAAAACTAGTGTTAAATTTAATAACCTATCCACATTAGTAACTAATACTTTTTTCAGAATTTTTTGTATAAAATTTTTGTTACAGCTTTTACGTCAAGTGATATTTTGAATATATACATATATTTCTACATATTTAACAAATTCAAAAAATATTGTAAAACTGTGGTTTATGATAAATTTATATTTTTACTCATCTTTTCAATAATTTTTTAAAGGTACTTATGATTTTTACTTATTTCTTATTCAAACAATTATTTTTTTTTGAGAAAATAAATGTAAATTTCTAATATCTAATAAATTTCTTAAAGTAACATTTTTCTCTAGTGTCAATTATAGTAATTTAGAGAGGTTTTATTATATTTTGTATGTTTGGAAGAATGGGAAAATCGAAGGAATTTCAAAGGAAAAATAGTAAAAGAATAAATGTTGATTGATGGAAAGATTATATTTATTGTATCCTTAACTACAATCAAATATTCAAAATTTTAATTCAGAGAAGGGATAAATAAGTATTATAACAAGTTTGAAATGTTTTTAATCTATTTCCTAATTTCTTTATGAATTTTCCATAACTAACCACAAGATTCATCTATTTTAAAGGCATATTGTTCCTGAAGCCATCTGGAGGTTTCAGAAATGGCTCAAAATTGGGGAAGAGAGGAAGCTAAGTACAGCCATGGAAGTGATCGATGGCTTTCTTGAGAGATCAATAGCCTTGAAGAAGGAGGAGTTTCTCCAAAGGAAAAATGGTGACCGAGAGCTGGAAGAAGAAGAAGAAGATTACTACGACTTGATCACAGCGTGCATAGAAATAGAGGACCAAGAGAAGAGAGAAGAAGAAACAACATTTGGTAGAACGAAACCTGAGACCTACTTAAGAGATATCGGATTCAACTTCATAGCGGCTGGGAAGGACACGGTCAACGCTGCAATGACTTGGTTCTTCTACTTGGTGGCTACCAACCCATCAGCCGAGGAGAAGATCTTGCAAGAGATTAGATCAAATCTCGGTGGTGCTGAGTGAGTAATTTTACGGTATTCACAATAGAATTGTATCTATTCCGACATCATTGTAAAAGTTATTTTCCGTCTTCACCAGGTGGAGGATCTTCAACTTGGAAGAGCTAAACAAGCTTGTCTACCTCCACGGGGCCATTTGCGAGACGTTGAGGCTATACCCCGCGGTCCCCTTTAACCATAGGGTGGCCGTTGAGGAGGACACGCTCCCCAGCGGCCATAGGGTCAAACCCAACACGAGGGTGATGTTCTCCTTGTACTCCATGGGAAGCACGGAAGACATATGGGGCAAAGACTGTCTCGAGTTCAAGCCCGAGAGGTGGGTCAACGAAAATGGAGGGATCGTGCATGTTCCTTCTTACAAGTTCACTGCTTTCAACACAGGCCCTAGGAGCTGCCTTGGGAAGGAAGTAACATTCATTCAGATGAAGATAATAGCTAGTGCTCTGTTGTGGAATTACCATGTGAAGTTGGTGGAGGGTCACCTTGTTGCTCCTTGCCTTTCTGTTATGTTGCACATGAAGCATGGGTTGAAGGTCAACGTATCCAAGAGGGACCATTCATCGATGGAGATTTAATTGATTATATTGGTCGTTGACTTACGGTACTTGTTAAGAAATTAATACCTAGCCGTCACTTTTGGTGGCTATTTCTTTTTTAATTGACTTGTTACTGAAATTATATAGATATTGGTTTCGTATGGTTATCATTTAATAAAAGATCCTGTAGTCCGTTTGATCAAGAACGCATCAATGTAACCAATGCGAAGTGGGTAGGATGGCAACAGATTCTACCTTCTTTTCAAGAGGTCCGAAATTCAAATCTCATCTCTTGCGAATAGGAAAAAACTTTGTTTGGGAAGAGAACAAGCCCAAAACCGTCTAAAGTCCCGAAAGTTTAAGTCCAATAGGCTAAATTTAATATTAAAAAAAAACTCATCAATGTAAGATAGTTGTTAAGGATTATTGGTGTCCTGGAGTCTGTTTGGATCTTTGTGGTGTTTTAATGTTATTTTTGTTGCATTATTAGCGTCATCTATATAAAATTTTTCCTAACTTTGTTGTTTCTATGTAATGACTTTATTTTTGTACGCCAATTATTTTTAATGTAATTACTTTAGAGATTATATTGAAGATTAATACAAATCTATTCATAAAAAAATAGTTCTCAAGAGAATTTGACAAATGAAAGAAATGATAGTAATATTATTTATCATATTACATCACCAAATACACATTCTTCGACTTATGAAGATTATTATGAGTTAAAAGAAACGAAGAATTTGAACTATGGTGTCTACATTTGATACACCAAATTTATAGTTAACTCAATCGATCTTAAACTAATTAGCTAACTAGTCTCGTGATACATATAATATTGGAAAAAAATATTTACCACCATCTTGTGATAAGTTATAAGTACATATATAGCTGGAGTATTATCATTTGACAAATAAATAATTGCTTTCTCATGAATAGCGAATGGTTCAAGTCTACAAGAGGGTCGGAGACAAAAGGAAAAGGTGAACTTTTCTCACAACTCTTGAGGAAGTCAAATTATACGTCTTAGTCGAAAAAATGCGACTTAAAGTTGTGTGGCCGCCTTTTAAGAAGTTTGAAAAAAAGGGAGAAAAATACAATGTACTCCCTATTTTGAGGATATATTAAGATCCATCACTATATATTTATGATAAAGACTGCGTTCGAGGGAATGCAAGATTTTCGGGTTCCTACATTGAAAAACGTGGGATTCACATCGAAGCAGAAAATACAACCAAGAACCTGTTTTTTGCTCACCACTGAAACCCAGCAATCCCATGGAACCTTTTTTTAATGCCAATGATATACAAAAAATAGTTAAAACAGAAAAAAGGAAAAATCTGAAAACATTCATGATCAGTAGATAGAAGTCTACCGAAGTATGACATCTTCGTATATTAATGCAACGGTCAGGAACCTAACTACTTGGTGTGATCTCATACCAAATGCTTTGACTTTTAAAGATGTGTTAATCTCATATATTTGGATACTAGTATTATCAAATCTTATTATAAAATAATTATGTTAATAATATTTTTTATGTTCATGTTTTACTTCAAAATTTTCTTAAATAAATCTAAATTTATTATTACTTATACCAACTTTCCTAGGTAGTTTACTCCACATTTTAGAAATCTCGACTACGTGTAGTCTACTGGTCCAACCAGTATGATCGACGGCCGTGAAAGGACAATAACATCACATTGTTGATCGGGTGTAACAAGGGACTCCGGGTCTATTAGCAAGTTGTAAGCAGTCAACACTAGGGGTATTAGCAAGGTAGTTTTTTTCCTGTGGTGGGTTTTTCTTGCCAAATTTTTTTAGAGAAGAATTTTCCGGAGACAAATAATTATAATTTTTTACTATTTGTGTGAGGGTTATTCTTTTAGGGTAATTAGTTCAGCTTGCTGCCTTTGCAGCCTTGTCTGCGCTGTAAACCTTTCTAATGGTTTTATCTATGAAATAAATCTACTTCTACCAAAAAATATGTCATTGATGATCTGTCATCTCTTAAAAGCGTCACAATTATGAATAACAATCGGTCGGTAATATTTTGTCGGCAAAAAATATTCAGTTTAATATCACGTGAAAATATACTTTTTAATCAAGTACCTTATATCATCATTTTTGCAGGAAAATAATTTTTAAATTGCCACTTTTAGTAAAAGATGTCTCAGTTTGCGTCTGACATTCTTAGAATCTGAATATCAATAAATCCTCCATCTAATACGGATGTGATCAGTACAATCGGCAGTAGATTAGTACAATTTAGTCGTGTTCGGCCAACCGTTTACAGTACACCATATTAATTGCATATAACGTACATTATATTCTAGCCTCCTTATCTTTTTTTGCGATGTAAGCCTCCATATCTTTGTATATAAATAGAGCCCTCCCCTAAGAACGTAATGTGCCCACAATTGCACCATATAGTTTATCACTCGTTCCTTTCCGAAACTATATAATATACACCAAATATATACACCATGACGGCCCTAAAGGCATCGAATGTCCACTTCTTCATCCACCTCGGAGCAATGTGGAAGGAATACCTCGTTAGGTTTCCAATCATCCTCAACTGACCGGTCGTTGGCATGCTTCATAGCCTCCTTGTCAAAGCCAATCGAATCCACGAGTATGTCAAAGACATACTCATGGAGTATGGAGCAACGTTTTTGTTTAAGGGCCCTTTGTTCACGGGGATGGACTTCTTGGTCACCAGTGACCACGAGAACGTCAACTATATTTTGAGCCTCTTGGCGATGGGGTCTTCAACGTGGACGGAGATAAGTGGAGGCTCCAGAGGAGGATGATCCATATCTTGTTCAAGGAGTAAGTTCGCGATGGCCCGAAATAAGGCCACGGAGAAGAAGATAGTGGATGATGATCTGTTTGTGATCCTTGACGGGGTTTTAGAGCTGGGAGATGAAGTTGATGCTTAAAAATTGTTCAGGAGAATGACGTTCGACACCACTTGCATGATGCTCCTAGACTACGATCTGCGTTGCCGGTCCTTGGATTTGCCTCTGCTGGAGTATAAGAAGGCTTATTGTATTATGGAGGAGGCTATATTGATCAGGTGAATCTATTTCAGCCCTAACCTGGTAAACTAATAGGATATGTTCACTCAAGTAAGCTAGATTTTTACGTAAATAATATGTGGTTTAATTTTTTTTACTTGGTGATGGAGGTTTTCTACTTTAGCATTTTTGAATGATGACATTTTGAAATTTGACATTTTTTGTGACAAACTTCTAATCATAGCAAATTTTTCCCAATTGGAACTTCCATGATTATTTACATTAGTACCACATCATTTTTCTCCATCTTAGTTAACGCTAATATAGAAAAATAAAATAATCTCCAATTATATCCATCATCTCCAAAATTTACCAAAATTGGCTTCCGCCTTAGCAATACTTAAGATAGAGAAATATAGTGACATTGATAGTTAGAAGTTGTCAAATTAAAAATTTCTGTCAACAAAGAAAAAATAATAAAACCACTAAGTAATTACGTAAATATATCCTTGATCAATATAGTGCTCGAGTCTTCATAATGTAACGGTATTAAAACATGTTCATGATCATGAATCTTTACACAAGCACATCGTCCCGGAAATGGCATGGAAGTTGTGCAGGAGTGTAAAGAAAAAGTAACTCGATTGTATTAACTAAGAGAAAGGATTACAAAGTATACACACACGAAATTGGTAGTTAACTGAAAGAGATTACACCTAATTATAGGGATTGCAATTATAATTAGAACTTCCCAATTTGGCAAATAGCCGTCGTAGCCCAGATCACGATTACACCAAAATGGAAGCAGAATCTTGCAATTGGATTTGGAAGGTGACATTGTAGAAGTTGTGATCAATCCGAAACTCTGCATCGCAGTCTAATTGAGTGAGATTATCTTGATTGCATCTACTAGATTGATCTTGATTGATTTCAATTGCGATCATCCTAATTCTTTCAGATTGAGTATAAATTGGAGTAATTGGGCAGAACTAGGTCTTGATTTTATTTTAATTTTCAACACTTTTCCTCAAGTTAGATGTGATACTCGACTTGGAGAGATGGTCTTTGAATAGTGAGGTACATACAACTTTGGTAAAAAGATCGTCGGTTTGTTCTATGCTTGCAATGTAGGGTGTCATAATTGTTCTATTTTGATTTTTCTTGTAAATGTAGTGACAATTAATTTCTATATGTTGAGTG
>SOPF01028114.1:27660-47324 GCA_012979155.1 Hypericum perforatum | reverse complement strand
TATTATTATTATTATTATTATTATTATTATTATTATTATTATTATTAGGGTAAATTGCCCTCCCGTCCCTCTCCTTTGCTTAAATTACTATTTTTTCCCTACTGTTTCAAAAATGATAATTTCGTCCTCCAGATTTGATTTAATAGCACTCTAAGGTCCCTGGTGCCGGAATCGGAAAAAAACTCCGGCAACCGGGGACCTGAAATAACCAAATTGCCCCTCCCTCTTCCTCCATATCGACGTGTAGAACCGGAGAAGGAAGAGAAGTTAGAGAAGGAAGATGAGTGGAGGGAGAGGGATGGCCAATTTGGTCATTTCAGGTCTCCGGTCGCCGGAGTTTTTTTTTCTGATTCCGGCATCAGGGACCTTAGAGTGCTATTAAATCAAATCTGGAGGACGAAATCATCATTTTTGAAACAGTAGGAAAAAAAATAGTAATTTAAGCAAAGGAGAGGGACGGGAAGGCAATTTACTCTTATTATTATTACGGTGGCAAGTTATTTGGCAGTCTTGTGTTGCCCCACCACACTCTTTGTTTCCTGGTACTAACTGTTCCCTTTGGTTTCTCAGCCTCTCACTTAAACCTTGATGGATTAATGCCAGTTTAATATGTATTGCGCTTAGCAAGTGAAAACAACTAGTGAATCTTTTCTCCAGGCTTTAAAGATTGATGCTTTAGTACTTGGATCAGTTTAAAGTTAGTTAATTTAGTTTCATAGGCTTGAGAGAAGAAGGTGGAGAGGGGAACCCAAGTGACTCCACTTCCTCTTTCCTTCTCTGGGCTCCAAAGGTCGATGCTTTAGTACTTTGGTGAGTATAAAGTTGGGTTCTTTAGTCATAGGAGTGGGAAAAGAAGGTGGAGAGGGGAACCCAGATGCCTCCTCTTCCTCCTTTTGATCTTAGGGACTTGCAAGAGAAGCTGTCCACTCAGTTGAAGCCGTTGCAGCGTTCGTTTCAGTTCTGGGTCCGTGTGGCTGATATTTATACCGGCTACAAGGTACGTGCTTTTGACCCTTTTCTGCATTGGCTGGTGTTTGATTTGGGTGGAAAACAACTTGCTGTTAGAGAATTGGAGAGGTTAAGTAGAGGTTTCTGTGAACTGGGTTTTTGTGTTGGGGTGGGGATCAGGTGTTCCAGCTGAGGGTGAGTTTAGTGAAGGATGTCAAGAAGCAGGAGGCGATGTGGGAGAGGCAGCATGAGCTTGCTGCTGATAAGATTTACGCTATGTGCTCGGATCTTGGTGGGTTCTTTCTCAAGGTAATATTGGTGCCATTGGTAGTTTCCTGGTTTCTTTTTCCTCAATTCGGCCTTCGAGTTATGAGGTGTTGGAATCTTTAAGTTCGTATCAAGTCGCGCACTTTAGCTTGGTTCAGTTCTTTCTTCAATTTGACTTGCTGATGTCATTTATCCAGATTGCCCAAATCCTTGGCAAACCAGACCTAGCCCCTGCCCCATGGGTGAAAAGACTTGTCAGTCTATGTGATCACGCTCCGGCTACTCCGTTTCATGTTGTTGAACAGGTTTTAGAAAAAGAGCTTGGCCGAAAAATTGGGGACCTATTTGAAAGATTTGACATGGAACCTCTTGGTTCAGCTTCAATTGCACAGGTATTTAACTGTTAGATTTTGTGCTATCTTCAAAACTTTTGATTGGACGACCCTTAATTTCCGCATCGGAATCCTGGTTTGAGTAAGCTTCACAATCATGGTTCTGCACAGAAAATGAATAGGTGGAGAGTTTTGAAATGGAGATTTTTCAGTATATGCAAATAGTTCTTGGATGCCGAGGAAGGTTCTTTTTTTCCATACATGCTGAAATATGACCCACTTCAAACATGAGATCCTACATTGTTCAATATCTGCAATGTGCATCTGATGTTTAGTTTCTAATTCACCAGGTTCATCGTGCTAGATTACGAGGTGCCAGGAGCGACGTGGTTGTTAAGGTATGCATTCTGAGCTCCAACCCCTTTTCAGTGTCACACTTCAAAACTGTAACTATCAAGTGTTTTGTAGGTGCAACATCCTGGAGTTGAGAAACTGATGATGATAGACATTAGAAACTTGCAAGCATTTGCTCTGTATATGCAAAAGACAGACATCAAATTTGATCTGTACTCCGTAACGAAAGAAATGGAGAAGCAGGTACCTTTAGTTCTTGTGTCTAGAACCCAAGGAGATGTTATACTAATACCTTATGACTTGAGGTTTATGTTTCTTCCTTTGTGTTTTCTCCAGTGGTGATAAGTGAGTACTCACATTAGAGGACACCTAAAAATTGCATTAGCATAGTAAAACACGACGTGAGTGTAAATTACACTCACGAGGACACCAAAACACGATGTTAAAGAAAATCTACACATTCATTTTTGTTGCCAAATTATACTAGAATCTATTCTGAACGAAGACCTCCAAAAATCTTTGCTGGGTGATAACTTCTGGAGTGAGATATATTTGAAATGTTATACGCGTTGAAATTAACTCAAGTCCTTGTGCTTTCTTGTCCAGATATCTGATTGTCTTTTCAGACTTTCAGTTGATTTGCTATATTCTCCCTTCAGAAGCAGGAATTTCAACCAAAATTATATTCTAGGTTGCAAATTTGGTATCTTCGCATTATATTATGGTACTTTGCAATCTGATGTAGACATGTTGGCTATTATTTTTCTAGTTAGTTGACACAAGTTGTAGGTTTTATATTTTGTAATTCAAAGCGTTTTCTGTTTTCAGACCGTCAGAATATTGGCATAGTCTAGTCTGTGCTCAAAACTTTGGATGACATGGGTTCTTTGCTCATTCCGTAAATGATCGTCTTTTTGTTTATTCACGTTGTTGAAGATTGGATATGAGTTTGACTTCACAAGGGAAGCTGATGCTATGGAGAGGATTCGAAGCTTTCTCTACAAGAATAACAAAAAAAGTCCCGTTTTCGTACCAAGACTTTTGAGGAATATGGTTACCCGGTATGTGTTTCTGCAAAATGTTCCCTCTTGTATACGCTAGAATTGTAATGAATTAAGTGAAAATATATCTAGGATCCAGTAAGGCTTGCTTTTTCCTATTAAAAAGAGGAAAAGTTACACGTGTTCGTTCAAAATGAAAAGAATTTCCGTTACTGATTTTCTATGTATGTAGGAAGGCTTTAGTAATGGAGTACATTGATGGAATCCCAATCCTTAAACTTGGCGACGAAATTGCAAAAAGAGGAATAGACCCCAACAGTAAAATTGCAGCAGCAGCTAAACAGTAAGTTCCCGACATCATCTTTGTTTCAAACACTTTCTTTCCCCCACTAGGGTTCTCTTCCAAGCCCGCGTCTGGATTAAGACAGTTGTATAAAACACTGTCTCAACGCAATTCGTCTCAGAGACGCGTTATGTAAAGCTTTGTGATTTTATTTGCAGGAATATACTGAAAAGTCTAACGTTAGCTTACGGACAGATGATACTGAAGAGTGGTTTCTTCCACGCGGATCCCCACCCAGGAAACATCTTGATCTGTAAAGGTTCAGAGGCAAGTAGGGAACCAATATTCTTTCTTCGTGGTTACTCTTCCTAGTTGCTCGATCTTTATGTGCTTTTCTGTTCATGCTAGGTTGCTTTGCTTGACTATGGACAAGTAAAGGATCTCCCGGATGAGTTGAGGCTTGGATATGCTAATTTGGTGCTTGCCATAGCAGATAATGATGCTACCAGAGCATCTCAGAGCTATAGGTAAATCCATTACGAAGCAACCATACAAACAGAAAATTTTCCATTGATATCTCGACTTGCTGTTTAGAATGGGTGAAAATTTGTGATTATTTCAGTGTTCTGATATTTTCAACTTGTTCTGGCTTTCCATATTTATAGGCAACTTGGCATAGATACCTTAAGCAGCTGCGAGAACGAACAACAGGAAATGCTGCGATTGGCACAAACAATGTTTGACACGAAGTTACCGCCGGGAGTGACGATGCTGCAGCCGTTTGCTGAGGGATCTTCGATTAAAAAGATTGCTGTGCAGGTAAAAACAGAAGTTTGCTCAAGAAAAGGAACTGTTTTTCCCATCCTTTGAGGGGAAATGAAATGCATTGCAACTAAGCTGTAAAACGACTCTCTTCGCGGTCACTATCTTTGTTTTTTCTGTTTACATATGTTTAATGTCAGATACCATCTTTCTGATATTAATGATGTTTCACATCAGATCCCATCTTTCTGATACTAATCTCATCAAGATACTATATTGGATTTGCAGGCGTTCCCGGAAGAACTTTTTTCTGTCCTTCGCACTGTGCATCTATTAAGAGGTCTCAGTGTGGGTCTCGGTATCAACTACTCATGTGCGGAGCAGTGGAGACCGATAGCCGAAGAAGCATTACAACGAGCTCACAGATTAAAAGGTAGCTAGCTCATAAGACGGTTTATCTGGTCGGATCATCAGGAGTTCTGTATAGCAACTTGCTGGTACATAAAACAATCTGTTGTCCTTCTTCTCAGGTTCAGATGCAGAAAAAAAGATTCGAAAACACAGATTCTTCAAAAGATTACTTGGAAGGGAATGAATAACTTGTAACAAAACTTGGCTGGTGCATATCGAAAAAAAGGTACATTTTTTAGTTTTCCGATTCATTGATCTAATTATTCATATAGGAAATGATTGCATCTTCATCAATAGCTGTAATGTGACACAACATTGTGTTATCTTGAACAACCACAAGATCTGTCTGGCGTTGGATTTCCATCGAAAGATCTGGTACGACAGCCCGTGTCGGTTCGATTCTGCAGAATTTTCGCATTTAGAAACTCTGGATTTAGAACCACCCATGCTTGTAGCAGTGGTCAATACCCCTCAGCAGGAGGAGGTTGCTGATTTTAGTCATAGATCAAATCAAAAGATTAATCTGAACTATTGTTTTTGTCAGTCATTTGACTTTGGATCACGAATTTGACATTTTCAGGATAACCCAAAAAAAAAATATATTGGGGCATATATTTTTTTAAAAATAATTATTACATAGATATAGATTTATAAGGTTTTTATGATAATATTAAAATAATTTGTATGTTTGAAAGATATAAATTCTCAATCATAGCCCTTTGCTGGTTTGGTTTTTTTATATTGATTTATTTTAATGGACGAATATATTGTAAGCAAATTTTGATTTTTCAAATATTACATATTTTTATATTATATAATTTTGTGGATCGTCTTGATTCTACCAATTATAGATTTTTTTTAAAAAGGGTCAGGATATGTTCCACCTGAAAAAAAGAACAAGGGTCGTATGAATTCTAATTTGGAAAGCTATTTTTTGAGTGAAAAATAAATTTCTAAAAACAAAGGGAGCCTTTGCTTATATTTGGAGAATACAAAATGGGCCTACACCAAAGCCCATGTCAGGTCCAACAAAGTAGAAGGATCTTTCTGAGCCCGTTCGGAGGTGTGCCCCGTACGATTTCCCGCTCCTTCTTAAAGTCCGTCCTGCCATACCCAAAACAATCGAGAGAGAGAGAGAGAGAGAGAGAGAGAGAGAGAGAGAGAGAGAATGTTTGGGAGAGTAAGAGCAGCGTCTTCTTCGCCGGAGAGCCTGGAGATGGAAAGACCGCCTTCTAATAAGTTCCTCAAACACCACTCTCTCTCCATCTACGGTGTCTCTTCAACTTCCTTGTTTGTTCTGATTTTAACATGACATCGGAGCGAGTTTATTTTGTTATCCGTCCCTCTTTCGTGGTGAAAATCCACCGATCCATTTCATTTTCAATAAAATGATAGTTAGCTTCTCTATTTTTGCAGAGACTACTCTTATGAAGCTAAGAGAAGGTTCCCGGGTGTCGACGACTTCGATGAAGTCATCGATAACCGATGACAGTGGTTACTCGCATCCTGCTGCATTGCCGGACGAGGATGCTATGATCCTCGATCCCTACTGTGTTTCTTCGAGCCATTCGACGAGTTCCCCCACGGTCGTGTCCGCTGGCGGCTCGGGGCAGAGACCGAGCAGGGGTGTTTCCATTGTGTACCTCTTTGCTAAATACAACTCCGAACATTCTGCAGTGGGTTCGCCTTCATCAGATGGAGATGCATCGGAATCTGCAGGCTGCAGTGCTGCGACTGGTTCACTGGTTTAAGTTCATCGTCTGTTGACACAAGGTAAAAAAAAACAGCGGTTGAAGCATGCCTTTGTGTGTATGTTGTCTTATTTCGTAATTGCTGCAATATGTTGTAAACTGATTTCTACCTGTAATGGCGTTACATTGTTGTAAAACTGATGTGCTTACTAGTAGCTTTCTGTAAACCAATCCGAGTTTAATAACTGTCAAGAAAATTGAATTCAAGATCGTATGCCGACGAAAGGATAACAACTACAGGAGGTATAATGATATGTAGCCAAAGGTCGAGAAAATTATAGTTCAATAGGCTTCTCCATTGATAGCGGAGGACATATTTGCACGGGCATTGTTTTTACATTGACCAAATAGAAGAATAGCTGGAATTACGAAATACAATAGCCGGAAAAGAAAAGGGTGTTCCTCTATAAATTAACCATTGAACGGATCATTCCCAAAGCCAAGGTTGTTGAGCAGGGGTCCAATTGCAGATCTCGCCTTCTTTAAACCAAAGACCTGTATGTAGTACACAAATCAGCTATCAGAGGTAAAACCCGAAAACCGTCTCGTAGGAGGCTTAAGACCAGTTATTGCTAGTGAAACAACCAGAAGTAATGTATCAATTTCACTGAGAAAGAAAGTTGAATCAATAGTACATTTCCCTCAGACATCTCCATATTATAGAAGTCCATACAAGACAAGCTATTTGTGTTACAGTGAAACAGTTAACAGAAGGGAACACAACAGACTTACCTATTTCTCTTGCCCCGTTTTCTTCACTATCGCTACCATGAACCACATTCCTACAATCATTTTGCATTTTCAGTCAGAAATGAACTATCGGATCCACTTTGTGAATAGACATCTAAACACGATTGTGGCAGAACTGGGTTTTACCTTCCAGTTTGGACAGCTAAGTCGCCCCTTATCGTGCCTGGTTCAGCTTGAAGGGGATTGGTAGATCCAATGAGTTTCCGTGCCGATGCAACAACCCCAGCACCTTCCCAGGCCTAAATAGGACACGGAATTGGTTCTAAATAAATCTGTTTCCTCAGGGTGAATGTCTCAATATGCAATTCATCTCACACATATAATGGAAATATTACGACGAACCATACCATGCACACAACTGGCCCGGAAGTGATATAATCAATCAGCTTAGGGAAGAAAGGCTTGGACTGTAAATCCTTGTAGTGCTCCTACAAGCATTCGCCAAAAGTGGAAATGTATTACATACAAACCAACCCAAGCATAAATAGTTAGACACTTTGATCGAAGTCGAAACCTGTGCCAGTTCTTTAGGACATTGGAAGAGCTTCAGACCAGTCAGCTTGAACCCTTTCTTCTCAAACCTTGAAATAATTTCCCCAACCTAAGAAGATATAAAACACTTTTCTCAGTATGTTTATAACATAACAAGAAACTTTCCTTAACCAAACAAGATACCACAAAATGACAGTATTTGATGAGATAAAACTTTGTTTCTGCTTTTGTCCAACTGCAGATAGACGCTATCTGATGAGATCCAATTATTTAAACTTGACTTGCGCAGACCGTCATTTCAATAACCGACACAGGACAAAGTCGACGACAAAACTTACAAGGCCTCGTTGAACGCCATCCGGCTTGATCATAATATAACTCTTCTCTACTCCCTCCTGAAGTGCATACACACAAAACAAGAACAACCAGAAAACCAATCAACAAATGCCTGAATGCCATTCCACTAACATCCAAAGAGACATCAAAAAGAGAAACAAATATTCAAGTTCCGGATAACCATAATGGCGTAATCCTTACACCATGCCAATGTTTCAACCCTGGACCTACTTGAATTATACAAAGCCTAGTGTCGTTAGACTACAAGCCCTCGTTCTGAGGTGACAATAGCTGAACCAAACAAATCCAATGAGGATAACCATACCCGGTAAGAAGAAGTTCGCCATTTTTTGAGTGTCCGATATTGATTAATTCGGCCCTCTAGGTGTCTGAATACGAAGTGATTTAGACCAAACAAAAGAGTAGCAAGTCAACCCTCAACTCTAACCGCCCACCTACCCCCATTTTCCAACAAACCAAACAACCCACTAAAAACTTTCTTGCATTCTTACCAATCTCCATTGCATTTCTACAATATTCCCATTCCAATTCCAACGTACGAAACCCACAATTCTAACCGAATTCCGACATTGCGAAAGGAAAATAACGAAACCAAGCACATACCAAGGAAGCAACCGAACTGGAGAAGAAGACGCGGGTCTTCTTCGAGGGCTTGTAACCCGCGAAGTGGGTGGCTCCAGCTCGAGCGGTGAGCTTGGTGTTGTTCTTGTTGTTGAAGGGTAAGGATAAGGAGCTGGTGACAAAGGGGGGCCCACTTCTGGTTCTGTCGGGAGAGAAGCGAAGAATGGATGAAGGGCTTCCGACCACACCAACCGCTTCCATTTTTCCGTCGCCTTCTTCTATATCCCTATCTTAACCCGTACAGTTCTCAGAGTTCTCTATGCCTGTTTTTTTGGACTCTCTGGGTGCGTTTGTTTACTTGAACCGGACAGGACAGAACATTAATTTTTGTCCCAAACCCATTTGGTATAAAAATAGGCTGGTACAAACTAAAAAGTTATCCAAGCCTCACTTTAATTTTTTGTCCCACCTAAATACATGGGCCAAAACCAATACTCATGGGACACCAAAATATTTTTTTTCTTATTACCATATTACCCTTTTTATCTCCTTTTATTCCATCATTCCTAACCACATCTGCTTTTCCTCTGTGGTGGCTGCTAGGTTTTCCAGCTTCAATCAGAGGTGAGTTTATAATTTTTTTACTACATACTGTAATCCATAATTTTTTTAAGTATTGTAATCCATAATTTTTCGTACTGTAATCCATAGTTTTACGTACTGTAATCCATAATTTTGTTTCTTACCCTTGTTATCATGCTACTGGGTTCCGATGTGAGGGGAGGCTTTTGGGTATGGACTTTTAATTGTTCTTGTTCTTACCTCCGTCCCAATCCTTATTTCTGCCTAATATCTTTCCCTTTGGTTTCGATGTTAACCAACGGATGCCATTTGAATCTTTGACCTTACAGTAGAAACGAGTAATAGTTTCTAGCTAAATAAACTTTAACATGTAGATGTTGCAATTGGAATAGTTTAGAACAACGAACAGGTTGGACCGTTTAATTAAAAGAAATTAGTTTCTATTAAAATTTGCATACTTTCTGTTTAATGTATTTGGTTGGATAAGAAACTTTTTGATTCTGCTGCTTGGTTTGACTGTGTTGCTGGGTTCGATTATGTTATGCAATTTATTTGAACAGGATTTTACTCTTTGATTTCTGCAATTTCCAAGCCTTAAACTGTATCCTCCGTTTTTTCTTTGAAGCTTTGTCTGCTTTAGCAATTTAGTTCCACATGTTATTTGTGTCCATCATTTTCTTGGCAAGTATTTTCTTCATGGTCATGTATAGACAGGAAATCTTTTGATTCCACAAATTGTAATTGCAATCTATATCCATGATTGTTATGCTGTTTGTGATCAAATTGTCAATCTTCCTTTGTTGTTCGTCCTTATAAACCCCGGTATTTTAGCAGACGAAACAATTATTTAGCTTGATTGTACCAGTAGGTTTCAGAACTATGCATCTTCATCGTTACCAAGTAGTCTTTTCGGTATATTGTTAGTTACTGAGGTTCGAGTCAGTAAGCAGCTTCAGTATTAACTTGAGTGCTTATGTTTTATGATGTGCAAGATGACCGACTCTACTATGGAACCTGTTGATCTGAGGACAAGAAAATATGAATGGACATCGGATCAAGAAGCAATACTAGTAACCATACTTGAAGAATTAGTCGCTAAGGGGATTAAATGCGATGGAGGTAATTTTAAATCTGGAACTTATGATACTATAGCAAAAGCTATGAATGAAAAGAGTCCAGGATGCAGTGTCATAGCCAAGAATGTTGCAAATAAAATAAAGAGAATGAAAGAAAAGTACCATGCTGCTACTGAAATGATCAACCAAAGTGGATTTGGGTGGAACGAAACCAAGCAATGTGTTGAAGTGGAAAGTACAGATATTTCGGATACATACATGAAGGTAAGTATATTTCGGATGCATATTTTCGATCATCAGTGAAGTTTTATACGTTTAATATAACGTTATTTTTTTTATAGAGTCATCCTAATGCACCGCATCTTATTGGAAAATCCTATCCATTGTACCCCCGTTTGCTCCATATATTTGGAAAGGATCGTGCAAATGGAAAAGCAGCGGAATCAGTAGCAGATGCTGTAGAAAATATTGAGGCTGAACAGGTGACTGGTGACCAATATGAAGAAGCTGTTGCAACAAATTCTCCTCATAATACAAATACGCCTACACCTTTAACAAAGATCCAGTCAAAGAAAAGGCCAAGAGAAACATCGCGTGCAAATAAATTTATTGACGCCTTCAACAGAGGCATTGAAAAAACAAGACAAGACTTTAAGTTGATTGCAGAGAAGATATGCAATGACACGGTATCCATGAATGAAGACTTATCTCAGGAGCTTAAGAAGTTGGGATTGACTAGAGCTGAGATAATCGAAACTGGGATACGGATAATGCAAAATCCAAGTTATGTTAGTTTCTTTCGAGGATTGGATGAAGAAATGCGGCTAGATTTTGTCAAGAGACTGCTTCATTAACTATTCTTAGGTTATGGTTTGCATTGATTTGTTAGAAAATAAGTTGTTGACTTTTGTTCATAAGATTTTATTTTAATAATTTTATTATGGAGGATTTCTAATCCATGTTTGTAAGGATTCTTTTTCGATGGATTTAATTTTGTTATTAATTTTTTATGTACCATTAATTTAACCTGCACCGCGTGAATATTAATTTTTATAATGAAGGGTATTTTTGTCTTTAACAGAAATATAATATATTCTTTTATTTATTAAATAAAGAATTGAACTACTTGTCCAATCTTGTAAGAAATTACTAAACATAGAACAGAATAATTAGAACAAACAGTTCTGTCCAGTACAGTACTGTCCAGTACTGTTTTGTCCTGTCCTGTACTTGTACCAAACGCACCCTCTGGGTGCGTTCTATAGATTATAGCCTATGGGTTGAATGTTTTTTTATATAAATTGTTTTTTTTTAAAGAAACCAAAATTAACATTAACATTTTTTAGTTGGGATAATTATGTTATAGGAAGTTTTTACTTGGTTCTTCAATTTTGGGTAATCGAACCATTTATTTATATGACTAATTCTGGCGAGTCACCAAAAATATTTTTCACTCAATTTAAAATCTCAAATCACCATAAAACACAATAATTTCTCTTCCAAATAAATATCCATTAAAAAAACAAAAACTATAAATCTTATCTCACTAACTGAATTAAGTTATATATGTCGAATATACCTAACTTTCATGAAAAAAAACATTTAAACATAATAATCAAACTATCCCACGTAAAATTATTCGGACACATAGAAGTAAATTATTTCCACATTGCGACCATTCGAGTGAAACAATTTAAACATGAGTAAAACTATTTAAACATATTTAAGTGAATCATTCGTTATAACCGAACAGAATTATTTCAATGTATTGACTAAATCACTTCAATGTCTAAAATGATATTTTATAAAAATATATGTGAATAGATCAAATCCACCCTCATATCTCACTCATCTAATTCAACTACATTGATTAAGCATTTTAAATAATTCAAATCATGTAGTAAAAACATGATCTAACTGATTAGTTACTTTGCCACACACAAAATCTAAAATCTGTTCCATTCTTGATTACTCATTACTACTACTGTCATTTTTTAAGAATGCTCGCAGTAAGAGCACCGAGGTGTCAATCACCTGAAATATAGAACAATGCGAATCCATTTTACTCTCTTTGTCTATATTTTCTCGGAGTAATGCCGTTAGCTTTTATGTTGGAATTAATATGGCAGACCTGGAATTTGACTAACCACCCAGCTAGTCAGTCCTATGGACTGGCATTGAAGGTTTTAACAAAGTCTTATTGTTTTCTCGTTTTTAAGCCCTTTTGCTTTCCGGTCTTGTAATGACATCATTTTAGTCATCGGTTCTTTCAGTTCGGAACAATGGTCCATTCTGAACTGGTTGATCACCCCCTCATTCTTACAAATATTTCGTTAAACAAGGTAAAATAGAAAATAAACTAGTCACCCCCTGCAATTTCTTCCTGCTTGTCATGTGTTTTTCCTTTGTAATTCCCATCATCGTCAGTCAAAACCCTTATGAGATACCTTATTGGGACCTCAAAAAGTCTGATAGGCTCTTCCACTATGACCTTACCAACAATCAGAGGTACATTAACCTTGACGTTATTGGTTCTTTGATAACATCCACCCGGTGTTGTTTGGTTTTGCAACTATCAATAGGGAACCAAACTTTTGTTCTCTTTTTTTACAGTCGAGAAAAACATCACTTTAATATAAGATTTACTTTTTACGCTTCTAACAACTGAAATTGAGTTGTGGAAAAAAATGCTTATGCACAAAAAATAATTTTACATATATTCAAGTCACAAAAAATATTCTTAACTTGTAGATTTTTCATTGTCTAAATCCAGCATTATTCAAATGCTGCCAGTGAGAGAGATGTTTTTGTTGCAATAAGAAGATAATTACTTGAACTATTTGAAAGATTACGAGATGTAAAAACTATGAAACAATCAAGATTAACACAAACTACTAAAGTATATAAAAATATATATTTATTAGAATATAGAAATAAAATATTTATTCTAAATAAATAATTAATTATTACGATAGAATATTATCAAATTTAATATTAATCACAACTTACTAATAATATTATAGACAAAATCTCTATACAGAATATCAATTTATATAAAGTATCAGTCACCATACTTATAGGCCCACGTTAATCACTTTCTCATGTTAGTCATAGGCCCAGAAGAGCTTTCTTTCCTCTTCTTAAGGCAAAAACAATTGCAACCCTTGGCATAAACCTTGCTACTCTTACACTTTTATTTTGGTCATGTTGATATATGTAGAAGATTTTGGATGCTTAGTACCTAACACATTATTAGTGTAGCGCATTTTTACACATTTTGAGTACTTTTACACATTTGAGAGGAAATATAGATGATTTTGATCATCAAAAAATCATTGAATTTGGATATTTACAAATGTACAAAAATTGAAATTCCAAGCCTATATAGACACACACCAAACCACTAAATACAAATGTCTTTTATTTGCACCTCTTCAATTTCCTGAAGAGCCCTAACGGAAACTGCAAAACAGGTACTCACAACCTGTAATACTTATTTAGCCAGTGCCTAATATGCATCCTAGCAGATGCCAACATGACACATTTTATTAGCTTTTACAACATTTTACAACTCGTAAACTCGATGTTCGGTAAGAGAATTTGATCGATCTCGAAGAAGGATGGTTTAGCATTTCCAGCAGGAAGCTGCAATGATGGGCTTAGACTTCCATCCAAGGACCAAGCAACCCTTCTCTTCCACAACTGTGTACCCTTCAGACACATTCTTCTTTCCAAGCCACTGCTTGGTCTCAGCCATTAGCTTGATCGGTGCAGCCTGGAAACCTGCACGGCTCATCCTCCTCCGCCATTGGTCCACCTTCTCGTGTCGCTCCACCCGTGCAGGTCCCTCGCAGCTGACGATGTTCTTGATCTCCTCCGCGAAGTAAAACTGTTCCATCTTGGCCCGACGGGTGTCGTACTTCGGAAGCATTGCATCAAGGGAGTCGAATATTGCAGAGTAGTAATGCAGCGCTTCCATGAATCTTCCGAGAAAGAACGGCCCGTTGTGGCTCGAATCCTGTTCGACCAGGACGAGGATCTTCGGGGAGAGCTCGTGGATGATTTGCAGTACAGAATTGAGAGCTCCCCTGCTCTCCTTAACCACACAATGCAGCTGCAGAATGCTGTTCACAGCGAGAACTTCGCCTTCCGAAACTTCGATATCCGAAGGCTTCAAGTTTTCCAAGTTGCTTTCAATCACTGAGAATTCCAGATTTATCCCCAAGTCTTTTGCATACTCCTCCAGCTCGTTTCCAATGATCCGGAATCTGTCGATACGGAGACCGATGGCAGTGATTCGCAGGCGACTGGGTGGGTTCCCAGCCCGAGTGGCCAGGCTCTGGATCAGCCGGCGCCACTGGTGTCCATGTGGTAGGCCAAGGGTCATCCCCAAGTCCACAACATGTACAAAACTCTCTCCCTCAAAGGCTTCCAATAGTGATGCATTTGCCACAAAGTGTCCAAACTGTATATGCGGGCAAATTTCATAGACAAGGCTCAGGGCTTCCTCCTTCATATCAGATGCAATGTCCATTATGTTCATCATCGGCGAGGCGAATCCAACCGCCCCCAATGGCTGAACCAGAGAGAGCCTGTCGGCCAGGCCTTGCACAAAACAGGACGCGACGCGCTGAAAGGACGACCCGAATACGAGCGCATTGGATCGAAGCTCGGATAGCAAAGCCGAAGCGTGCAACTTATCGCGACAGGCGACAGCTTCGGCACAAGCAATCAACAGCTGAACCAGCCTCATCCCATCAGCATTCCCCTCCTCCTCTTCGACCCTTCCTTGCTCGGCGTTCCACATCGCCTCGTCGATGGCCTCTGCGTCCTGATACCGACGAGTGTAGGTCCGAATATGGTCCCGGAAATGAACCCTTGTCAAGCTGCTCAGGTTGCTCAAGCTGCTGGTACTAATGCTGCGGCCAATCCTGCCATAAGAAGTACCACCAATACCAAACATGTCACTACGACTTGTAATGGATTCACATGCACTAAGGGTCCTCTTTATCCTCTTACGATCTCTCGTTTCGTCCGAAAAAGGAAGGACCATGTTCATGGAGGAGGAAGCGTCTTCCTCTTCCAAAATGGGTAGGAAGTGATATGGATAAAAAGTCATGTCCGGAATGCTAAGATCATTGAAGCTCTTCCTTGTCCCTGTTGTTTCTTCCGTGAAGAACTCAGATGTTAGGTTACGAGAAGCCATTTTCTTTTGTCTGAGCTTCTTGTCTTATTTCTAAAGATGTATCTATGAAGCACTGAAAGAGAGTTTCACACATTAGCATACCATTTATAGTCCCTCTTCCTTGTTACCAGGCGAATATTACTAAGTTTTTTAGCATACTTAATATAATTGATGATTGGTGTAAGTGATTAAACAAAAATTGGTTATCTTAATTATGTAATAATTTTAACGAATATTATTGAGAGAGTCAAGATATTTAAATTTGTATAGTACTTAATTATGAATAAGAAAAATTCATAATAAAAAAATTACACTTGAGAAAATATTTTTTGTTCGGCGGTACGTAAAATTCGGGACATGAATTAACTATGAGGCATAGATCAATAATCACGAGGACCCTTGTTCTATCTCTCCCATCGACTTGTTTAATGATTTTGAACTCTTGTTTATGTGCTAAGAATCCGACCTCGATGGTTCACTTTTGTTATTGGTAAGCCAATGGGAGTTGACAATCACATAATGAATTAAATAAAAAAAATTATATTCCTGGGGGATATTTTCTCCCTCGAAGACAAGACGGTCCCTTTCACAGTTTCACCTTTGCAAGATTATCGGCATTTGGTAAAATGCGGCGATTGTTAGAATCTATCATCTACGCTGTAGCAACTAGTGGATAATTGGATTACTGTAGGTACAGAATTAAGAATTTGCTAGTGTATTTTGTGGCATGAATTTTTATTCATTATGAATAACATCATATTAAGTCGAGTTTAGTTATTATACGCAATCTATTTAATTTTGATTTTAACATTCAAATTCAAATGAATAAAAATTAGATGAAATTTAATAGATTCCTAGATCCACACAAGCATAAAAAAAAACTGTTTCTAAGGTTGTTATTGATTATACAGTTTTATTGTTTAGCTTAAATCCATAAAACCCAGTTATTCAAAAGAGCTAGAACCTCCAATAAAAGTAGCACCAAGATTCAATGCGCAACATCATGTACATCAATCAGAAACTATTAAATCATGAACTACTAATATCAAAAAACTGCTGTTACTAGGCTTAGCAGGGATGGGGTAAATTTATTTGGTCTGATATACAAAATATATAAACCATGTTCAAAAATCTGTTTTGAGATCAAGATCTACATTTTAATCTGATTAACGGTCAAATATTCAGATTTTGTAAATATCTGGACGGATTTTGAAGTTTTTGTTGTCCCCGATATTTTATGATACAAGCGGTAAATTGTGATATTCTAGGAAAAGTTTGGTTTTGCATCCTCTAATAATTAGACAATTTTTTTTACGTAATTATGAACTTTATTAATAATAAAAAAACTTACAAAATCTAATAATTGGACAATCAGACAATTCAATATCGTTAAATATTTAATTTTTTTTGTCAATTTTAAAATTCTACTTGAATTTAATATGGTTGATCGTTAAATATTGAATTCTGAGATCCACTGTTTTACCAGTCCGACTTCAAGAGTTACATGTCTAATTTTTATATAAACAAAATGTTCGATTATAAATATTAGAAATTCACAAAATAATTATTCCTTTCATAAATTTCACTTTGCTCCAACGCACAAAAACTCAATTTGTTTATCAAAATTACGTGTATAGATACCATCAATGTGTTATATATCATATGATATTCCACCAATCTAAGAGAAAAAAGATATTAGTGTGAATGGAGATAAAGTTGGCATCCACGCATTCTAGGCTCTATTACAATAAATACAAAGAGAAAGCATGTGAACTGTTCCTAGGAACTATATATAAGTATAATTATACATATAATAATGATGATATTTATTTGGTCAATCCATTCACATTGGTGAATGTTGTTGTTAAAGGGGCACAACAAATAATACCAACAAAGGCCTTTTTGCTTCTTGCCGGCATTTATGACAACAATTAGGGAGAAGATAAATAAGTCTTCAACACATCCAATCACTTCATTTTTGTTTGCAATTTTGATTTTCTAAAAATAACTTGCTATCGAATTATTATATCGAAATTCAAAGATATATCAGAGCACAAAGGAAAAAATCATCGCCCTATAGAGTTTTCACACAACTAATTTTCAATAGTCGAAATCGAAACATGTGTTTGTTAATACAAATGACCACTTGGTTGTTCCTTTTGATGAATATTTTGTTGCTAATGTTTGGACAGTTGGTACACTCTGTCGATCTTTTCTTGTCGCATCGATTCTACTTTATTTAGACATTCCAAGGTTTGTCGTCCCGGCGACATGATTCCCCATATAATTTCATTTTTCCTTTGCTAACGTTAAACAGATTTGTCCACCCTGAACTTTCTTTTGATAAATTAAACATAAATAGAAAATGATTATTAACCTCCATATAATTAGTCAGAAAACAAAGTCATGACCACCATCCGACGTTGTAAAGGGTGAATTCTTGCTGAATTTACATAAGGCTTACTTATTAAACTATCATAGAACATAATTAGTAAGAAACTTAGAAATAGATAAACATTATTAAAACAACTACTACATGTATAGTATCAACAATATTCAATTCTATTTAAAATTGTTTTTACATAAATATAATGTGATGTACACTCTTGATAAACGATCTTTCTGTGTTATACTATTCCATTTTCGACGATGAAATTAAAATGTCAGAACCGTTCCTTGTTAATTAACACGAGGGAACAAAATAACAGAAGTTTTCCCAAAATGGCTGCAGCTGCTAAACCGGAGTTTTTGGAACCAAACATAATAAGCATATGATTAATCAACAAACATTTATTCAAATGGCGATGGAATTATTTTTGTTTAATCATA
Organism: Hypericum perforatum; assembly: GCA_012979155.1. Classification (NCBI taxonomy): domain Eukaryota; kingdom Viridiplantae; phylum Streptophyta; class Magnoliopsida; order Malpighiales; family Hypericaceae; genus Hypericum; species Hypericum perforatum. The sequence continues at coordinate 29,383 of SOPF01028114.1, read as the reverse complement.
TTACATATTTAATTTATTAAGATTATAACAGTGTTAAATAATTATTGAGCGATTTTTGCCATCTTTCAAAACTCTTATTAGATTATAATTTGAATTCATCGACTCAAATATTTACTTCATAGAAAAACATAACAAGCTAATATTGAAATAGAAACGGAATCTGTATATTTCTTAAGAAAACGACGATGCGAAGACAGAAAATGGCAGCTGCTGCTCAGCTGGAGCGTTTGGACGACAGGTAAGTAGAAATATGCTTTTTTCGTAAGTTAATTTTATTTAGAGTTAAACATAAATAAGTCTTATTTCTAGATATTTTTTAAAATAATATCTTTTATATTTTATATTCAAAGTAGATGTTATCTGCGGATTGATACACGCCTGAAAATATCATCTAACTCTTCGGAAACTTTGATGTAAAATTATCGAGACATTTCCAAAAATTTCTAGTTGAAAAATATATAATTGGTCGTTTGTCACTTTACTTTCTCTCAAACTTTCTAAGTGGATTCGCATACTGTTCCTCCCATTGGATACAAGGAGAGAATTCCTTGGAAAGTGTTTTCGAATAGACTCTACTAAGAAATTCCTCGTATTCTTCTTTCTTTGGAAACATCAGTTGCCGGATGCCTCACGCACCTTGATTGATTGCGAAATGCAAACCCTTATCTACCAACCTTAGTTTCTTTCCAAGTAGTGACAACTTGGAGCATGGACAAATTATGTTGGTAGTAATTAGTGAGGACAAAGACAAGGACAAGGACGAGTTGACATGCCCTCCTTTTTTAAAATTAATTTTTTTCATGATAGAATCGATGCATATAGGTAGATGATCGTTTATACAGACAAAAAAAGTGTCCAATTTGATTTTTTCCACTGTAATAGAAACGAAATCGACCCAATAACAACGTTTACGATGCAGTAACAATGGGATTGATCGTGCTTGCGAAGATCCCTTTTGTTGTAGCAGTAGGCAGATTACCTTTCAAGTCAATGAGAAGTATATTTACCATTTGGCCTCTGGGTCAAAACAAATGTTATATTTGTTTACAACTTCGTACATATCCATGTTTTTGAGAAATTATATTTTAATTTATATATTTATCTCAAGACAAATACTTAATTTTTTTCTCGAAACAATCAAACGTCTATTATTTTGACTATTTTGGGTTTAGTCCGATCGAGTCGAACCACAATAAGCAACATGTTTTAACATGCCTCGGTTAGTTGGCTGTCCTATTCTCTTTGGTTTCAGCTATCTTTGAGTAGAAGATCACAAATAATATTCTAAAACTAAACCCTAGCAGTTGAAGTTTATTGCTAACATTGTTGCATTCGTCGCTGGGAAGAACAGACAACAACAATGAAATTTATCAAAAGCCCTCAGACTTGGCTAAACTGGAAAGTGTGCGGGGGAGAATTGAGTTCGGAGTTTGAGAGAAAGTTTAAACCTTAAAATTAAGAAAAAAAAATCAACTTAGAAAAATCAAAACAATTCGTATCAATTGAGTCAGATGAAGCTGAAGCTCTTCCTCTACATTGATCTTCACATGACCACCAAACATGTTGATGGATTACAAAAGAGTTTCGTCACCTTTTATCGTTGCAAGATCAGTCTCTAATACCAGACTTTGTAGCTAGGAGATCAGAATTTATTCCTCTAATCTCTCTCTCTCTCACTCTCTCTCTCTCTCTCTCTCTCTCTCTCTCTCTCTCTCTCTCTCTC
>SOPF01028114.1:0-27650 GCA_012979155.1 Hypericum perforatum | reverse complement strand
CTCTCTCTCTCTCTCTCTCTCTCTCTCTCTCTCTCTCTCTCTCTCTCCCCCTCTCTAAATATATGTATGCATATTCTCATTCTGCGATCAAAAGGATCTAATTGAAACAAACTCGTCCCTTAAATAGCTGTCCCGAGCTCGGAACACGACAATGACGTGATTTCCAAAATGGTAAAGCATCATCATATACATAATCGCTCCATCTGCTGGCTGACAATGAAAAGTTTTAGGCGTACATTTTGTGTTCTTTAGTGTATGGCTGGCATGTTTTAATTTTGAAACGTGAAATAGATTAATTTAGGGAATCTAACTTGCAATCTTAATTTGTGAGTAGTCCAGAAAAATAATTCTCTTTGATGTCTTTTCTCCAATTGTAATTATCCATGAATCTAGGACAAGGAATAGTTCCTTGTTCCAGCCTCACAACTTCTAAGAGGTATCATCTAGCACACTGTCCATGAATGTACATATATCCGACTGGATCATATCACCCCCTTAATAATAAATTACTTTATAAAGTTTTTTTGGAATCGATATAATTTTATTAATAATATTAAAATATACATATCACATGAACACCAAATGTAGAAATTCTTCGAACAAGATCGCAATTGCAAACTTTGTTAAAAACTTTCCACATTAAAATTCGATGAGTAGAAAATGCAAAATAAAATGAATGCCGCGTTATTTTTATCGATCGCCCACGTTATTATTATTATTATTTTTTTTTTTTTGGCAATTGGTCCAAAAGCCAATTGCATTGAAAATCTAAGAGAAGCATAGTAGGCCATTGAAGCCCGAGATTATCTTCCTTTTAAAGTGGCTGCTGGATCATAATTTGTGTTTGGCATTGGAGAAGCCCATAACCATGTAACAGAAGCCCATTACGACCTTGAGACAATTTCCAGAGGCCCATCGGGGTTGCAGAATGCGTGTATCATTAATCATATGCTATTTTTGGGTATGGGAAGATTAAAAGCTCGCTGACATGCTTAAACCCAATCTGCATTAGATGGATAGGTAGAAGAAGTTGTTTTAGGGGTTTTGGATCTTATGGAATTTTTTTGTTTTTCATTTTCTTTTGATTCCAATAATATTTTGCTTATTAAAAAACATTAATTCACTCATTGGTGATCGAGGATACTTGCGCTTTCTTTTCAAATGTAACAAGGATGGCAGTCGTTTATTTATTAAGAATAAGAAGGATAACAATTTTGGAAAGTGTGTTAACGCTTCATTTCTTTGCGGATTTTAGAAAATGGTTCTTCATAAAGATTTCTCTACTGAGAAAAAGGAGTTAACTAATTTAAGAAAAAAAATATGTTTCCAAAATTTAAAATGTTTAAGCATGTTTGAACGAAATTACAATTAGTAAAAGCAATTTTCGGAGTATTATTTTTACGCTTCGAAAAAAAGAACGCAACTTAAATTATCAAATAGATATGCTAAAACTGACATGAGAATTCAGCACACTTATACTTCCTCTTGTGCCAAAATCTCATAGCAGTTTATACATCTCTTAACTAACTAAACACAACACTAGAATGACCAAATTTTCCAAGTCATCATGTTACACCTCTATTCGAAACTCGACAATAAAAAAAAAACATGTTTAATCAAACAACTTCAGAACTAGGCTCTGTCCCAGAGGTAGCGGAGACTTGGTTAATTTCCTCTACCATCGCCCTTTTCATCTTAATCAACCATCTTGCAAAATCCACTAAATAATCCCACAAGCCAAGGGCAATGTAGAGACCAATCCCAGCAATAATCCCATTAGATATTGAGTAAGTTAATGGCATAAGAATAATTGTCATAAAAGCAGGAACTGCCTCTTTTATATTATCCCAATTAATATCCTTCACCACCTTCATCATCATCACCCCAACCACAACTAATGAAGGCCCAATAGCCCAAGGAGGCACACTGGTAAATAGAGGGGTGAAAAACAAGGAGAGGAGGAAGTAAAACCCAATTGTTACCGCGGTTAATCCAGTCTTGCCCCCCTCTCTTATCCCAGCTGATGACTCTATGTACACTGCCACTGGTGTTACTCCTAGCGAGGACCCGACAATTGTGGACCCCGCATCTACCATAAAAGCCGAGTATTGTCCCTCGAAGTTTCCATTTTCGTCGACGAAGTCTCCTATTTCTGCCATGGTGTAGAGTGTCCCTGTGGTGGCTAGGACATCAACATAAAGTAAGGTAAAAAGTGCCAACCAGATGTTGCCGTTTTTGAAATTTGTGAAGCTGTAGGACCCAGCTGTGGATTTTATCATGTGAAAATCCACCACCTTTTGGAAGTAATTGAAGCTCTTGTCGCCAATTGGGGTGTGAGGAAAATATGTAACACTTGTGTCTCTAAACCATGAGACCAATGTGACAAAGAGAATACCATATATCATGCTTCCTTTGACTTGTTTCATAAGCCCATAACATGTTATTAGGAACCCAACCGAGCCCAGCCAGAAGGTTGGGCTTTGAAGTTTCCCTCCAATGCACTGGCCCGTTGGGCTCATATCCGCGCATGCCGTTAGGGTCACCAGCGTCGATGAGTCCGGCCCAATAAGGCCCAATCCCTGCTGACCTTGCAGCCCAACGAACGCGATGAAAAGGCCGATCCCCGCCGCGGACGCTAGCCGGACGGGCGGGGGTATGAGCCTGGCAAGCTTCGCGCGAAGGCCGACCGCCGCGATCAGGAGGAACGCGCATCCTTCCAACAGGACCAACGCCATGGCGGCCCCATAAGAAATGGACCCTGATCCATGAAAGCCCACCAAGTTATAAGCCAGGTAAGCATTGGGGCCCATACCCGGGGCCAGGCCCAAAGGCAAATTAGAAAAAACTCCCATGGCAACAGACCCTATCATGGAAGATAAAACAGTAGCAACAATGAGATCATTCTTGATCCTCTCAACGCAACTCTGGTAGCCCGCATTGGGCTCGAACCTGCACTCGGGGCCGGCGGTCCGATTTCCGGTGACGGAGCAATCCGCCACCGAGCACGTGCCGCCCGAGTCGGCCAGGATGTTGGCATTGACAGTGATGATGTAAGCCATGGTAAGGAAAGTGGCCGTCCCAGCTCGCAACTCTTTGGTGAAAGTGCTCTTCCTCTCATGCAACTTGAAGTATTTGCCGACCCGGCTCTTGGCGACGGCGTCGTTGAGCCCCCTCTCCATTTGGGTCCAAGAGGTACCCACTCTTTTGCATATTCCAGCCACCATATTTGGACACCGGCCACCTCCCATTAATGCCTCTCTCTATCTCTCTCTCTGTCTCTCTCTTCCTTAGATTCTAATCTTGTTGTTTGTGTCCTGCAATAATAATGGGACGTGGTGCACTTATATATATAAATACATCTCACTTTAATTTGAATTAATTGACTATATGAATTGGATACCATATGGTAATAAATATACATGGTAATATATATGTATTACCATACATATATATTGGTGGATTGAGTTAAAAATGCTATCTTTTCAAATGGTATGGACAAGTTTTTCTTGCAAAACTTGTGTCCTGCAATAATAATGGGACGTGGTGCACTTATATATATTTATATATATATATATATAAATACATACATCTCACTTTAATTTGAATTAATAGACTATATAAATTGGATACCATATGGTAATAAATATATATGGTAATATATACATATATGGTAATACATATGTATAGTAATATTAATATATATAGACGAGTTGGATAACATATGGTATATATATAAGGAGTGCTGCAGGGAATCTTAATAAAATTTAGGACAAAGATAGTTTTTTTCTACCATGGTGGATTGAGTTAAAAATGCTTTCTTTTCAAATGGTATGGACAAGTTTTTCTTGCAAAAAATTGAAAAATTACGAAATTCAAGTAAAAAAAATTCACATGAATTACTACTGTTCAAAGAAATTGGCAGTGTCAAAAAAATAAAAAATACACATGATGAAAAGTAAAAAATAATTTATATATATCGCAGAAAAAAAATGTCATTCTCGCAAAAATAAAAAATAACACAAAAATACACAGGTCATTATAGCATAAAATAAATGTCGTTATCGCATAAAAAAATATTATCACAATCCGCTTAATTTTTGTATCGTACAAACTGATTTATAAAATTTGTAACAAATTATTTTGGTTTCAAGAGTGGAGAATGGGGAAGGACTCTTTTTGTGTGTCGACCTTGGAGAAATACTATAATAGCCAAGTTGAAATTTTGAAGATAGATTAAAAGGAAGCTTCGTGTAATTCCCAATTAAAAAAGTTTAGAGTTCGCTTTGGATATATAAAATTTATGAGTTATTTTAATTATTATGCCATAGCACTATCAAGAGAATATGATTTTATTTTGAGATGAGAATTCCTTCGACTATATGTTACTAAAGTTAAATTTACCATAAAACAATTATCAAGTTGTCAATAATTCAGATTAGGACTTAGAACAATTATATAATGTAGGAAATCTGTTTTAACTAAATTTCCATATTATTGTATTTTATATTTCGAGCGCTATATATTTATATAAAATAACAATTTTTATCGGGCAAATTACCTTCAGGTCCCTGATCTTTACATTATTTTCCTATTGGGTCCCTCATTTGTCATAAATGAGTATTAAATCTCTGTTTTATTTAAAAATGTTGGCATGGGGTCACCACCGACCAAATCGGACTTTTTTATTATTTTTTTGTCATGTGAAATGACTATTTTATCCTTCACAGAACGATAAAAAAGATAAAATTTGTCATTTTGTGAAGCATAAAATAGTCATTTTACATGACAAAAAATAATAAAAAAGTCAGATTTGGTCGGTGGGGACCCGAGACCAACATTTTTGAATAAAACAGGGATTGATTAACTATTTATGACAAAGGAGAGACCCAATAGAAGATTTTGGTAAAGACCAAAGACTTCAGGGTAATTTGACTATTTTTATCAGTTGATCTGAACTTAGCATTTCTGGTATACGATTAGTCTTTGTGAATTTTAAATTTTAGAAAAATAATCTGGAACTACTGGTGGATTAGCTGTGAGTCTGACTACCTTTTGTGTTTGTCTCAACGTGCGTTATTCAATTCAAGAATTTCTTTTTGCCGTACTTGTTAAAACATTACTAATAACTCTGCGAGTGACCATTTGGTTTAGTAACATTGTTCCCACTTATGTGGAGTGAAGTCCAGAGTTCGACTTCTGGCATGAACATTTCTGATGTAATAGAATAGAATTTAGAATATGATCTAAAAAAAACATTACTAATAACTCCAGAAATATACAGAATAATTATTACACCTGGTTGCTCGTAAAAAAGCATCCCAACGCCAGTAAGAGAAAATGATACAAAAAGTTTGATTTCTTGAGAAAAACTGAATTCCTAAATAAATGCTGTAGCATCTGCAAATTAGTTTGATGTCTTATTAACACTAGATATCTCTCGTAACTTTATTATAGTGATTATCGTCTGACTCCTAACAATTAATCAATTATAATCAATAACTGATCATATTTTATATTTAGCTAATGATTCGAATACTAAGGCGCGAAGTTGGGCCCTACATATTATAGGAGGGATATTGACATCTTGTGATTATTGTCGATTGTATCTAATATTCTATTTCTAAAAAATAGCTAATATTCTATGTACGTGTCATGTCAATTAGTTATATAATCTGAAAATGGATCATGCCCACCAACAGCAAATCATCCTACTGTATGTTTGTTGTTTGATAGCAAAATTATTTCAAAATTCTTGTCACATTTGCATTTTTCTCCAAATTAATTTAATTAATCGAGTGCTTTCCCTCGCAAAAAGTTAGAACCTCAAGCAAGGATTGCTGAAGAGCTTTTGAAATAGGGCGAAATATTCTGGGGTCTATACTACTAAGTGAAATAGATTATGTCATTATATTGTTTGAGATATTATTTTCATTTTGTTTAATATTGAAAAATTGTACTGTCAAATTCATTCTAATTTTTATTCTAACTATTATTCGCAGCATATTTCGAGGCTCGTAAACTAGACAAAACTATGGTATTATACTATAATTTCATATGGCATGCGTGAAAGATTCGCGATTCTTTCGTGTAATTAGTTATTGATTGGAACTTGGGATATGCATTATAGTGGGTTTGTCTTTTCACAAGTAATATAATACCTGGACTAATAATAACAACAATGACCTTAAAAGCAGTGTGAATTGGGTTTCTATGTTTAAAGGGTGTGTGAATTAGGTTTCAAAATTTGAGACTTCTTCTATCTACTTTAAACAACTATTGGAATGGCTTTTAAGCTAAAAAGGGTCTAAAAAGGATTAGTGGCTCTACTTTTAAGGACGTAGTAATTATGGTTTCTTCCATCATTTCATCCATTATCGCTTCAAAATACTTGGTGGTCCTTCGACATATAGATCCAGATCAGGTGTCTTCTTTGACGAATTAGCATACTAGTTGGTGGGAAGTTTGGACTAATGAAACAAAACTAGTACTTACTCCAGTAATAAGGAAGAATAAAAAGTTCTATTCATAAATAATAATAAAAAACGAGATAGTGATTTGTCATGCTCGAGGCACAAAATTTGCTACTCATTCTATGCACACTCTCATTTTCTTGGTAATAAAATAACTTGGAAATAACATTTAAGCAACGACTGAAATCCAAGTCTCGTGTCAAATCATTCGTGCATGAAGCAAGCCAGGCGCAAAATTTGTACTAACGTGATATGTCAATTTCCCCTATGAAGTTAAAAATGATTGGTAATAGGGGTTGAGGCTATTGTACAGATGTACTCTTGTTCTTCTTCTTGCCTCTCTTTTTCAAACTAGATTCAGGCCCTTCTGCTTCCTCTGCTTTCTGCTCCGCTTCTAGTATAGCCAACTGCAGAATACATCATCAACAACGATGAGATGTTCGCAAATTGCATGCCGGTCGAAATTTAGCAAACATCCAACTGATTGCAATGAAAGAATTACCTCATCTAGAATCGGCTTCAGCTCCTTGTATCTGGACTCAGCGAGATCAAATCCATCTTTACGAAGCTCCTGTTCACCGATTCCACCATATTAAAGATGTTTACAGACAGAAGCTAAATGATCATTTACCCTTGGCTGATATATCCGTAAACTAGGGGAGGGGCAGTTCGAACCGGACCAAACTACCAAGTACCAAAAACCAGAGAACCATTTTGAGAGGAGAAATCAGGAACCAAAACGGGCAAAGATCTCTTGGTTCAATCCGATTCAGAACCAAATAAACAGAATAAATGTAAGAAATAGAAAACTTAGCAAGTCATAGAGCCCTATTTTAGACAAGTTGGTGGCTCTAAAACTTACAATAAGTAAAATATTATCAAAATGTTTGTTGACGTCAAAATACGAGCCAGTAAAGCAACTTCAAACGAGTCTTTATATCATAATTCCTCTTTTAAAAAATAAAAAATAGTTAAAGTATACAAATATTAATGAAAACGAGCAAGTTCACGTCACTTTCTCATTTAACACAAAGTGCAAGAACCAGATCAATGTAGTTGCTGGCTTATCTAGCACATGGAAACTATGGAAAGTATAACCAACCTTTCCGGTGTGCTGAGTATGTTCATAAGCTGCCATTTGCCAATAGGAATTAGTGCGTTTATAGAAATCCCTCAATGATTCTCCAGCCTTCAAGGCAAAGAAGATATGAAGTAAAATCAGCACAGAAAGGAAGATATTATGGATCACGAGAAAATAAAATGTTTAACATCAAGAAACTCCTGAATCCATAATCTGCTGGAATTTTTTGAATGCCACAAAAGTACCATTGGGGTTCTTTGCGAATCAGAAAGGCCAAGGTTGGCTCGGATCTGTTCAATTCTTGCTCGTTTCTCCTTCCTTCGAAGATTCTTCTTCTCGCCCTTGATGATAGCAACAGCATCCCCCATTTCAATTGATCGAGAACCATTATGCACCTACATGCACAACTTGTAAAGACAGGGAAAGGAACTTTTGTGGCTCAAGGAAAAGAAATAACAACTGTCAAGAAGCAGCAAAACTAGTACCTTGCCATTTTCGTCATCATTCTCGTCATCCTCATCAGTTTCTTCATCATCACTGTCAGCGCTGCATTCGTTTTCACTATCTTCATTTTCATCCTCATCATCATCATCATCATCCTCAGAGGCCTCCACCCATTCAGATTCAGACGCCTGACATATATGACAATCTAAGCCATCAGCCACGAAATAAGACCATTTTATATGTGGCACGCACAAATAATAAGTTTGCAAATAGAATTGAATTGCATCAAATAGCTACCATGCATTACACTAGTCAAGCAAACGGAAAATAGATTTTTGTTTCATACACAGATTTATATATTTTTGCAATGGCTTTAACAAGTTATACTCACTGCAGCATTCACCATACAGCATACGAGAGAAAATATCTCACAGACTGGGCACAACATACGAGATTTCACCATTTTATTCAGATAAGACAATCGAGATATTGACAACCAAGTCCCATTTGATCAACAATACTCCAGAGAAGACAAACACAATCTCCCGAAAACTTCAGAAAAATAAATGTGATGATTCACAGCCATGAAGCCCCAAGGCTCAGAGTTCGAATCCAACTTAAATATTCAGAGAACAAGTTGTGACTACAGTGGTAAAAATCATGATCAAACCTCAAATAAAAGATTGTACTACAGGCAGTTAAAGTTAGGGACAGGTGTTACAAACCGGAATGATGCACTTCCATTCGTCGAGCTTGCTGAGATTAAGCGAATATAAATCGTCGAGGGTAATTTCTCTATCACTAATTTCCATCATTCCACCATAAATATACAGCATATCCCTTCCAACAACCATACAAGAGTTTATTCTTCCACAAGGTTTAACTACCTGCAAGATCAAAATGACTTTCATATTAACAACCAGAAAAAAGGAAAAAACTTGGCAGATTTGATATTAAATGCATCTGATCTACAGACCTCAGGTATACTTGAATCTTGCAGAACCTGCTTCAATTTGGCAGGTTTTTTATCAGATTTCAGAGAACCCTCATCCATGTTCATCTTTCCTGTCATTCTCTCTGACATCTCATAAATATCACTATCCTCTGCTGCTTCATTATACTGGAGATTGACATCATTTTCATTCGTGGCAAGATCCTCTGTCTCACTTGTATCCATTTTATCAAGGGGAAGAGTGCTCGACCTATCTTCCAAAGTTCTTTTCAGCTGAAAATAGCCAATTCCAGAACAGCTTAGGAAAATACAATAACATGGGAGTTCATTTCTCATATCAAACTCATGGTAATTGGTAAGTGACAATCTTATTGGAGGAAACAATAGCATCTTTGTAACCAATATTTCAATTCCCACATTTATGCTTAATAAAATATAATAGGACTATCACTCTTTAACCAAAAAGAAAATACCATAGATAAAATATATATATGTGTGTGTGTGTGTGTGTGTGTGTGTGTGTGTGTGTGTGGGTGGGTGTGTGTGTGGCTAAATTGGACCATAAACTTGATTAGAAGGTAAAACAACTTCTACCTTATCTTTTGTTGATTTTTCCTTCCGTAACTCCAAAGGATACCTGAGAATCAGAGTACATATTGTGAGTGTCATTTCCTGTTTCTGGATCGTGACCCAATGTAGCAATCAAGAATGGATACTTTAGTTAAGAGGTTAAGCTGCAGGTATCAATTCATAACACAGTTTTAGTTACCAGCGATGGTTGTCTAACTGAAAGCCATAAAGTTCATTCAGGAACAAGCTCATCATTGTATCACCTGAACAGATAAAACACACAACATGAGTGAAAGAAATAAGATCCTCAGTGTCTTCAACAGGAGGAGCAGATTCATCAAGTATCACAGCTACAGCACAAGAACGAAAACCATGGAAGACAAGAAAATTAAAAGGTTGCAGACTGATGGGGGAGATAGTTGCTCTATTAAGAATACCGAAAAATGTATACAGAGGAATGCCACATCAGAGAGAATAAACTACCTTCCATATCCATATCCACAACGCCTCCAAACAATACCGCTCGCTTTTTATGAACACACATGGAAAATCCAGCCCGAGGGCCTGGTGGCATCCCACTCTTTTTAACCTACCGAAGAAACATCCAGATGAAATAGAATGAATTCTCTCCAAGACAACAATGATGATAGCTAATAATACAGTTCTTTTACATTACATTTTACAACATAAGGAATAAGACCCACAAGACTGTGATCACATACTTTTACGAATTTTGTTTATGTAAACATGTCTTGCTCCTCCACAGTTTCACAATCACCATCTTAATTCAGAAGCTTTTTATTTTCAAGAGACGGAAGAATTTTCAGACCTTATTCCACTCCCACGACCTGGGATCGAGACACCACATGTCAGAGTGTACAATTCCTTTCTCGGAGCCACTCTTATCAGCTGAAATCTCTTTGGAATAGCCACCATACAAATATATCTGCCATATCCAAAGGTAGTATAAATAACCATAAATGGCTAAGACAGTGAAGATTTCATATAAGGGTCCAAGGAACGCAGAGCAATAGAAGATACCAAAACAAGTTAAAAAAGAAATGCTGGAGGTTGTTGAGCATCAACTACTCCTTAACCAAAGGAGAACCACAGTTGTCAAGTAGTCAGTGCTGGAGGAAAGCTTCAAGCCATTGATAATCTTAAACAATTATGTTGGCCAGCTTACCTCATCTTGATAAACAGCAAACTGGAATGCACTTCGTCCAGTTGGCCACATGGCTCCAGGCTTTGGCTTTATCTCTTGCCACTAATTAGCAAATTGCGTCATTGTTAGTTTATAACGGATAGATACTTGACGGGTTAACCAACAGAAAAAAATGCCTAAGTATCAGAAGTTCATAAGCTAGGAATGCTTACCTTAAACTGATCCAGGTCAAAGACAAACAAGTCATTGTAATACCTGACAAGTTAGCAAATTGATTAAATTGGGAAATACTGAAATCAAGCAATGAGCCTAAAGTTGACAGTTTTGTTAACCGAAACAGAACCTAACTATCAGTGTGTTCAACTTAATTGAACTGAAAGAGCTTATCTTTCAGGAAAATGAAACCTCATATCCAACACCCAACTCCACTCAAGAATGTGCAAATTGCAAACACTCCTCCTCCAATTATCAACAATCAGCATGCACATGTTGTGAGTCTGTGCCACAGTTACAACATGCTCTGGTCTCTAAACAGACGATTTAAAGTAAAATCATCCCAGCTACATCTCATTGCGGCTAGTTCCAGTTGGCATCTCAGAGTTTCTCGTGCTGCAAATTCACAAGCCCTCTTTTGGCACTACATAGTCAACACACATAACTTCTATAAATTTGTCAACTTGATTGACCTAAAATATTTCATGCCCCTAGGAACAAGCATTTTGCTGAGTGTCTCGTGGTAAACCATTAATCTTTGTGCATTACAAAAGACAACAACCTATAGCGTTGTCCTTTGGCCTTTTGCCTATGTCATCCCTAACCCAGAAGCGGGTAACTTCGTCATGGTTCTATGTTTTTCATTTTACTTTGTCACACATGAACATCAATGATACTCCAGCAAGAAACATCAGAGTAAATAGATAAAAGTTATTTACTTCTTTGTTCCAGTCCAATCAATACAGGAGATAAACAGTATGACATGCTCTAGTCAACCAAATTCTAAGAATTTAATCTAAGAGCAGAGTTAACCTCACTTCACGGAGCGTATCATAGAAGCCCCCAAAGACGACAATCTTGTGCTTGTATAAAATCTGTAGCAGCAGAACAATAGCAAAAGAAACGAAGAAGCTTAATGAGATGAAAAAATGGATGAAGGTGAGAACAAAAAGAAGGGCAGAATAGCTATTGACAATATCACAAGCCAAACGAAGTTAAAATTTAAGGATGCCCTGGACTAACCATCCTATGACCGGAGCGTGGGCTAGGACAGCCTTTCAGATTCAGTTGTTCCCACTGGTTCGTCTTCAAATCTAGCACCCAGAAGTCCTACAATAACAATCACCACAGCATAAAGGAAAGGGAAAAACAATAAACTTTGTCACATTATTACGACCCAGAAATTTCACCTTGTAATGATGGAACCGCTCCTGATTCGGGGACGTGAACTCGCCACCTGATCACAACATAAAAGAAAACAAAATGGCGAATCAGAAAGCATGTAATGGATCATCCTGCAGCAATACTTCTAATGACACTAACCAAAGATGTAGAGATAATTCTTCCAAGCAACTGCCTGGTGTGCACTGCGAGGAGGTGGACTGTTTGGGCTGGAGACCAGCTTCCACTCTAGCTTCTCCACGTCGAATCGGTAAAGATCCCCGTATACATATGTCTGCAACCACCCCGAAAACAGAATAAAAAATCAGTGCTTGCTCAAGTAACACAGCTTAAAGCCTCGCATTTTCGCTGAACAACTAACAACTCTCCACGCCCTGCATCGACTTTTATCTTCTTTTTTCTTGTCCTTTACCAGATTTCTGATACCATGTTAGAATCTCCATATCTAACCCAAAATCTTAAGGCTATGGCTTGGTCCATTCCACACTTATAAACTTGCCCCCCACTCTTACGCTAATGTGACGTGGGAATCTCAACACAAACTATAACAATTATCTTTCGAAGCACAGCACGAATTCAGCTAGTGACAAGACCGCCAACCTTATTCCCGTTGTAGTATTCGCCACCGTAGAGGATCAATTCGGTCTCTTTTGAGGGGTTAATAGTAAGCTACACCAACAAAAACTCCACAACTTCAGCTTCCACCACTTTAAACGAAAAATATATGGAAAAAACAAAAAAAAAGAAGGCATAAATCAATTACGGAGCAGTTGGAACGGCGAGAGGGAGCGGGGACGTTGTCCTCCACGTGGACATCCTTCTTCTTGGCCTCCTCCTTTTGTATGCTCAACTGTTCTCTCAACAATTAATCAATTAAACAGTTATTCTCACACTCTTAAAAAGCTCGAGAAATTCCGAATAAAATTGGAAAAGAAGAAAAAAAAACACAGAAAATAGGGGGAAATCGCCGGAGGGAGGTACCAGGATGGCGTCGATGTCGTCCTCCGGAGAGAGCTTCTTGGTCTCCCTCCGAGCTTTCTTCTCGTCGGCCTTCGCCGTTTTCCGCTCCGTCTTCTCCTTCCCCTTCCCTGGCTTCTTCGCCTTTTTCCCCATTTTTAATTCCTTTTTCTTCTCTTCTCTTCTTTTTTTTTTTTTTTGCGGGAAAAGTCCTTACTCTGTTTTCTAGTGTTCACTTGCTGAAAAGCGGCGTGGGAGGAGGGTTGGAGCGGAGGAGGACGACGTCGTTTGATTGGGCTTGCATTTGTTGAATGGGCCTAAACGGTGTCGGTTTGCGCTGGCGGGAAAGGTTGAGATGGAAAAGGAAAAGATCCTATTTCATAAAACTTTAATAAGATCTTAAAATTGATTTTTGGTTGTCTATTGAAATATGTTAGATTTTCAGGTCTTAATTGGCATTTTACTGACAACTTTTAACCATTATTAATTGTTTGTAAATTTTAACTATTATTATCATTAAAAAAAACCTTTATCCAAGAAAATAAACAAAACAAAAAATATTTCGGTATAAAAGCTAGAGATCAGTGTAATGAAATAAGTAATAAAGCAATTTACACTCAAATCAGTACACAATTTTAACCTCTCCGTTGAAATGAAATTTCTTTCGCTTATAATAAAAATCACTCGATTGAAATTATCCGAAAACTACAAGAATGGGCCGAGATGTCTTATCCCAGGGGGTAAACGGAGCCCAACTAAAAAAGGGCCTTCGCGAAGGAAACGTCTCGCTCGCTCGATCGGTGTTCGTCGCCGGAATCAATTTCCGTCGCACCTTCGACGGAGAGATGGGGAAGACGAAGGAAGCAACCACCGGAATCGATCTCCTTCTCCTCCTCTTCCTCTCCTTGTCGTTTTTTCTTGAGCTAACGGTCTCCCAGGTACGGTTTACTTCACCTCACTCTCCGTTCAAAATTACGGCGTTTCGATCATGAAGCATGTTAGTATAATTTTTTTCCAGATTCCGGAACTAGATTCGTGTTTTTGTTCGATCATGTGTTAATTGGCGGTTTATTGAGATTGGATTTGGAGTTATTGTTAACCCGACCCGACCCGACCCGATGATGATGTTGATGTTGATGATGATGATGATCGAAGTGTGTATATCTGATGTCGGATATTAACTTGGCTGTGTTCCAGGGTCCCGTTGGTGATGCTGCTTCCGGGTGAGCATCCACTCATTTGCTTTTATGTTCTTGTCCCTCCCTTACTAGTTGTTTAGTTGAAAGATCGTGATGTATAATAGGTTGTATAGCGACATGTAGCTGCCTCCCTCTAGAATGGTATAGCGGATAGCGGGATTAGCCGATTTGCAAAGACTGACATGCGAATATACTCAAAAATTAAAGACTTGTTATAATCATTTTTGTGACATTTAAAGAGACCATCATACGTAATAGTTATGATCTAAAAGCAAGTAAAGACCGTAAGACTTGCCCTGGCAAGGGTTTTTCCAGGGCGATGATTTTAACGGAAGAGAGAGGGGAGAGATGCAGAAAAATCAGGTCACCCATTTGGATTGTCCTCAATAAATAAATAAACATCTAAAAAATCAGGGGCTTTTAAGGAATTGCTTCAATAACTAAGATAGCAGGAGTATAGCATAGTCACACACATGGTTTCCACTACATTAGAATTGGTAACTTATCTCGCTTCATCTTGTTGTTGGTTAATGCGATAATGATGCATTGTTTCTTTGTTCTGTGTCTTCCCACATGTTTATGTGATGTCAAACGTGTGTTGTTGCGTTTGTATTAAGGATGCTGAAGGAAGGACAGGAACATTCACATGTAGTGCATTGTTCTCGGGAGAGGAGCAGGGCAGCTTGGCAAGCCATTGAGGAGGTATGTAGTCGTTTGCGGTTTAGGACCACCTTGATCAAAATAGTGCCTTTTGATTTTTGAAAGGGTTGTGGCGAGTGAGCATCTTTTGTGGATTGAATTTTTGCAGTACCTTATGCCATTTGTGGAGAGGGAGAATTACCAGATCCCGAGGAAGTGTAAGCTTCACCATGATAATGACATGTTCCGGGATCAAGAGCAGCACAAGATTCGTCTGGACATGAATGACTGGAGGTGTGGATACTGTAAGAAAAGCTTCCAAGCTGAAAAGTATCTTGATCAACATTTTGACAATAGGCACCTCAATCTTCTGGATGTTGTATGTAGCCTCTGATCATCCTTTCTTTATTATAAGCATTTCACTTGAATATCCCTTACTTGGTCCACCATGGTCAATATTTCCTTGTGATTGTGTCTACCTTTGTGTAATGGTATTGGCCTGTTGTGGATGATTATACGTTTTGATGGATTCAGAGTGATGGGAAATGCTTAGCTGACTTGTGTGGGGCACTTCATTGTGATTTTGTCATCAAGTCTTCCAAGTCACGGCAGAAGAAGTGTAATCCTGCTGCTGCAGCAAAGAATCGGCACCTTTGTGAGGTCTTCTTGGCATACATTCTCATTTGTCTGCTTGAACCATTGAAACTGGTTTTCCCACTTACATGTGTTCATTTTATGGTCAGAGTCTTGCAGATAGCTGCTTCCCTTTGAATCAGGGACCTTCAGCCAGTCGCTTGCACGGTATGTTTTGCAGCTGAACTTTGGCAAAACTCGATGGTTTCTTTTGTTGTACACTAGAAGAATGAGTTCGTATAATAATTTCCCATGGTTTCTCATAGAAACTTTCTCCTACTGTAGATCTGTTTTTGCGGCAATTTTGCGATTCTCACACTTGCTCGGGGAAAGTTGATGTTTTTCCGAAAGGTGGAAAGGTAAGATTTGCTTGACCAGACTATCAACTGTAGTGCTTTAACCTGAAGTTTTTAAGACTTCCGTTTCTTATCTTTGATGCAGAAACGTCCAAGTATCTTTTACCTAGCTTCCGGAATCCTGAGTTTGATGCTTCTTCCTCTTTTTTATCTCATCGTGTACTTGTACCAAAGGTATGGTTGTCTATTTTATCTAAAGTCAAAAAATTGATGATTCACCGAAATCTCTTACCAAAACCTCTCTATCTGTCATCAGAGAGATGAGAAAGGGAACCCAGGAACTAAGGAGGATTCCACGAGCTGGCCTGAAGACAAAGCCCTCGTAATTATATGGTAATATCTTCTTGCAGAATATTTTAGTATTCAAGCACTAGTGTCGATTAGTCTAGTGGACATCTGTTGCGAAACTATATTTGATGGTGTCTTCTTTCATGCTGCTTACTGTGTTGAGAACCCTTCTCTGCAATGTTAGTAATGACTAATGTTCGTTCCCAGTAGTAGAAGCATGATGGACCTAAGAAGACTGTAACCTCTGATAATTCTGTTCCAGTAATCATTTTACCTCTCCCTAGTCTTAACGAACGACATTCACCGCATTCAGATCTGTTTTCCAAAGAGCTGCTGCAGGCTTAGGTGAAGGTCAATGGGAATGCTGAATTTTGAAGGTCAATTGAACATCTTAACGTGAAACGATTGAAAGCCATACTCTGCAATTCTCATCAGGTTTTCTAGGTCTACCATCACCACCTTCACGAGGCCGGAATCATCACCTATGTCCAAACATTCGAACTGCTTGTAACACTTACCATTTGATTCGAACTCGCGTCAATCATCTTTCTTTTTTAGGAACTAACATCACATCCATCATCTTGTGCACAAAGCTTGTGTATTGTTCTGTACCATGTTTGATATATATGTGAACATGTATATTTGTTTTAACCTTGCTGGTGCTGGCCTAGTTATCTAGTCAATCTGGCAACTGATGAACAGAATTGCCGCTATCCCAGAATTTAGTATTTGAAGGCTAATGCCGAATCTGTGGGATAAAATTCTCCCAATTATGTTATCATCAAGCATCAAGGTGGCTCAGTCGGTCAGCGATTATGAAACAATTTCAGTTGATTGGCTTGCTTAGCTTAAAACACCATAGCTCTAACTGCAACTCAAAAACTACAAAGATGTTTCATCAAACAGATGTCATAAACCCAACACAATCTTGGATTGACCGAATGAAAGTTCCGCTCCTCGCCTCTGGTGACCTCACAGATCAATGACACGAGACAGCTTCTGGATCCGATTCAACAAAAAGTCGCCTTGCTTAATGGTTGATTGATAGAGCGCATTCTTGGCATCAGGGCGGTTGGTCTCCAAGACTCCAACAACCTTATCGATCTTGCAATGAAGTTTACCAGCAGCTATGAAGCGTGACAGTTCCCTGGGATCACAAGAGACTCGTCAACCCAAGTGCAAAACATAAATGTGAATAGAAAGATTATAGACTATAATTGTATTAACAAAACAATGGATGCGGCACAAATATGGGAAGAACTATGGTAGGTGAACAAGTTATGAGATACAGCCACTCACAGATCAATGAAATCCACTGAGACCCCAAAAGCCTTTGCCATGGCTTCAATGGTAACACTCTTGTATGACTCCAAAAACTGAGAATAGACAACTGTCCTGACCTCCCTCATGTAATATCGGAAGTGTGGAAGCAAATAGCGATCCAGTTTTATTTGATCTGCCAAGCCAGCTGCGAAAATGACAAGCAAAGGTGTGAAATATAAATACAAGAACCATTAACTCAGTCATATCAAAAGATCTATGGGAATGTTTTTTTTTACTTACCAAATGCCTGGAAGAAAGATTGGTATCGACACTCGTAAAGGGAGTTCAGGAATTCAGAGAGAAATGGGATCTTTCCAATCACTGTCAAGATTTCAGGAGCATCCACAACCTATCAAGATGGTTAAGTTAGACGAAAACACTGATGACCAGGCATAAAATTGTCAAAGATGGTATAGAAGAAGAAAAATCTCGCAGCAAATGATATACCTTTTGCTTCAAAGAAACTCTATCCAAGGATATTATGCTAGTGAGCACAGTGTAGAATATGAACGTGTCATATGTGAAAAGCTCATAAGTAGTGAACGTTGATATGGAATCCAAAAACAAATCGGCTGCCTTTGTGAAGTTTCGAGTAGACATGCAATACAAGCCTTCATACACCTTCAAACGGTTCTTCCTTTCCCAATCGCCTCCCTCCTCAAACAAGCTGACATCATGCCAAAAAGAATTACATTGCATGCTCCTGGCTGTCAATCTAATACAAATTGTAGCTACTTTCTCTTATTCACTTACTTCTTCGCCTTATCGATGCTTTTCGAGATTAGGTCAAAGTCCATGTAAAAGAAGCCAATCTGCAGAGTGTAGAATACAAGGTCCATCTTTTGGCCAACAGCAACCGTCTTGCTTTCAGTCACCTTCATTTGTTCTAATGCTTTCTCCTAGGTTGATGAAACATGTAGTACAAGAACTCAGTCAACCAGGAGGACGTCACGAAACAAAAAAAAATGCTGAGAAAGATGATAAGATATAATAATTGATATCAGTTATTGGCAATCAGAAATTCACCTTGTCACCAATCCGAATGTAAAACAAGGACTTAGCCAAGTGGGCCTCTCGAACTTCACTTTCACCCAAGTTCTCTTCAGCATCAGCAATCCTGACATTAGGAAACAGGCAGAAAGAATTAGGTTGGAAAAATCAACCTTCCAGTCATAAACTTCTTTTCCATCAATACAATGTAGAGATATGGATACGCTAATAACTAATTAGTAACAACTAACAACGATCAGAAAAGAACATTCTCATCAAATAATAGGAAGCCATAGTCTGCAATACTAAGATCATTGGTTGCAAAGTAACAAATCTCCATTATACATTATAAAATTAGCTCATGCTTGAAAGATATACTTGATCCGCAAGCACCTTTTTCCGCCAATAATAAAATAAGGCACTGAAATTCTGAGTATAATGTTTAAGGCAGGGATTCCAGATTGTGACTAAAAAATATTCTGATGTAAAATGATCTTTGCAAGTTAGAATACAAATTGCAAACATGGCAAGCAGAAAACACTTCATTTCATGCAGAGCTAATTAGTTTCACATTTCCTCATGGGCGTAAATAAAAAAGGGCCAATGTCATCCTTTGAAGACAATGTCAATTTTATAAACTTAGAAGCTAGTTTTTCCCCCACCGTGAAAGATGACAAAGTAGAGAGGCTGCTTCAGAACACGAAGATACGACTTGTTCATTAACAAGTGCCTGACCAAGGTTCTAGAGAGCAATCACTTATTTGAATGTAGGCATTGGTTTCAAACTACGGGCCATCATTCCAAGGCCAACATAAGCTTCAGCTAAAACAACAACATTCCCTAACATAGCAAGAAATCCCTCAAAACCAGAGATCCAAACAACTTTTCTTAGAGGACAAACTCCAGTTTACGACAATCACACCTCCGATGACCCCCGTCCACCCGGTTTCCCTACTTAGTAAATCAAAATTAAAAGCAAAATGACCTCAAAGTTCACTGGCAATTATTTCCCGGGAGAAAAAAATGAAAGCAAAAAAGGCAAAAAAAAAAAGAAAACAAAGAAAACAAAGGATCTCACTTGTCGTCGAGCTTCTTGAGCTCGTCCTCGTTCTTGGCCACCATAGATTCCAACAAGCTCTGGTCCTTTTCCAGCAACGAATCCCCCACTAGGGTTTCGTACAACGGAACCATCCCTACCCACCAAACCCAGAACCTCTTACTTTCAGTTAACAAAAAAAAAGGCCACCGAGTTAAACGAACTCACAGAGTCGGGAGTTAACTCGTTACCTTCCGATTTGACGGCGGCGAGGACCTCCTCCCGGAGGCGGACCTTGTCGATGTCCTGCACATCGGGGTGGGTCAGGAGGAAGAGCTTGTGGCCGAGGATGAGCTGCGGCTGCTGGGTTCCCTCTTGGCCTTCCATGACTCAGTTCTGAGTTGACTCGGATCGGTGGAGAGGTAGATGATGCCTTGTTGCCAAGGAGGAGGAGAGGTGGGATTTTTGTATTCGAGTGTTTGTTTGTTGGGTGTGGCTTGCACAAGAGGAAACGTAATCTTTTGGGCCTTAGGCCCAAAAGCGTTAAAATTAGTAAATTACTGGTCAAATATAGATTTTTATTTTTTAGACAAAGTGCTAATAAGTAATACCGAGTATTCATGTTTATTCCAAACAATCATGAATAATGATATATTTTTTTAGTTCATTAATATCTTTTGAGGTTGGTAAAGAAATTGGGACCATATAAGAATATTAATTCCTTAGAAATTATAAAAAAAAAATTTAAAATTCATGTCTCAATGCTACAGTAGAAATAAAGTAGTCCAAAAATTCAAATCAAACCAAGGCGGACGATCATAATAAGAGTTTTACGATTTTTATCCGTTCCTAATTCATTCTCGTAATTTGTACATATGTATTGGAATATGGTGGTATTTGTGTTGGGAAAGGTTAGGTTATTTTGTAATGAAGTTGTGTTATTCAATAAATTGAGTGTGTCCAAATATTAATATTTAGGAATAATTCATCATATATTACATTAAGCTCAAAAGATTACATCACATCTAACAGCAACTCAGCAAGCAAGGCTGGAGGAGTGGCGGCGGTCGCTGCGGAAACTATGCTTTGTATTTTGATTCTGGTTATCACGTTCTAGAACGACCACCGACTGGATGTGTTCATCTTCTGAACATGGACAGTAGTGGCTGTATGACTCCTAGAATGATTAGCTTGTAACGCTTTTGATTTTATATTCCAAGGGCGACTACTGCCCACCGCTTTTCACCAAAAAAAAAAAAAAAAAACCAAAGGAAGGAATTTATAGTGACAATGTAACATTCAGAAATATAAAATAACCAAACACAATTAAATAAAAAGGTTCAATAATAAAATACTTTCCTCCTCTCTCTCTCTCTCTCTCTCTCTCTCTCTCTCTCTCCCCCCGCCGCTCGACCAGACTCCATTCCCTCCGTCTCTGCCTCTCCGCCTGCCCTCCACCACCATCGGTAGACCTCCGACGCCTCTCTCTCTCTCTCTCTCTCTCTCTCTCTCTCTCTGTCTAAGTAGACGCCGACTTATTTGGGAAGTTGAGGGCTTTAGATAGGGCAGTGAATAAAGATGCCAACTTGGTTCTGGGTTTCTTTTTAATTCTCCTTTTTTTTTTCTCAATTGGCAGAAATTCGGAATGAAGCTGAATCTGACCCCTTTCAAGCTCGACATAGATGAGCTTATCCACGAGTTCGTTAAGGCAAGTTTACTTCTTCTTTTTTTTCCGAATATTTATTGTTTGCTTCGTTCAAATTCAATGGATTTTTTTTAATGGCGTGTTTGATTATTAATAATAATATTATTATAATTATAATTGTTATTAGGGAGGAGGAACGAGCTTGGGTGAGATGAAAAGAGTGTGGCTTTCGAGGAAGTTTACGCATATCTTCGGGGCGAGTCCCTCTGTCAATTTGGCCTTGTTCATGCAGTCCTTGTATGCTCATTCCATTGGTAAGCCAGCCACTCGCTCACTCGCTCACTTGTGTTGTTTATTGCTTTTCTCTTAAACTTACTCGGAGACCTTGTTTCAGGGAATCTGAGTACGCATTGCTTTTCTTAATCCGATGTTGATGTCAGTAGAACAACTAACAATAAAATTGTGTTTGCCTCGGTTCTTATCGTTTACCCCATTTATAATGCTGGTTTTCGTAAGCATTAACAGGGAAATTTGAGGCTTTTTCAATGTTGGTGATTCTTCGTGTGTTTATGTTTGTGTTTTTAAAAGAATCCTAGTCCCTCTGTGGGTATTGCGTTTCTTGAATACATAATGATGTCAGTAGGGCACTGGACAATAAATTGTGATTGTCTGGATCCTGTATCGTTTCTCATTTACAATGCTGTTGCGATAGCAGTAACCCATAAACCCAAACAGTTCTGTTTTTCTATGCAACAATATTTCTTTTTCTTGTCAAGTTGTTTCCTTTTTGCCTTGACTAGTCTTGGCTTCCTTATGTTTTCTTAGGCTGGCCAATTATGTTTTCCTATGTATCGTTGTCTCAAATGTTAGGATTTCATTTGTCGGTAAGTTAGTTCTATGCGATTGTCATGTGATTAGGGGAAGATAGTGAGTACTAGTGCAGCCCGATGCCAAGTAACACGATACTTAGTATATACGGAAGATCCTTTGTTTCTTGGTGTGGAACTTGTTGATGTTCATCTCTTATCTAACCGGGCTAAATAACATGCATTTTAATGCAGGTTACATGGTCAGCACTGATTCTTTGTCACGAAGACTCGGTGGATTATATTGTCTTTACTGTCTTTATGAGACTCAACCTTTCAAGCCTCCTTTCAGAATTTACTTGTCACTCGGTATGTTTCTGACCTTAGTAATAATTTGGCATGACCTTGTACTTTTAAAGAGCATGCACTTGTCAACTTCACATGTTCGATTCACATTTTGACTAGCTTTTTTGTAGCTTCATGGCATTTCGATAAACATCTCCCACTTTTTTGTATGTGCTTTCTTTATTGACTCGAGCATTATAGGAGAGCTGAAGAAACTCACAAACCTTGTGATTGATGCAAAGAATCAAGGCGTGGCAGTGGTACCATCTTTGGTGAAACGAATGCTTGAAAAGAACATGTTTCTTTTTGGAGCTGTGGAGCAAAATGTAAGCTCTCAGAATAGCATGGTTGGGCAAATTTTGGAGTTGCAGAATGCTCGTGTCCAGCATGCATATAAGAAGTATGTTTCTTTCATATGTTTATCGGTCTTTATGTAATCTTCGTTTGCATCAACAATATTTTTGAACGCTCTATTCTCTCTCTTATTCTTGTGGGGGTTTCTCTATTTAACAGGTTATTTGCCAATACTCCGATTGCTCAATTACTGCACATGGATTTGGTAAGTCTGAGTTTATGTAAAGATTATTATGTCAGTGTTATGTAATCCTTTCTGTTATAGCTATGTGCACCATTTAGGAGTTAATGGATTTGCATGTCACATAAGCTGCAAGTTGATCATCGTTACTGTTCGAACGACCTTGCACACTGAACCACCCCCTTCCATTTGGCAGGGTGTGGAATGCGATTTAAATGTACTCAAGAAAATGACTACAGAATATGCAGAAGCGAAGAAATTGGCCATCCAAGGTAAATTGAATTTTCTTCATTACACGGATTTTATTGTTGTTTAGTGGCTTGCAAAATGCAGACATTAGTGACATTCACTGGACAGAAATGTGCTCTGATCTCTTCATGGTGTTTGTTTCTAGATGGCATGCATGATGTTAGATGATCATTCCTTTGTTTATTTTCTCAGAGAGCAAGTGGGTAGCAGTTGAAGACATAGATCACATATCAGACAACAGGGAATTACTAGGGTACACTGTTGAGGATATCTCAGAGGAATGGAATGCCCAAAGAGAACAATTTTATGACCACACAGGGTTGAACCCGAACCCTGATCACGAGGAAGAACAAGAGCAGCAACAGCTTATCGATAGCAGCCATGAAGTTGACGACTTCACCCGTGCTCTGGAGTTGGAGCTACTTGAAGAACCAGAAGAACAAGAGGGAGAGGAACATAACGACAAACCAGACCAGATGCTTAGAAGACTGCAATGGAAAGAGTGAAAATTCCTCAGGTTGAACTGCGAAGGGTCTGGCTGCTAGACCTTGAGGACGATGCATTCATGCCAGAGACTAATGATAGTCTGATTGTACCGAAGCTGTAGAAACGTGATAGGTATAGGCTACCAGAGAATCTCCCGAGGCATTTTATGGTACAAAGTATATCGATCCTCAAAAGTGATCGATGCATGTAATTGGCCTTTGCCGGACGAGAGACTTTTCGAAATAGCCCAAGAAACAGATGCTAATATTAATTGTGAAAGGAGAGACTCTTACACTGCTACTTTTTCTTCGAAACGAAGATACTGCTACTTTCTAGAGTACATTTCTTGCCTGATTCTCCGGACGGCACCATGAATCATATACAAGAGGAGAATATCAATACCAATGAGATTCCTACGCCCAATTTTTTGCACTGGTGTTGGGAATTTTGATTATCCCTCTAGATAGACCAGGAGGGACTGCAATGACCTTCGCCTGGAGTGCAGTTTCTCCCACCTCGAGTGCCCTGGAAGCTCGGAGGGCCATCTCGGAGTGAAGCTGGAGGCATGACATAGCCATCTGAGACGAGGGAAATCCGCATCAGAATGTTACTGAGCAACTTACATGATGTTTTGATAAAAGGTCGAAACAAAACAGAAAGAGGATTACAACAGGAATGTTAAAAGAAAACAATTATGCGCGATAACAAAAACTCTCTCATCTAAATGCCATAAAAAGTCAATTTGAGTAAGAAATGCATCCTCTGCCACTCTACTTTTAACTAGAGATCTTAAAATCCGATTTTTCCTGATTCAGATATGCCTGAAGATCGATATAAAAGATTATCCAACTACAATGGATGTTGCTGGAAGACCTTATTTTCTGATTATTGTCTAGATTTTTCTTTTATTTGTCTAGGGGATGGTGTTGGCAGGAAGATGGAGAGCAAGATAGAGACATCTCGTTAGACATGCAGAGCTGATAACTTACCGTATAACAATCTCTGTCAGTATCCGACTCCACTATTTTGAGGGCCCATGCTCGGACCCATTCGAGCCCTTCAGACACTTCAGCATTTCCTTCGGTTAGAGACGATGCCACAAAAGATGGATGAAGTGCCATCAGTATGCATGAAGCTGCGAAAAGCACAGCTCTCCGAACATATGCTTCTTTGTGATGGCATATATCCCTGCACCAATTCAACAACAGATCTAAATACAAACACTAAACCCGCTACCCCATCAGCAGCCACATATGAGCATGTCTAAAGTCTACTGTCTACCAGTTAAAAGCCCAAAGAAAACAACATTTATTTTTGTATGTTAAAAGTTCAAAAGAAGTAGAAGCAAGTTCCATAATTTACCTAGATTTTAACATATCCAAAAGTGCATGAGCCAATGCGGTAGCTTCCGGATGCATGGCAACACATTTCATGCAAACACCGAGCATGTAAATGAGTTTCCCAAGAACAATAAAATCTCTACCCAGCAAGTCAACTCCATGCCTTTTCTTATCAAAACCCTGCATGGCAGGAAGCATAAAGGCTGCTGCATAAACAGGGAATCTGTTAGAAGCCACTTCCCACTGGTTTTGTTGCGCACCTGATCCAACACTCCACCTGCGTGTCTTCCCTTTCCTAATTATGCTGGATCTTGGTGGAAGTTCTCTCTCATAGCGGTGAGAGTAGTTCAAGGGACTGCCGGTTTCTGATACTTCTCTCCATGAGCCAGCTCCAGGAGGCCCATAACTCCTGGGCAGGAACCATGGTTGAGTCTCTGTTACAGTTGATATTAAAGGGTTTGATTGAAGCTTACGCTTCATAATCTTAGAATCAGCAAGCTCCTCAGCTGCTTCAGTCATTACATCTAGAATCATTATGCGCTGGCTGGTGTCTACATTCGGCGAGTACAGCAGCTTGTTTAATGTATCTAAAGATTGGAAGGGGCATGTGACAAGCAATCCAATGAGTGATCTTTGTCGTTTTTCTTCAGCTGAATCTTCCTCACCTTCTACACTCACATCAGAGCAGCGGACCTGCACTAGAGTTCTAGCAAGGTCGCCTGCTAAGTGCATCAGCTCATCAGGAGATGCACGTACAAGCTTCTCGGTTACTTCAAGTGCCCTTTCTACCTGCAACAGAACATGGCAACATTAGTTAACAACCTTTCCCATCTGATGAATCACGCCATCACTACGAAAGCGTGCTTTACTATTCTCAGTGTAGAGGCAAGCAAAGTTCTTATGTGGAGGACATCAATATGAACACAAGCCAGGGACTTGAAAGAAAAATGCAAGTAATTTGACATCCACCATTCTAACATCGCTAACAAGGCATGCAAAAACCTACCCCGTCAGCGTCATCAGATTTCCGTAACGCTCCAGCCACATCAACCAAGTTGGAAAACTTTCTCTTCAGATCTGAGTCATCATCTGTCAAGTCATATGGTTGCAAAGATGAATCTCCAGAGGAATCTGAGCATTCACTAGCATCATCATTGTCATCCTTGTCAGAAGATGAATCATAATTCAGTGTTGCTGGATCAACAATTTCATCTGGGTTGATCAACAGGAACTGGGAGGATTGCCTATTTGCACCCTTTTTATCCTTGATCTGTCCATCAGCGTTGCTCTGTCCCAACGCCTTTACTGTTGCTGAGCTGGTCAGATTGTATGTTTTATCCCTGCTACTGTCTACACACGAACTGGACTGCTTCCTTTTAGGCTTAGTCATTCCAAATTCCCAATCAGTCTCCCCAAGGCATGTATCGTCAAGATAGAGAGGATTCTTAGGGTCAATGGCTTTTGAAAATGCCAGGGCAATAGCACTAGCCATTTTTCTAACTACATGTCCAGGGTTCTCCAGTCTACCTGCCAGTTAAAAAAAAAAGAAGGTAAGGAAGAACCATAACATTCCAACACCAACTCGGGCTGGCTACAGTAGCACGAATTTACAGCTAACTCCTTGGAGGATCGAGTGCATTATATCTTTAGACTTGTCAAGTTCTTCTTTGGACATGAGCTCCATACAGAGACCTATTATAGCTGTTACATCTGCATAACACATAAACAAACTGAGGTTTAGTTCTTCTACAAGGGCCACGAGTACCACTTTAGTTCTTCTACAAGGACCATATTATGAGTTGCTATTGCTCCCTGTTACTTTAAGTACTTCACATGAACAACTAGATTAAAATATTCACCAACTAAGACTTACAAGCTTGTTGTTCCAATGGAACAGATTGCACAAACTCTGTTTTAGACCACACACTAGCCAGGCGCTGTACCACTTCCAAGAGAATCTCTACATCATCACCTTTAGCGAGCGAATTTCCAAGAGGTGGGCATCGTAATATGAAATGTTGGATAATCCATCGTCCACAACGGATAGGAAACACTTTCCATAACAAAAATTTGTCAATAAACATTGACCTGCAACCAGAAGCAAATAACTTTATCATTTACATGAAGAGCAGAAGAAAACTAATCAATAGACAGTGAAGCGTACAAATCATTGATCAGTTGTACCTAAATGCCTAAAGCTCTCCATGCTATCATTAGACAGTTGAATGAAAGAAAATTTAGAGGGAGGGGCAGTGTGACAGACTGGCATGGCTATAGTTCTCCCCTTCCTCCAATGACTAAGAAATGAGACAGAAAATATCATTTCCTAACCTGACTGATGGCTGATTCTTAAAAATTCTACTGTACAGCATCCACATAATCCAGTAAGCTTCGGAATCAGTGACATTTTCCATTTCTAGCTGAAGCAAAAGATGCTCGGATATTCTTTCCAGAGAATAGGGGTCTGTTATTGCTTCCATCATATTTAACCAAAAATGTGATTCAAGATGAGACTCAAAGATATCGGTCATCTCTGATTCAATACTCGAGAACAGTACGCTCTTAACATGTCCAACAACTCGGGGGATTAGCTGAGCCATCAGCACATCTGATCACGAAAAAAAAGCACGACCGACTAATTATCTGAGATGGATGATAAAACCATCCCCAATGGGGACAATGAATACCACATATTTAGATAGGCCTGAGCACAATCATTCAAGCACTTTGGGTCTTCCATTTGCAA
>SOPF01028113.1:0-202298 GCA_012979155.1 Hypericum perforatum | reverse complement strand
TTATGGTATTTTCCCGTGAGTAATCCTAGCTTCTCCACCATAGTAGTTCTTGCAACATTACCACAACTTCCTTTATCTATGATGACACTACACACCTTATCTTTAACATAGTACCTTGTGTGAAAAATATTCTCTCTTTGAGCTATATCATCTTCTCCTCTCACTTGCATATTCAATGCTCTCCTAGTTACGAGAGTAAGCTTTTTAGCAGATTGGTACTCCTCCTCGGATACATCCTCTAATGAAGGCATACTTTTATGCTCTGAATCTTCTTCTTCAGTTTTAATCTCTCCACTTTCTCTAATCACCATTGCTTGTTTGTTAGGGCATTAACTTGAGATGTGCCCTCTTCCTTGACACTTAAAGTACTTGATGTCATGGTTCCTAGTTGGAGTGACTTCTACTTTCTTTTGAGAACTCGTATGAGAATTCTCGGACTTATGCTCTACTTTGGCTGCTTGTGGCTTATCAAACTTCTTTGGGTAGCTTGACTTCCAAGTAGAACTCGATGTAGCTCTGGTTTCTCTTCCTTCCCACTTGAGTTGCTTCTCAATCTTTGTTATCATGTGCACCATGTCCTCCAACTCCACATAGTGTTGCAACTCAACTTTGTCTTGAATTTCAGGATTGAGTCCATTCAAGAACCTTGCCATGGTAACTTCTCTATCTTCTTTTATATCAGCTCTTATCATGGCCATCTCCATTTGTTTGAAATACTCCTCCATGCTCAAACTTCATTGCCTCATCCCTTATAACTTCTTGTACAACCATCTATGGTAATGACTTGGAACAAATCTCTTCCTCATCACCACTTTCATGTCCTCCCAAGTAGCTATAAGGCACTCTCCATTTCTCCTTCTGCTTGTCACAAGTTGATCCTACCAAGTTATAACATAATCAGTAAATTCAGTGATGGTAAGCATTACCTTCTTTGCTTCGGAGCTATTGTGGTAATTAAACATGAACTCGATCTTCTTCTCCTACTCTAAGTACGCTTCTACATCAGAATGACTAGCAAAGGAAGGTATCTTCAGCTTAATACTTTCCACATTGTCGTTTCTCCTTTGTCTTGCTTCCCTTGGTGGACAGTTTACTCTTGCTCTCATAAGACTCCTTGTAGAGCCTTCACCTTCTTTAGAATCAGCTCCACTTGACTCTCTTAGTGCTCTCCTCCTTAGTGCATAACTTGAACTAGATCGCTCTATTGCATCCATACGTTATTGCAATGGTTCTAGCTCTGCCATCCACATCTATTAGAATGTCCCTCTCAAGGCCTCCACAAACACCTTAGGATCCATGTTCCCCAAAGTTTGGCCTTCTTGAGACATGCTTGCTACAAAAAAAAATTGGTTAGTAAAAATATGGCCTCACAAGTTCACTCCCTTACGTGTTTACTTTCAATATAAGATACACTCAAGTTCACTCGTGTTTGCACTTAAATATTTAGCTTTTCTTTCTAAGGTACTCGCACACTCTTGCCTTTTTCCTCTCGTGATACTCGTACGTTCTTACTAAAGCTATGGCAACCTTGCTTGAACTATACGTCACTTATCAAACAGAATGTTAAAGTCCTTCTTTTAGTCTTGCTTATTCCTTTTCTTTCTTGTTTAGTCTTGCAACTCAGTTCGTACCCTTCTTTTCAATTCGCAGCTCTTCCTTTTTAGGTTTGCGCGTGCTTCCTTTTCTTTTTGGATTAGCTGCTCCTTCTTTAAGCTTGCGCGTGCTTCTTTTGATCCCGCAAAAGCATGTTTAGTCTTGCGAACCTATTTAGGCTTGCTGACCTATTTAGCTCTCTTTCTTTTTGTGCTTTTCTCTTTTTTCTTTCTGTTTCTTTTCTTTTTCTTTTCTTTTCTTTTCTATTTTTGCTTCACTTGTTTCTTTTCCTCTCTTTTTCTCTTGATCAGCTAAGGAACGAATGGTTAGGCAAGTAACAAAACAAACCAACAATTAAAAACATAAGGATAATGAACCTAAAGCAACAAGTCAAAGCTCTGATACCAAATGATATAAATCTCAGTGGGAAGATTCACAAACTCGGACCGTTGTTATTTTAGAATAGAACAGATCATAACTCACAAAGAACTTGCAAAGAACTAAGGCACGAATTGACCTTAACCTATAGCAAAGAGCTTATAAACCTTGATCCAAGGTCATATCATACCATAATCGGGGATGGATGATCTGTTTGATAAGTGAAAGCTTCATTCTAGCTAAGCGGTACACTAGCTTAAGCAAGAACACGCTATGAATATCAAAACTCACACAACTAGCCAAAGCTAAGTTATAACTCGTATATTCTAAATGGTCTGAATATTATTGAATGAGGAGGCTCCTAAACAAACTAACTCTTAAAAAGGAGTTTTAAAGCTGGCCGATTATTCCCTTCCCTATGTAGGTTTATTCTGGTTGAAACTTTAAGCCAAATAAGAATGAAATCTAAAACATAATAACTAAGTAACTAGCACATCCCAAACAATCAGATTGCACATCCAAATTAGCTTGATTCTTCTTGAATCTTCTTTTGTGCATGCAACCAGAATAGGGTGTGGGTTTCAAGCTTCTGAAATAGCCTCCAACATGTGCATAGGCTTTCCTTGGGCCGCATGGACGTCCCTTGACTTGTGTGAATTAGCTTGAACCCAAACTTCTTCCATAAGTCCATTAAAATCAAATTGCAATTTCTTAGCTCTTGCCCTTGTCATTGGCCCAATTGGAACTTGAACTTGTTGCGAGTCTACAAGCTTGATAGTAGGTGCATCCTTAGGCTTGCTCACATCAGATACTGGACTCAGGGGAAACCACGCATGTGTTATGCTCATTTGATGCTTTTACGAAAGTTAAACCAATGGATTCTATGTCCATAACATTGCCAGATGGGTCAAAGGTCCTCGTAACACATAAGGGATTAGTTCAACTTTCAACATAGCTCATCCTAATAGATGTTGCATTTGTCCCTAAATTTGCTTTCAACTTGATATCAGTGAGTCAGCTACTTAATGATCTATCCATATACTGATCTTTGACTCGACTCATTGTGTTTTACAGGATCTTACCACGCAGAGGATGATTGGCAATGTTAAGCGTATATATGGGCTTTACCTCCTCAAACCAAATCTATCGCACCACACCACCCTAACCTCCATCAACTCCAACTACATTCAACACAATCTCGAGCTATGGCATTATAGGCTTGGAGATGTTCCTAGTTCTTGTCTTTTATATTTGAAGAAAATTTGGCCTTCTATTTCATTAGCATCAGAAATTCTTTGTGATTGTTGCCATTTTGCAAAACAAAGGAGATTACCTTTTGTATCTAATTCAAAAAAATGCTCGTGCTTATTTTGAGTTAATTTATGTGGATGTATGAGGTCCGTATTCTAGTCCTTCTTATGATGGATTCACCTACTTTCTCACAATTGTGGATGATTATTCAAGAGCCACGTGGGTATACTTGATAAAAGCGAAATTAGATATGGCATCCAATTTGGAAAATTTCTGCATAATGGTGGAGAAGCAGTTCAGAACCAATGTTAAGGTGATCCAATAAGATCAGAGAAGGGAATTTCTTATGCGTTCCTTCTTCCATGAAAAGCGAATTCTGCACGAAATGACTTGTGCTTATACTCTGCAATAGAATGGGCACGTCGAGCGGAAGCACCAACATATCCTTAACATGGCGAGAGCCATCCACTTTCAAGCTAGCTTGCCCATTAAGTTTCAGAGCGCGTGTATTCTACACGCTGTACAATTGATCAATGTTATGCCTTCTACAACACTCTCCAACAGGACCCTGTACGAAGTGCTGCATCATCGATTCCCATCTACTGTGATAATCTATCAGCAATTCATATTGCCGAAAATCCAGTATTCTATGAATGAACCAACCATATAGAAATTGATTGCCATTTGGTGCGAGAAAAGGTACAAAATGGTCTGATTCGGTTATTCCATATTTCGGCAATTCATCAAACAACTAATATACTAACGAAGCCGCTCTCGCCTATGACTTTCCTTCATCATGTGTCCAAGTTTGGTCTGTTAAATATTCACAGTCCAGCTTGCGGTGGCTTATTAAAAATGAAGCATCATTCTCCCCAATTATCGGATGATCAGAAGACGAAGACTGAAGGGAGAAGAAGATATTAAATGGGCCAACTATTGCCACCCTTGTAAGTAATTTCTGGGCCCAACTGAAATTATTGAAGAAGCCCAAGAAACATAAACTTAAGGCTATAATAATTGAGGAGGCAGTAGAGAAGATGAAGAACCTTCCCATTCTTCCCAAGAATATTCCAAAAGCTCCAACAGTCACCTGTCACGATCATAATCATGGTAGATTATAGCAGAGGAAATTACATCCGTACAGATATTTTGTATATGGAATTTTTTCTTGTTTTATAAATAGGAAGATGTATCAATTTAAATGGCAAGTTGTCAATTAATACCAATCAGAAAATTCCCTAAAATCTCCTTTCTCTATTCGACAACTTCTTTTATTCCATTCTTCAACAATTCAACTAAGGACCTCATATACTAATTAATATTCGTAATGTCAAAAAGTCAAAAGTCAATATTTAAGGATTACAATCTCCTTTATAAATGAATTAACAACATACTATTTTTTGAGAAATAAATATTATCATCATCTACTACTACTAGTATTAGAAGTGAGGATAACCTACCCATAATCTGAGTTCCTACCAAAAAGGTTATGCAACACCTCAAACTGAAATCATCTACTATTGCTAATATAAAAAGTAGGGTGTATTTTTCGAAGTTGTGAATGATGGTCTCGATATAATATTTTTGTGAAAAATAAAGAAGAGAAAATTTGCATTAATACCTTAAATAGGCCCCATAAATAATTCGCGACCAAATGAGTACAACGGGAAAGACTAAATCCCCACAAATCGTCAAGATATACCTCTACACAAGAATCTAAAAATACATCGAAATAATATAATAATAAAAAAGGCAAATTACCCTCTAGTCCTTGGTCTTAACATAATTCTCCTATCAGGTCTCTCCTTCTCATAAATGAGTAATCCATCCCTGTTTTATTTAAAAATGTTTGTCTAGGGTCTTCACCGATCAAATCATCCTCTTTTTTTTTAATTTTTGTCATGTGAAATGACTATTTTATCCTTCACAAAATGACAAATTTCATCTTATTTTTGTCTTTTTGTGAAGGGTAAAATAGTCATTTCACATAACAAAAAAATAAAAAATAAGAACATAAGTCAACTAGGGACCCCAGACCAATATTTTTTCAATACAAGGACGGCTAAATCATTTATGAGAAAAAAGGGACCCGATAGGAGAATTCGGTTAAAACCAGGGACTAGGGAGTAATTTGCCCTAATAAAAAAAATCTCCTATTGGAGTTGGGAGAGAGTGACCGCTTCTTGCCAAGAGTGCTAGATGGTAATTTCCAATTTTTTTTCCGAGAGCTATCGTGCTCTCAAGATCATAGTCGCCAAAGAGTGAGCAGAGTCCATGTCTCATGCAACGCACATGACAGTTAAAAATGAGCCAACCTACATGCACTCATGAGAACACCCTCTCCAAAGTTTAGAGTTTTCAATTTGTTTAGATCAACCAATAATAGTGTTGTTATTGTTTAACTAAGAGAATCAAGAAAATTTCATCAAATAATTAATTTTGATATATTTTCACTATATGGCTTAACTTGAACTAGATTATTTGAGATAATGGTAATTGGTAGTTTAATTAATAGAAAGCTGTTAATTTAATGGAGATGGCGCGAGACATGTGTTATCCTACAAGAGGTGGTCACCAACTCACCATGCGTTACTTGGTACTCTTATTATGAGGACCTTATTACCTTTGGAAAATCCAGCCCATTTGGCGAGTATCGAACTGTTACAATATTAGAAAAAATAAATAAAAGGAAAAAGGTAAAGGTAAAGCCGTGAGAGTGAGTGAACGGTATATTTAGACTTTAACATTTGTGGAATTTGGTCAAATTCGAATTGAATTAGTTCAAATTTGAATTTATGAAAATTTTAAATCATATTTGATTTTGGTTAAGATAAATTAAATTAAAATTACTAAAAATTAAATAAAATAAAATTTGAATTTATACTTAATGTACTAAAACAAATTGTCTATTTATGGTTTAATAATTTCATAGTTTAGGGTTCAAAATTTAGAATTTAGCAGATAATTGAGTTTAGAGTTTAAAATTTAGAGTTTAAGTATTTGAAGTTTAAGATTTGTGATTTAAAATTTAGTGTTAAATAGATAATCAATTTTAGAGTTTAATATTTTAGGATTTAGAGTTTGAATTTAAGATTTAAGGTTCAAAATTTAATAGATAATTGAGTTTGAGATTTTTATAGACCAAATGTCTCTCCATGATTTTTTTTCCTCACAAAGCCATCATTTTTTGAAATTTTTTAAATTTGAATCAAATTTTTAGACGAATTCAAATTAAATTATCGGATTTGATTAATTAAACGGATTCTAATTTCTAATAATAATAGGGTATATGTATATTGCAAACGCACGCGCGCGCAACAAACAAGTCTTATACAAACCCTCGGCAATGTCCAGCGGCCTCCTGGTCCTGGAGGAGGAGGCGGTTCCTCTCTTCAGCGAAGGAATACACCTCATCCTCTCAAGGTGGACGGCACTACAGCTGGCCTTGGAGAACCAGTGGGGTGGCCCTGGGTCCCACTCCATCGCCAACCAGCTCGCCTCCGACATCTTCGCCTGGTTCACCCGCCCATCTAAAGGTCCCCCCGCCCCTCCAAGTCCGAAACTTTCCCCTTTTTTCCTTTTCCGGTTTCCGAATTGGGTCGTTTGATGCTGATCGAATATTTACTATCATCGTGCGATTTTGGGTGGATTCGTTTGGTTTCTGTTGTTTGCTGTTGACTGAATTTCTGGGTTTGATGTCGGGATGGCAGAGCCGCGTTATATCGACGATTTGGAGGAGATGTTAGACCAAGGGATGCTCTCTCTGAACACTGAGACTGAAGATGGTAGCATTGGGGAGGTATCTCTAATCTATCTCGGTTTTTTTTTTTGTCCTTTGGGACTATGGTTTGAATCGGAGATGTTAGCTCCACTGTGCGGGCGGCTTTCCGAGCCCCGAGGCCACTTATTCGTATAACTTAGCGGACATGCTCCTTGGGCTCTTGCCGCACTCGTATGAATGGCAGAAAGATGCTTCCTTTGGATTATGTTTTAAGCTTCAGTTTGCAAACTTTTCAGGCCTTTGGGGTATAGTGAAATGAATGAGCTTCAGACCTTGTGGATGCAAGTTGCAATATTAACTATTAAGGTTTCTTTTGATAGGGGTGCTTGTGTAGCCTGTCTTGTATTTTAGTATTGTTATACAATGTGTTGAGTTTAGATGTTATTCTGCAGGTTGCTCTGGAGCTTATGATAATGCACGCGGAATGTTTAAAACGTAATTATAGCTCCATAGAAAAGCTCAGGCAGGCAGGGCCAAGTTCTGTTGCTCATCAGTGTGTCAGACAGGTAATAATTCTGATCGAGACTAGTTAATAATCAATTTGATACTGTCTGTTATAGATGTCAAAGGAAAATTGCCATTTGATGTTTTCATCAGGAACTTTCTTCTATCCATCTTTTGATCAGAATTGCAATTACTTTTTTTGCCTAGTTGAGAAAAATCTGTACCAATACTCGGAACAAAATATGTTGACTGATAGGCACTTTGGCTGTGGATGGGTACTAATTTTATTTTGCGTAGTGATAAACATGAATTTTCTCCACTGATTCAAGCTTTGTTCTTTCTGTAGCATGCTGACGATGAGGATGATGAGGACAACGGCGAGAATGAAGATGATGATAACATGGCTGATGATAGAACCCAAACGGTGATAGATTCACCAGGGTTCCATTTGAAGTCAAATCCTGTGACTTTACCTGTTGATCATACAAAAGGCAAGGCTCAACCAGATGATGATGGATGGCAAATAGCTTCTTCATCCAGGAGAAATAGGGGTAAAAAGAATTAAGTTGAACTTTCAACCATTGTGTAATTGCTTGTATTCTAATTGTCTCATCTCTTACCTAAGTCAGTTTGTGTACTAAGACGATGGTATTTCTACCTATGGCAATTTTGATCTCTCCTTTTGCTGATTATTCTCTTGCTTTGATTGTTCTAATTCTTGTGAGATTGGTCAATGGGAATAGACGTGGTAATCATAACAAGCTTCGATCCCATGAGTTTACTGGGATCCATGTTCCCATGTAGCCGAGTAATCTTCTAACCAACCTGTTGTATAGTCTACCTTGTGATCCTTTCATCTCATATCCTAAGTCTCACCCTACATGTTGTGGATAGGTTGAATTTTATTAGAGAAATATCCATGTCGGAAGGAGAACGACTAGTCGTTGACTTCTTCAAAACTCTCATGCGGTAAAACTTTTTAGGGAAAAAACGCACTAGGAAAAGACAATCGTTGGTAGTACATGTGTACATAGTACTTTTCCCATGTCGTTTTACAAATTATAGTTACAAGTCCATTACAAGTCTAACGGATTAGTGTGAGCTTTATCTTTGGAGTGGGATCTTTGCATGGTAATTTGTTCCATATTTCCTGCCGGAGAAGGACCATAATCCAGTAATACGTTCTGGAATGTGAACTAATGAGGAATCACGTTCTTTTATCTACGAGTTAGGTCCGTGCAACTCCTATCCTTGGCTTCTCAATCTTAATATATTATTTATCCATAGGCCACAAGTTAGTAATCTCATTTGTACCAACTTCAGTCTACCAACTTCACATCTTTCACAAAACAGCCAACTCCTAGCTAGTACGCACCTGTTTGCTTCTACCTGATATTAGAATGGCCATACGTATCATTGTGCATCTCCTACTCCTGACCTTGCTCTTCACCAGTTACAAACTGATAACATCGCAGAACATCCGCTCTTTGTTCGATGACCTGCAGGGCCGCTGGACTCTGCTGCAGTCTAGCGTCGGTATCTCAGCGATGCATATGCAGCTTCTCAGTAACAACAAGGTAGTCATGTTCGACCGGACCGACTTTGGCCCGTCGAACATCTCCCTCCGTGGCGGCCGCTGCAGGTATGACCCCCTCGACATGGCGCTTCAAGAAGATTGCACTGCACATTCCATCCTCTACGACATTGCCACTAATACGTATCGTCCTTTGATGGTGCAAACCGACACTTGGTGCTCCTCCGGGTCGCTTCTACCCGACGGAACCTTTCTCCAGACAGGAGGCTTCAATGACGGGGACCATGCTGTCCGAATATTGATGCCATGTGAAGACTACAGTTGTGACTGGACCGAGTTCCCCAACACTCTATCCCAGAGAAGATGGTATGCCACCAACCAGTTGTTGCCTGATGGGAGGGTGATAATTGTTGGAGGCAGAAGACAGTTCAACTATGAGTTTTACCCCAACACATCCCCTCCTCAGGATTTCTTCCTCAGTTTCCTGAGGGACACCAGAGCTGGTAATGACGAGAACAACCTCTACCCGTTTATACACCTGTTACCTGATGGCAATCTCTTCATTTTTGCAAACACAAGATCGATACTCTTTGACTACAACAGAAACACCGTGGTTAAAGAGTTCCCTGAGATCCCGGGAGGTGATTCTCGCAACTATCCGAGTTCAGGTTCCTCGGTCTTATTACCACTAGATGAGAATTGCCAAGGCAACCTGACAGTGGAGGTTCTGATCTGTGGCGGTGCACCTAAAGCCGGATTTGCCGGAGCCAAAGTCGGGAGCCCTTTGCAGGCAAGCCCCACGTGTGGGCGCCTACTGTTAAGTGATGAGACTCCTAGTTGGACTATGGAAGACATGCCAACTCCAAGAGTAATGGGAGATATGGTGCTTCTTCCCACTGGAAGCATCCTTATAATCAATGGTGCCCAAATGGGAACAGCCGGGTGGGACCTTGGCCGCGAGCCAATGACGCGACCTGTCTTGTACCATCCTTATGCACCTCCCGGTTGGCGCTTTGCTGTCATGGTACCGTCTCCAAGACCAAGGATGTATCATTCGTCAGCCGTCCTGTTGCCTGATGGACGCGTCTTGGTTGGCGGGAGCAATCCTCACTTCTACTACAACTTTACGAATGTGGAGTTCCCGACAGATTTGAGCCTGGAGGCATTTTCGCCGCCTTACTTGTCGATGGAGTACTCGAGCACGAGGCCATGGATCATTTCTTTTGATCAGAACATGCGGTATGGGGTGAAATTCTCTTTCAGCTTCATGGTGGACGAGTTCTTGGGACTCGACAGCGTGTCTGTGAGGATCGTTGCTCCAACTTTCACCACTCACTCGTTCAGCATGAACCAGAGAACTATCGGGCTGAAGTTGATTCGTATTGAATACGGGTTCATGTTCGGATACGGGTTGACATGTGTCGGACCATCAGGGCCTCGGGTTGCTCCTCCTGGGTACTACATGCTGTTCTTGGTCCACAATGGCGTTCCTAGTTCAGGTATCTGGGTGAAGTTGCAGTGATCATTTGATCTCATTCGACGGTTTTTGTTGGTTAACCAAGTGACGATAATTTGTTCATCTCCATGATAGAATATTTATTATGTTCGATTATAAGAGAAGTGAAAAAGGGTCTTCGTTGCAGTGTTCACACAGGCGCCACACTCTTTGGATGTCTGGTTCGTTGATTACAAGTTTCTATGACTAAATTTGGATGTCTCAAAACTTTTTACTCTTTACCGAATCCCGATCAAGATTACCAAGTGAACATTTAATCTAGAGCAAATTGCCCTCAGGTTCCTGTCCTTTGCTAAAATCACTATTTTCGTCCCTACAGTTTCGGAAAAGAAGATTTCGTTCTCCATCTTTGCTTAATTAACACCCTCAGGTCCCTGGTGCCGGAATCAGAAAATTTCTCTGACACTAAGGGACGTAAAATGTCTCTTTTGCCCTTATTCAAAAATTAAAAAAAAAACAGTCCTTTTCCTCCTCTCCTCCTTCTCCTCTCCTCCTTCTCCCTCCTCCTCCACTCACCTCCTTCCTCCCTCCTCCTCCCTCATCCTCTAATCCCCCTCCCTTCCTCCACCCTCCTCCTTCCCCCTCTTCCTCCTTTCCTCCCTCTCATCTGCCCTCCTCCTTTCACCTCTCTCCTCCTCCTCCTATCTTCCTTCTTCGTCCTCCTCCTCCACCTATCCTCCCACCTCTCTCTTCCTCCTCCATCCTCCTTCTCCTATCATCCTTCTCTCTCCTCCTCCCATCTCACAGTGGTATTTTTTTTAACTTTTGAACGCAAGGGCAAAGGAGACATTTTAGATCTCTGGGTGCCGGAGAAATTTTCCGATTCCGGCACCAGGGACCTAAGAGTGTTAATTAAGCAAAGATGGGGGACGAAATCCTCTTTTCCGAAACAGTAGGGACGAAAATAGTGATTTTAGCAAAAAACAGTGACCTGAGGGCAATTTACTCTTTAACCTATAATATGGATTTTTTTGCCTTGTATTCGTTTGCTACCGTTGAAGCTTTCTTAAATCTTGAAACACTAGAAACTTAGCAAGTGTTAAAATACAGAGAAAATAAGGCTAAGGCCCAGTAGTTTGAAGATTCAACTGGTTTAGTTCTTATTATTTGAAAACTATTCTTTCAGTGCCTATTGTATGAAATGACTGAGACGTTTAGTCCCCAACTCCATCGTTGGAATTTTTTCCGGACAAAACCCGACTTGAAAGATTGATATTACCTTTCTGTTAATATTTCTGTCCAACCCCGAGTTAAAATTAAAAACATCTTCTTCTTGTTTCGTGGTCCCTCTCTATGTGTTTTCCCAGATATTTCAGATATTTCAGCAGTTTGCTATTCAAAACATAAAAAAAATTAGTTAAATATACAACTTGACAATTAAATATGCATAAAAAGGACAATTTAAATATACAATTTATCAACTACCAGAACAACAACGATAATCTTCTTACTATCGTTCTTTATGAACCTCAACTTGTAACCATTTTGACTACATAATCTCTCATTGCATTCCTAAATTAATGTCTACCCTCAAACTTTATCTTCTCACCTTCATCAACACTAAACTTTTTTCCATCGTATTTATACACACGGTCTATTTTCATCAGCTTTTTAGAATTCTTATACTCACACTTATCAAATCGCTTCTTCATTTATATCATTATCCCAAATTCTCATATCATCGTGAATCTACTTCTAAATCAGAATTCACATTACCTTTCTCAGCATCAACAACGTCCTTTTAAAAAATTTCACTACAACTTCCTTGTTATGAATTTCACCTCACCATCAACCACCTTGTTAAATTCTTCGTTAGCCACTTTCTCTACAGACTCTGGGCTCAATTCACTCGGACTAGGTAGGTTAGGAACCCAGTTAGGCACAACCTCATCCTTGCCAAACTCGAAATCTGACACTTCTTCCCACTCGGGTATATAAAGAACCCACAAAGGCAACATCTCCTCATCGTAGTTGTCGCTATCCTCCGTTATGCTATTAGGATCGGGGGACACAGTAGACATATAGTGCCACGACGCAGGACTGAAAAACAATCAGGGACGACGCGAGATGACTGAACTCGGCAGTGGTGAACCAGGCTCGGGGTTGTCAATGGTGAATTTTGGGTAATTTTGGGAATCTTTGATATTAAGGTTAGGGTATTTATGTAGAGAATTGAGAATTTTAAATTTGGGGGGCGGGAAGTGAAAAGTGAGTGATTTTTCCGGGGTATTTTTGACTTTTAACTCAGGGTTGAACGAAAATATTAACAGAAGGGTAGTATCGTCCTTTCAAATCAGATTTCTGTCAGAAAAAACCCCGGCGTCAGAGTTGGGGACTAAACGTCTCTATTATTTTGTATAGTGGAGACTGAAAGAGTAGTTTTCAAACAGTAAGGACTGAACTGATTGAATTTCCAAACTAAAAGCACCTTAGCTTAATTTTTCTTAAAATTTATTGTAAAAAAATCTGCCACAATTAAGTCCTGGACTTTTTTTGGGTGAGGATGAAGACATAGATCAGCGTAAGAAGGTGGTTTCAAGCACAAAAGATAACAGTGAGTAAAGCATAACTACATACTATTTTGGCAACATTTTTTATAAATACAATTTATTTATAAAAGAAAATGGTGTCATGCTTATATTCCCCATACCCTTGGGTTATTGTTGTTCTTCCCAAATGTCTACTTATTTAAGTTCATGTGTAAACAAAATGCGACATTTTTTTTCATGCAAGACCTTAACAAGAAGTAGCTCATGCTTATAGTTTATATTCACCAACTCAATAAAGTTAATAGAACAGAGCTATGATCCATTTGTCTCAAACCATTTCCACGTACTTTTTCTACTTATAGGATAAGAGTAATTCTCATATTGCAGTGTTTTGCATGAAAACAACTAGCAAATGTAGAAGATCAACTTCATATTAAGACGCCAAGTCTTAAAGGAGGCTTTCCATGATACTAAATCAAACCTAAACATGTCCGTTCCGGACCCCCAAGTCTCACCTAGCACGCGACAAGTTGCAGGCTGTCGGTGAAGATTTCGCGTGTTGCACGGAGCTCGCATCGATGGCAGCCCTTTATTCCACGACTCAAGCCTTCTCCGATGGACCAGGCTCTTCGAGTCCAGTCGGCTGCCTTTCGGGGAGTGCGCAGCCATGGTAGGAATTATTATCAACACAATACCATAGAAGCTTGTTCCAGTACTGATCCTGTTAAAATACAGATGTTCTGCTCATTAATCTAGTACGATACGGGGACTAAGAAGGGGAGAGAAGTAACTATGAGAATCGGAATGGAAAAACCGACAACTATGCTACGAAATCCGTATCGGAGACTAGGCGGAATAGAAGCAGAAGTACCTTACTGACAATGTGCGGGTTCCCGACAATGATAAGCAAGGACTTCGCGCGGGTGATTGCTACATTAAACCTCTTCGGGTTGCTGAGAAAGCCAAGGCAGTGAGTTCTGTCGAATTCGTTGTGTTTGACAGTGGACCTCACCGTTGATACGATAATTACTTCCCTCTCCTGCCCCTGGAACTGCTCAACACTTCCAACCCTGATGTCTGACATCTCCCAACTCTCTAATGCCTTCTTTATCTTAAGTACCTGCTGTCTATAAGGTGTTATCACTCCGATATCTTTCTCGTCGACGTCTCGGCTTGCCGTGAGTTTCCTAATAACTTCAACGACTTTACTCGCCTCTATTCGGTTAAACCATGATGGGTTATTTCCTTCTCGCTCGTCGCATCCTTGGATGCCAATGAACACAACTGGAAAATCCTTGTTGGTGACGAAGTTTATGTCAGAACACACAATGGGAGAGGTGTCTTCCTTGCATCCCAGCAGCTCCCCTTTGTAAAAAAGCTTTGAGGGGAGATCTAAGATTGCCGGGTGACACCGATAATTCCTCACGAGCTTAGTCACGTAATTTTTATCTTCGTTGCTATAGAATTCACACTCGGAGAGCCTTACAAGGAAGGACTTCCCGAGTCCGAAGGCTTCGGCATCTTGACAATATACGACCGGACCTAGCTGCTGCGGGTCCCCGGCCAAGACAACAACAGTATCTGTCTGGCAAAGATTAGCTATCGGGATCATGCACTCTGGCTCTGATGCCTGTCCGGATTCGTCCAAGAAAAGATGAGAGAAATGTCCGCGATTGATACCTTCGGCATGAAGAAGTGACACACTCATATAGGTCGAAATGATGATCCTATATTTGGACAAGGCCTTAAGCGGAGGGCATTTGAAGACGGACTCCTCGAAGTAGCAGAAAGGAACATGCTCGGGTTGAACATCGTCATACGAACGGCTGGTAGCATTTAGTCTGAAGAGTTCATTTTCTTTAACATGGACAAGCTCGTTGGTAATGAGTTTCTCAAGGATGTGATCAGCCGCACTGTTGGATGCAGCACAGATGAGAACCCGAGCATTCTTCCGAGTAGCGTAGAGTTGCAACATTGCCTCCACCAATGTCATTGTTTTACCAGTGCCCGGAGGCCCGTAAATCATATAAGGAGGACCACCTTTGCAGCCGAGGATCATGGCAACCGAATGCCTCTGCTCCTCATTTAGACTACTAGCAAACGGCACGAACCCTGCACTCTCAACTGATCTTTTTGCAGCAGAATGGCACGGGAAAATAATGTCCCGGTCGATTCGCTCAGCCATTTCAACAGCCTGGTACATCCTTCTCATATTCACTCTGTTACATGTAAATCGTACATCATACAAGTTCCCGGTCCTGTAACAACCATGGAATTCCTCGGCGAATCTCAGAAGAACTTCATCAGCCTCAACACGAAATATATAACCCTGATAAACAGTGTTTCCTGGTGAATTATCGAAAGCAACCTTGGCAAAAACATGGTCTCCATGAACAAGCGAAGGGCGTTTCTCGGCTAGACCAGGGACCTCAAGAGCCAGTAACTGAGTCCCTCTCTTTCTCATGCAAACACCTTCCATCGTATGCAACC
Source organism: Hypericum perforatum (assembly GCA_012979155.1). Taxonomy (NCBI): domain Eukaryota; kingdom Viridiplantae; phylum Streptophyta; class Magnoliopsida; order Malpighiales; family Hypericaceae; genus Hypericum; species Hypericum perforatum. The sequence continues at coordinate 186,822 of SOPF01028113.1, read as the reverse complement.
TCATTTCTTTCTGAAACACGAAATGAGTCGTTGTTAAAGGACGATGGTTGCAGAAAATCTACTTATATTATGACTAATGAACCAAAAATAGCTTACCTCTAGATTAAGCTCTTCCATTATGAGCAATGTACTGAAGAAAAGATCGTAGTTGTCCTTCTTCAAACCCTCATTAAGAACTTCAGGGATCTGCTTATTCTCCAGAAACTCTCTAACATTCTTCGGGATTGGAAATTCAGGAAGCCGATTCTTGTATCCTGCATTGCTTTGTCTGGCGGGACGCGAGGACACAACATAGTCATTAACAACAAACTGCTTTCGCCTTGGGGCCCTTGAATATGGTCGGCTGGCGGCTAGTGATTGGGAGATATCGTCTTCGGCCAACAGAAAGGCAACCCGTTCGACCCTCTCGTTTCCTACATCAAAATGCACCACAGATGTGTGCAATCCCATTTCCTTTGGTTTGCAAGATAACCAAATGGTTAGCTTCTCGTATGGCTGAAGTACACGGTCCTCGAGGTAGTAACCCTCGAGGAAATCCCGATGTTTCTCATTATCCTTCGAATTGGCAGAGGGAGGCTCCATCAGAGACAAAGTGAACGAATCGGCAGGAACTGAGCAGTAGATCTTAACCCCCCAGAGTTCCACAGGCTCAGCAGTAGTGTTCTCTATGGTAACCGGACATTTAGAAACTTCACCTGCAAGAATGGATTGAGGCTTCCTTCTTCGAAAAGGAAATGGTGCAGAGATAAGAACTGGTCCGTCCATCTCAAGATCATAGTTACAAACAGATTCATCGTCAGCGAAATCAATGAAACCGATATCACCCTTGTCCCCGATGACAGAATACTCTTCCCATTCGTCCTTAACCGAACCCATCGATTGATGGCAAAGCAAACCGGTACCTGAAACTGTGTGAACCATGAGCAAGCACTTCAATCCACAAAAAAGAACTCTTCGAACACGAAAAGAAGCTGAAAGGTTCACATACAATTGTATACAAGAGATCAAGATTGAGGCTGAACTTGAGATTCTTAATAAGATGAAGTAAATTTCCAAATTTGATTTCAACATTCTTCGCGTTGACCAATCGGCCATAGCCAAAACACGTAGATAATCCAACTAGAAATAGAAACAAACAAGTGCTTCCAAGAATTACCCTTTTTATCATTTTTGGTTGGTGACGAAAGCAGCTAAGACACAGTAGTGTCAGAAGAAGCATAACTCCAACAGTCCAAATCAACCACACAGTTTCAGCATCTTCCTAGAGCATATATTCTTGAGCCCCAACCTAAAGCAGCTAACTACCAAGAAAATTGTTTATGGGGAAAACTATAAAATTATAGCCAGTTTTTAAGAGCTAAACCAAGATGATTAGGTTAATTCATTCAAAGAAGTCCTGTAAGCAATCATTAAACATCTTCACAGAAAACATATTAACAATTTAAACTCACAAAAGAGGTTTAGATGCCTAAAGAGTTCCAACCTTCGGGCTCCTTGACCGAAATTGAGGACCCAGATGAGAAAATCCTTGAATTAAGCGGTAGAATTCAACTTCCAGGAGAAGCAGAGCAGAGAGAGAGGAAGAGGGTCAAGATGAAGTCTTTCCTTCTATTATATAAGTGCTTTCCAAAGCACGGAAAGTGAGCGAGCACAACTATGTCACTTGGATACTTTACTACCAGGCTTTTGACGTCTGTACATGTTTACAAATTTCAGTGTGCAACAGTTGAAAAAAAAAAATTTGGTGTGGTTTTGTCTTTTTGAGAAGGAACTTCAGTGTGGTTGGTTTACCTTTTTTTTTGACACAAAAACTGAAACTTCTCTAACAAGAATTGAACTGCACAATATATATTGTCAATTTTTTTAGGAGAAAGTTCACTTTAGTACTTGTGGTTTTACCAGTTGACACTTAGCACCTCATGGTTCCAAACTCATTAAAAATGTTCCTGAGGTTTAAAAAGACTCCACGAGTAATTTCCCATCTGTCCGGAATCAAAATTACGTCATTTTGTCCCTACGCGGCATGCCAATTCCTGATGTTGATGAGTTATAGTGGTGAACAAATTGCAAAATAATTCTGATCTAGTTTGCATTTTTTTCAATATCACCTTCTTCTTCCTCTCCATCTCTCTCTCCTCTTTCCTCCCCTATCTGCTCATTCACCCATGACAGCTTCTTACCTGCAAAAAATGCTTCCCACCTCTACCTACATCGTTCAAAAAATGAGACTTTCCCATTGGACTCCAACCACACCTTCACGAGCCCCTCTCTGTCAGCCTCCCCCTGAAGAGCTCGTTAACCACTATCGCTGTAGTAGTTGCGCTCACTGTTGACAACCCAAGTTTGGACTCGAGGTGATATGAATCCCGTTGGAGATTCACTTGGAAGCTAGACCTTCTTCTTTCAGATCAGTGAAAATATCAACCTGTCATCTGTGCCTTGTGCAAGAACCTTGGTATTGGTTAACCTTGACCCTTTTGCTGTAGCAAAATGCGAACCTTGATTTGGTAAAGACGCCACAAATGGTGATGTAGATCCGCTTGATAAGTCAAAAGGTGAACAAACATAATTACTCCGTTATGTTCGAACAGTTCTAAAGAACCAAGAGAGACAAAGCCACATTTTTTTATCAAAATTATTCTCCTTTTCTCGTCAATAATGCCTCTTTAACAGGCTCCAAAGTACATAAAGATTCCTAATCAAAACAGCTCCTAAAAAGGAACAAGTTTGACTGAAAAGAAAAACTAAAAAGGAAACAAATCAAAACCTTTTAAGAAGGCTAAAAATGTGTTTGACAACCCTAAATAAGTTATTACAAATGTGTTTGTAATCCTAGATAAGCCGAAAGTTACTGGAATATGATTACCTAGTCACAACTATTGATTTATTATATAACTTCCTAAATGGTTTCAAACCTTCAAAAATGAAATATGAGATTAAATAATTCCCTAAACAACCTCAATAACATGTATGGGCTTCTCATTAGCTCATTGCTAATTAGATTCATATCACGAGGCATAGCCCCTTGTCGAGCGAGAGCAACACCTTGACCAACCAGTCCCCGAGCATCTTCATCACGGTGGTGGTGATTCCAACACAATTTCATTAGAGATTATTGGAGAGTTTCTGTGCCCTAGAGATGTTGGCTATCCGGATCTCGTCAGGACAGACAGAGGGGTCCTTTTTTCCTGAGAAGTTTTTTGAAAACTCTGGATCCTTTTTAATGAGTTTGGAATTACGAAGTACTAAATATCAATTGATGAAATCACAGGGTAGTAAAGTGCTAAGTATCAGTTGATGAAATCACAGGATACTAAAGTACTAAGTATCAATTGATGAAATCACATAGTACTAAAATGAACTTTCGTGCCATGGGCAACACCCTAAATGCACTTTCTCTGTGATTGAGCTTTGTCTAAAGACTCCTAAAATTGAATTTGGTTGATAAATTTAATCTGGTTTTAAAACTTGTTGAAGATTGAGATTATAAATTTGTACAGTTGAATAGGAGACTTGGATTATAAATTTATTTATTTTTGAGAGGTAAATGATTTATTAAATTTCGAATCTTTTGACATTGAACATAATAATATAGGAAGTCATTAGTCGTAGATACCGGTGTTACTCATATATCAGTATTTTGTTTGTGCATTTGTATAGGAGACTAGCATCATAAATCTAACTATCTAATGACTTCTAGACTTTTGACATCGATCATATCAGTACAGAAAATCGTTAGTTTAAGATCTACTTTGTTAATTCATTTAACAAACCTGAAGAGTTAAACCAAGATAATAGAGGGGCTTAGCCCCTCTTTCCCGACCAAAACAACCAAGATAATAGCACAATTTTTTATAGACTAGTCTCGTAAACAAACGTTAAACCTTTTCACACCAAATACTGAACAAAATTTTTAAAATACACAAAAGGTATGCACGTGAAAGTAAAATAAAATCTTGAAGAGTTCAGATAAATTTGTTTCAATGCGGTTGGCTATTCATAATCTTTCACACCTATCATGCTGCCATTACCAAAAAATATCCACAAATAATGTAAAGTTCATCACTCTATAAATATAATGGTCGAGGTCCTAGCGAACAATTTTTTACATCTCTTATATTTTGTGATGTCTATTAAGATTGGTCAAAAATAGAAGTTGGTTGATACTTCTAAGTAATAAAATGTATCTGGTGCTAGGAGTAGGACCCCGCTCATATTCATAATCAGTTTTGTACAATAAAACGAAGAGTATGATCATGAATCTGTTGACTTTTTATTTTTCAAATCAATTATATTGTAATCGATTACAATAATAAATATATTAATTTTTTGATGGATAATTTTGTGGAATATCAACTACAGTTTATCTGAATCGTGCGAAGGCGTACTTTCGTTAAGAAGTAATTCTATCGATGATAGTAAACTTTGAAGATTAAAAAAATTCTAAATTTTAGAAAACTTAGGTAAGCTATAATAACAAGAATATTATACAACCCACAATCAAAAAATAAGCAATAAGTCTAACAATTGGTTAGTTGATCACAAATGAAAAATAATATTCTTATGTAACAAATATCCAAATGACAAAAAATATGGGTATACATAATTCAATTGTGTAACATATGATTTAACTTAAAAAATTGAAATTAACTTATACAATAAATTCGGAATCAAGACATTACACAAAATTCTCAAAAACTATTGTAATAATTATATTGCTAATAATTGGTCATTTAGTCCCATATTAATTCAACTTATCAACTTCATAATTGCAAAATTGACATTTCTCAAATAATAATTTTAGACTTTATCAACCATTTATATAACAAATACCATTATGTTGATACCGCGACAACTCTAGCCACAGTCTTTGGCCGTTTTCCATCTCAATGGGAAAAAAATGTAGAATACAAAAAGAATATTTATTTACTTTAAAATTTAATAGAGCATTTGTAGGCATTAAATTGAAAGATTATGGGATTACCATGCAATTAATTTTTTAATAGATTATTTACTGACATATATTACAAGAAGACATGGACATGGAGCAATCTAAAATATACTAAGGGATAATGTATCATCAGTATATGAGCAAAGTGTGACGTCTTCACGTATCTTATCTAGTACTACCAAGCATAAGAAAATTAACATTTTCTAGGTAGATAGATCATACATAGCGCTACCAAGAAATCATTTTAAATTCGTATTTTATAGAATGGGACATCATCTCCATAGACCAATATGAGTAATTAGAGAAAACTAGGCATTTTTCTTTAAAATGGCAACACCCAAATAATTAGACCCATGTTAGTTTACCACACTAATTTCAACAAAGTTCATATTAACAATCAACTTTCTACCCATATTCAACAGCTATGATTAGTTATATATGATTATTTTTTATGGCTTATCATATGTTAGAAAAGATGCACAACCTAGTTCATACGGTACATGCAAATCAAAATTATACCACCCTTTTAATAAAGTAGATTATTATGACTATGGCTGAACGAGAAAATAAATTAGAAGGAAGAAGATACCATTTTCCATCGCCGACGAGCTCATGTCACGACTACAAATTCCAATATCACATTCCCACTCTGAGTGGAGTCGTTCTTGAGCTCAATCTCGTTCCCTTTCTTTTTAATATCACATTTATAGAATTTAATTGTGTGATATATGATTTAATTTTGAAAAAATCAAAATTAATTTATGCATAAATTTGAAATATCATTAATTTTCAAATAAAATATGAATAAATGTTACAAATCTGAGAAATAATGGACAATTTTCCAATAAATGACCCTTAATATTTTTATATCCTTAATGTAGATGATTACAATTGTGTAAGATTGCACATTAATTACTCAAATTATTTATGTCCATTAAATACTCACATTAATTACTCAAATTATTTGTCTCCATTAAATACTCTCCATAACTTAACATTTTACTCATAAAGTTTTACTTTAGTTTTTCAATATCAACCATAATAATATATGAAGTTTCTTATGGAAGATTTGAATGTTGCTCATGTAACAGAACGCAACATCATTTTGTTAATAACTTTCTTATAGAATATTAGAGTCATGAGTATATTGATTTTTTGAAATTTTTACGTCAAGCATAATAGTATCGAATGTCGTTAATAAAATATATTAACATTTGTCATGTAATATAATGCAATTCTATTTTGTTAATTCATTTACACGGGATATTATAATCATTAATATATTGAATTTTTCACTTTTAGCATTGGGTATAAGAATATAAAATTTTTACTGAAATGTATTGGTATTGCTCATGTCCACTTTGAACTTATGACATCAAGCATAATAATATAGGAAGTCGTTGGTGAAAACTATTGACACTGCGTATTTCAGGAAATGAAACAATATTTGGTTGATGTATTTATGCATGAGACTACAATCATCAATATATTGAATTTTGAACCTTTGAAACTTGGTATAATAGGAAGTCGTTAATAAAAGGAATTGTCGTTGCTCATTAAATACGAATGTAATGATATTTTGTTGCATTCTATTGACATTTATTTTTAATGAAATCATTCGTGGAAAGTATTGACATTGTTCATGTAGTCGAATACAACTAAATTGGCCATTTATAGAGAAGAAGACTACACACACACAAAAATTGTCTTTTGAACTTTTGGCATCAACTAAGAGGAAGAATTTAGAAGAAATTAGAATTTCTTGGTATTTTGTTAATGTATTTATAAGATGGTCCACGCAGGTGAAGTGACACTAACATAATCTACACTTAACTATATTACGGAAAGGTAAACTAAGTGTCTGTTTGGTATGGCTGATGAAATCTAGCTGTTAGCTGTTGGATGTTAGCTGATCAATTATTGGCTGATAGTACTCAGCTGATAGCTGATGTCCGAATTTTGCAAAAGTGTTTGGTAAATTAGCATTGGTTGTTGCTGTTGAGTTGTAAAATTACTTATAAGGGTATTGACATAAACATCATTCTTTAATATTTAATATAATACATATTATTTGAGTTGTAAAATTACTTATAAGGGTATTGACATAAACATCATTCTTTAATATTTAATATAATACATATTATTTATCTTTTTGCTTCCACCAATTAAAAAATGTCTCTCTTAATTTAATATTTAATATAGTATTATTTAATATTTATGTCTATAGTTTTTCCAATAAAAAAGTGTTCCTCTTAATTTAATATTTAATATAATAATATTGAGTATTATCTCTATATTTTTGCCAATTAAAAAAAGTGTTCCTCTTAATTTAATATTTAGTTAGGAATTATTTGAATCGAGGGTATGTTGATAATTTAATATTATAACAGCTATCAGCTAAATATAAAAGCCACAAAATTTAGCTGTTGGAAAAAATGACTTTTTGGGTTTCAACAGCTGATTTTTTTAATTCACCAAACACTAAAAATCAGCTGTTAAATATCTATCAGCCAACCACTAATCTCTGATAGCCAAACCAAATACCTACTAATACTAACCTTATGAGATGATTCGCACGAAAATAGATTTGGTGGGGATTAAAAGTAAAATGTCATATATGGTGACTAGTTTAAATACTACTAGATCTTACTTTTTCTTAAAAAAAATTAGATTTGATAGTCCAAAAAGTATTAAGAGTATTTGTGATTTTTTTATACCATAACTGTAAAAAAAAATGTAAATTCATGTAACTATCCCTCTAATTTGACCAAATTTGAAATCTATTATTTCCCTAAACTAAATAAAATCCATATTTCTCGATTTCTCTCTTTCTCATAAAAACTCTACAAACCCCAACGACCTCCTCTCTCTCTCTCTCCCCAAAACTGCCATCCATCGAACAAGAGTGTGACCACTGCCGTTTGTCGTGCGTCAAAAGTGGGACCTTCTCTCCCTACAAACCCAAACCACCACTGTCGAATGGTTGTCTATGGGACTCACTACTATTTGTGGTACCGGTCTTCATTCGTCGATCGCTCACCATCGTTGGCTCAACCCTAATGCGACTGCTCTATGTACGCCAGACTACTCACCACCACTGTCTGAGTCATTTTGTTGACCCACGAGACTAACTATCTGTTAGGATACCTTTGTCTTTAGTTTAGTTGTAACTGTCGTCTGTCGTCTGTCGCTTATAGTTGTGATAAGCAAGATGGATGATGTGGTCGTTTGGTCATCCAGTTGTAGTATAAAAGAATAGCTCATTCATTGTAAAAGATCATTCATGAATAATACAGTACATCTTCTTTTCCAATAGAATTTCTATTCCCTTCTCTCTTTAGTTCTCTCTCTCCCCTATTTCCTTTTCTTCTCCTTCTTTTCTACGATTTCTGCCTCTCCAACTTTTCCCAATCTTACCCCAATTCTATCAAATTTCTATTGATTTCGAATCTTTATTCAATTGGGTTCGTAACACTATCGTCCGACGTAGTCTGTCGATCCACCACTAATGACCATCCATCATAAGGAGGCTCGCAAGGCCAAGCCTATTACGGTTCTTCCCTGCACTCTAAACAACGTGTTCCTAGTCCCCGGCCTCGTCCCCAATAGGGTTGCTTTTGGACTCATCCATGTCCCCAACCTCATCCCTCTCTCCAGACAACGACCAACTCTCAATGGTTAGTTCAGTTAAGCTTTTTCTATATAGTTTTTTCTGATCCTTGAAGGACTTTTCTTGGGTTTTGTGTTTTTAAGAGATTGTGATTGTTTTCCAAAACTTTGTTAAAGCTTTTCTTAATGCTCTTCCCTATGTTGCTTTCTGACTTGAGAATTCTCTCTTCCTCTTACATTGTATTATCTTATTGATAGTCATAGCTTTCTTGATTTTCTTTGGTCATTATTTGAGATTTTATTGAATATTTATTTCTTTATTGTATGTTTAAATCCTAGGCATTGGCTAGCAAAGTTGTTAAAATCTGGATTTAACTCCTAAAATCTTAAGATTTTACGATTTAAATAAGGTAAAAAGAGATATATCCCTGTAAAATCAGGACTTGAGTAAAATCTATGGAATCTTAGATATAAATCTTAAAATCCTGAAATCTACGAATTAAAATAGTCATCTTTTGGTTTTAGAGTTGGAATTTCCTAATTAAAGATTCATTTTATTGAAAATAATATCAAACTCTTACTTAATTTTGATATAGATATTAAATATTTATTAATTAGTATAATATAAATTACCATAATATTTATTAATTAGTACAATATAATATTAAAACATATTATACGATATTAATTAGTATAATACAAATTTATTAGTAAATTTATTTGATATAGATAGTTTGACAAAATTATGTTTTAGGAAGATCTTTGAGAGAATGAATATGTGTGACTTATTAATAAATTAATATATGAATGTTACATTTTTTTTCTAATATATTTGTAATTTTATCAATTATGTAAAATCTTACGATTTGTTATACGATTTTACGATCTACGTTTTTTTTTCATCAGACGATTTCTAGTGAAATCCCAATCCCGATTTTGACAACCTTGTTGGCTAGTTGTTTGGTGCTTTTCAAAAGAATATTATTCTCACTTTTCTTGAAGTTTTGGGTGTTTTAGGCAAGAAATTCAAGTTTTTTCCTTTAATTGCAGATACAGGGCTTGTTTTGATTTGATCATAGGGAAGATTAAGATGGAAGGTGATTTTTTAGGCCTAGGCAATGAATTCAAAGTCAATATGCGTATCTTAAAGGATTTCCAGAAGACTTTTGTCCAGATCTAGGACATTCTTGATGAGAACAAAATATTGATTAAAATATTATGCAGAATCACGAGTCCAAAATCCCCGATAACTTAATGCAGAATATATGATTGATTAGGGAGCTTTGATTTTGGGAACTTAATCCCCGATAACTTAATGCAGAATCCCCGATAACCAGGTTTTAGTACTTGACAATATTGATTTTGGGATGTGTCAATACTGATTTATGTTTTGAGAAGATTAGGGGTGAGCATTTGAACCAAACCAGAGGAACTGGAACCAGAATCATTATAACCGGAATCAGTTCTATGCATAATTCAGGAATCGAACCAGAACAAAAAACTATGTGGTTCGGTTCTTAACCGAACCATAACTTTTGGTTCTAGTTCGGTTCCTGACCGGGAGAATCGCTGAACGGAATTAGAAGATAAAATTATCACTCAATTTGAGTCATTTAATGGTCTCTCTTCACTAATGATATCATTTGTAGATTCGTCCAGTGTAAGTTTTGGTAGTCAACGATTAACACGTTCTAATGCGCTTTACCCGTAATACAATATATCAATAAATACACAAAATCTCAATAAATTTGTTGTCTTTAAATTAAGATTCTAACGGAGGTATGAAATTTAAGCTTAAATTAATTTACCTATTGATCTTAATCGATTTTAAATATAACATAGCTAAGTACATAAACTTGCAATACAACACCAACTATCATTCCAATCCATACGCTATTTTATATTTATGATTTGGTTATGGTTCTAACCATTTTCTTTTGATCAGAACTGGAACCAGAACCACTATATCACTAATATTCAGAATTGGACCAGAACCATGCCTTATATGGTTCGGATTGGTTCCGATTCTAATGGTTCGGTTCTAGTTCGGTTTATGGTTCTTGGTTTTTTTGCTCACCCCTAGAGAAGATTGATATTTACATTTATGGACACCGATTTTTATATTTGATGCTGGTTTTGATATTTGATAAACCTGGTTGTTTTGACATATTTTGACTGCATATTGTAACGATAATGGATTAAATTTGATTTGCGGATATGATGATGTTGGGTTATTCGACACTAGTTTTGATTATTATCATATTGGTTTTTCAAACTTACAGATTATTAGTTTTATGTGTCAAGAGACTAATTTTTTTGTGTGATGGTATTGATTTTCATTTATAATAATATTAGTGTTTATGTAAAAAGACTAGTTTTCTTATTTGATAGTAATTAAAAAAAACTTAAACCAATGTCATATTCAACCGAAAAACAGTATTACATATAATATAAATCAGTGTCAAGTACAATCCAAATTAGTGTAACATACAATACAAACTAGTATCACTCATAACCAAAATGAGTGCTATCCACAACTATAACTAATGTCACTAACACCCCAAACCAGTGACACATGTAATCCAAATTAGTGTCACTAGTAACTTAAATCGGTATCTCGTACTACATAAATTAATGTTACTTACAACTCAAACTTTAAATATTTTTCTAGGATTTATAGGATTTAACATTCAATAATATTTAACTTTACTACTAGAGTAATTGGACACTATGACCAATGTCATTTTATTGCAAAATATTGTCATCGTGATTATTTATAGGGTTATGTAATTGCAAAATCATATTTTGTCACAACAACAAAGTTAAAAACAGATTATGTAGGTAGTTACTACAAGTCTACGTCTGCCATATTTTACTCAATTATTGTATTATGGTTCATGTCAATTACTGCACTTTCCTATTGCTTTTAGATTTTCCTATCATGCTTTGTTCTTACTTTTTCATGACCAACTACACTTGTACTCTTCAATCTCTTCCTAGACTTACTAGGATTATTGTATTTCTTGATTATTTTTTTGAGTACATTCAAAATTAATTGACTGCCTACATTTCAAAATTAATTGAGTGCCTACATGTTCCTCTAGTTGTTCTTGTCGTGTTGGTGCACATTCAAATTTAAGAAAAAATTATTAAATAGTCAAATATAATAATGAGTTAAAATTCAGGTTCACAAGTATAGGAAGATGTTAGTTTATCACGCATTGAGCAGTGTGAATAGTGTGTAATCATGTTAATCACAACCTAAGCCAATGCCATAAACAACACAAATCAGTGTCACTCACACACAAAATCAATATCACTCATAATAGAAATAAATGTTACCTACAACCCAAACTAGTTTCATATACAACATAAACCAGTAACACTTATAACCTAAACTAATGTCATATATAACCCAAACAAGTGTCTCTTATAATAAAAACTAGTGTCACGTACAACCCAAACAAATGTCACTTATAACCTAAATCAGTATCACTCACAAACCAAACTAATATCATATATAACACAAACTAATATTCTTTACAATAAATACTAAACAGTGTAATTTTGTTGTGGGAAAAAATAATGACTGTGTCAAGAACAATCTTGTGATGGCATGGAGGCTCGTTTCAAGGTTGGCTCAATATTACAAGCAGTTCAGGGTAGTCCAAACAGGATTACCACACCACCACTATCATTACTCTACCAAACCAAACTCTATTAATTCAACGAACTAAACAAACCAGGCTTTACTGTTTGGCATACTAACTAGGCCCTAATTCTTGGCCTACAAACTAAGCTAAAGATCAAAGTTAGAACTTGATAATAAATTTGTAGTTTTTATGGTGGGTATCTCTATCTTGCCTCAAGCTCTTCTTATATAAGCTAAGCAATCTGTCTCTACCTCGGACTCAGACTCTTCATGTTTATCTTTGCTAACGTCCCGTACTAATCTTTGTATATGTTCATCCTTATCTGACCATTAACCCTAATCCTTATAACAAACCCATCTAAGTCTTCACACTATTTAGGAGTCAGACACTACTTTAATGTAGAGTCTAATTCATGCGAGATCTCCTAAGTACATATATTCATCCTAATTGAACTTGAGACCATGTGTCTTATCCAATCTTAAGTTCATCTTCATCTATCCCGAATTCATCAGCCTTGGTGCTTATCGTTCCTTGTCAATCTTGCCTTTGCACTTTGTGCTGCATATAATTGAGGCCAATCACATCTAATATGGAAATAAGTGCCCCATTTGGGTGTCTTAAATAGGTTCCCTATTTATCACTTGCTTAGCACTGCATTTGCTTCAATCAACTTTTCCATAAGCCTACGTTTGGAATATTAAGATATTATAAACTACAAAGTCATAGCCTTATGTCTTTGCTTCGCATAGAAACTTGAATCACCATGATCTGACATTTGAGTCAAAAGGTACAATCATTCTACCATATTTCAATAGGCGCCCCTTATTACTGAAGGTATTAGGCACTTGATTTCATGTTGGAGATGATAGGTGCATCATTAGCTTTATTGAGATAGGCGCCTTATTTGCTTGATCAAGATAAGCACCTCACTTATCTCATACCTAATGTATAAAACAACCTCATACCCAATGTATAACACTGTTAAATTATTTGTCTATCAAGAAACTCATACAATATCACTTACAACCTAAACTAGTGTCACATACAATACAAACTAATGTCACTTACAACACAAACCAGTGTCACATATAAAAAAGTAATATCACATTCGATTCAAACTAGTGCCTCTTATAACACAAATTAGTATCACATATAACACAAAATCAATGTCACATGCAACTTAAACAATTATAATATACAACATAAACCAATATCACATACAACTAAAACGAGTGTCTCTCATAACACAAATTAGTGTCGCATACAATACAAATCAATCACTTACGATTAAATCAGTATCACTTACAATATAAACTAATGTGATAGACAACTCAAACTAGTATCCTTTACAACACAAATCAATGTCATATTCGATACAAACTAATATCACTTACAACCTAAATTAGTGTCATATACAACACAAACAAGTATTTCTTATAGCATAAGCTAGTGTCATTCACAATACAAATCAGTGCCACTCATAATCCAAACCATTGGTACATATAACTAGAATTAGTGCTACATAAACAAAAATAAGTGTCACATTCAACTCAACCAATATCGAAAAAACACAAACTAATGTCACTTTGACCTAAATAAGTGTCACTAATAACACAAATCAATGTCATATCCAACCTAAACTAGTGTCATATATAATTTAAGCTAATATCAATCTCATAATAACCAGTGACATATTCACAACAAATTTGCACCTTGGAGTATACTTGAAGCATTATCATCATTGTTTAAACTATCGGTGTCATTTTAACAAATATGTCATGGTAGAAATATTTCTAAATCGTCAAAATATTTAAACGAGAGTTCATATGTAGTTCCATCTGTTAGAAGGGTCGGTCACTAGCTCTTACAAGAGGAAGGGTCAGCTCTGAGAAAGAGGAAGGAGGAAGGAGGAGGAGTGACACCTCTAAGGAATGGCCCTACCCACTAACTACTACAAAGAGGATTTATAAGGGAGAGAAAATGATGGCTGGGAGATATGGTTACTAGAAAGAGAAAGAATAGGTTGAGATTTTTCTCTTTCTGGAGAGAGAAAGAATATGTTTTTAAAAAGGTTTATTTTTTTAATGATTTATTATTTTACCTTAAAGATCTTTTCTAAAAATTGAATCTTGTTAGTCCCCATATGGAAACAAGATGCTAGTTTCCAGAAGAATCCACTTCGCATATATGTTATCTTCTAAATTTGTCATTATTGCTAGAAGTAGTTAGTCTATTAGCTAACGTCATCTTAGCTACACTTAAAAAGAAAGTCTTAGGGTCTGTTTGGTATGGCTGATGAAATTTAGCTGTTAGCTGTTGGCGGTCAGCTGATCAACTGTTGGCTGATAGTACTCAGCTGATAGCTGATACCCGATTTTTGCAAAAGTGTTTGGTAAATTAGCATTGGCTGTTGCTGTTGAGTTATAAAATTACTTTTAAGGGTAATTGACTAATATCATTCTTTAATATTTAATATAATACATATTATTTATCTTTATATTTTCGTAAATTAAAAAGTGTCTCTCTTAATTTAATATTATTTATTTTTATACTTCCGCCAATTAAAAGAGTGTCTCTCTTAATTTAATATTTAATATAGTAATATTTAGTATTTATTTTTATATTTTCACAAATAAAAAAGTTTTTCTCTTAATTTAATATTTAATATAGTAATATTTAATATTTATCTCTATATTTTTGCCAATTAAAAAAAGTGTCCCTCCTAATTTAATATTTAATTAGAAATTATCTGGATCAAGGGCTATTTAGTAATTTGATATTGTAACAGCCATCAGTTATCTCTATCAGCTATAAATTCTAGCTGTTGGAAAAATTGGCGTTTGGGTTCCAACAGCTAATTTTTTTTAATTCACCAAACACTAAAAAGTTGGCTGATAGATATCTAACAGCCAACCACTGATCCCTAACAGCCAAACCAAACACCTACTTAAACCTAATTACTACCTTACTTAGGAATCTATTCCTTTCAGATTAATTATGTAACTTACAATAGACAACTATAGTTTCAAACATGCATTGTATCAAATAAAGGAAAGTGAGTATCAAACCACGAGTAATTATGATAACTACTTTAAGAAATAAGGTAAATTACATCTGGCCCCCTCTAGTTTGATATATTTAACGCTTGCCCCCTATTATAAGCAAATTGATTAAAAAAACCCTTAGTATGGAAAACTTATACTATTTGGCGCCTCTTGTCGGAAGTGGTGAATTTCTCTGGCGAGAAGGCATAGAATATGACAAATATACCCTTCTACTAAAAAACAAAAAAACATTTTGTCTTCTTCCTCTTACCATTTCATCTTCTTCAACCTTTTAAAGTTTGGATCTTTCCAATTAGCAGATGAGAATTGTCCTTGAGGGGTTTGGGAGGATCAAAGGGTTGCTTGTGCTTTATCTTTCTTACAACCTGGTGGTGGTTCTTCCTGATTCCATCTCAGGGCTTGAAAAACTCGAGCAGCTTGGTATCTCCTCCAATCTCCTGCAGTCCCTACTAGATTCAATTGGTTTGTTGTGCAACTTGAAGATCTTACATGTATCAAGAAATCAGCTATCTAGGCTCCCAGAGAGCATTGCTTTATGCAGCTCATTGATCGAGATAGATGCGAGCTTCAATAATTTGGTTACTTTGCCATCAAACATTGGTTATGGACTCACAAACCTTGAATGGCTTTCCATCGATTAGATAAAGGGGCGATCTTTAGGGTTAAGGGTAGGAGAAATTAGAGTTGGTGGATGAGGATGAGGGTAGAAGAAGATGAAATGGGTTAAGAAGAAGATGAAGTATGGACTAATGTTTGTTTTTGGATTTGAGTTGGTGTTTGAAAGTTTGAAAAAGATGAAATGGTAAGAGCAAGAAGAAGAAAGAAATTTTTTGTTTTTTAGTATAAGCGTATTTTTGTCATTTTTCATGCCTCCTCGCTAGAGAAATATGCTAATTTTGGCATGAGGGGCTAAATAGTATAAATTCACCAAACTGAGGGGGGTCTTAATCAATTTATGAATGATAGAGGGGCCAACATTAAATATACCAAATCATAGGGGGCCAGATATAATTTACCTTAGAAATAGGGAGTAGATTAGGATATTATCCTTATATAGCGACTAAAGAGACCCGATATTATAAAAATGATATTTGGTTAAAAATAAAACTAATTAAAAACCCAATTTATTTTTTCTCTCATCTAAAAAACATAATTCCACAACCCTCTTATAAAACTTACATCCTTCTTATTCTTTCTATCACCACCACCAACCACTTTCTTTGCTACCTCTGACTAAAAAATTCCCTCCACTAACAACTTCCACCACTATCTCTAATCCATCCACTTTCTCCACCATTGTCTCTGACCCACTATCCACCTACTATAGTTGTTATCTCTATGGTTCATCCATCTACCATTATTATCATCATCATTGTCATCATTAATTTCCAGGTCGCACCATCACCCACCAATCGTCATCATCATCTTTATAGTTTGTCTACTCTCTCCTCTCTTTATTCAAATTTTAGCTTTTCGGGTTTTGATCCCTAGAATCTCTTTACATCCAACTACATTTTCCTTTAAATTATTCTCTACTACTATATTAAGTTATAATGATACTAGTTCTAAAATGAAATGATATTGGTTTCAAATTGCATTGAAACTTTTTTTATGTGTGATGATAATGGTTTCAATTTGTAATGATTTTAGTTTTACTATGGAAAGAAACTATTTAATGTATTACAATACAGACTTTAATATGAAACGATATTGGTTTGCATGTATTACAACACTAATTTTTATGCGTAACAATAATGGTTTCATTTTGTAATGATACTTATTTTAATATGAAATGATATTGGTTTATATATTTAACAATAATGGTTAGCATGTGCAATAATATCAGTTTGCATATTTAACGATAATAGTGTTTATATCTTACTATCACTGTACTAACAAACCATATTATTTGAAACTCAAATGAGTGTCATGCATAATACTCACCACTGTCAGGCATAACACAAACTAATGTCATGCAAAATACTCACTAGTGTCAAAAATAACACAAACTAATGTCATGTATAATACTCACTAATGGCATTTCAAATGCAAACCAATCTCGCCCACAATATAAACCAATGTTACACATAACATAAACTAGTATCACCTTTAATATAAATCACTATAACGCCTAATATAAATGCATGACATCTACACAAATAACCATTCTCAACATAAAAAAGTATTAATGTAAAACAAAATCAATACTAATGTCAAATGAAACAAGTGTCATACACAAAGTAAATTACTATTACAGACATAATAGTTCACATCACATACAATAGAGGTTTTAACATATTAATATCATGCATGATAGAAATGAATGTCATGCCTAATACAAACCAGTATCATACATGATAGAAACTAATGTCATGCACGACATAAATCAATATTATATATGATACAAATGAGCATTACACTTAATACTCACCAGTAACATTGCAAATTGACGTTTCGCTATTTTAATATTCTACCTTAATTCTACTTAACAATGGATGATTGGTCGTTTGTTCGATCTTCTTAGCGTTTGTCGAAAAAGGTTACCGTGCGCTAAACTTTGACCAATCCAAAGCTTAGGCGTACCCCAACTGTACCTAGTGCGAGCCAAAGGCTCTCGGACAAACAAACCTAGCGTGCACCACTTGTGGCTAGCATGCGCTAATTTATCA
This sequence comes from Hypericum perforatum, assembly GCA_012979155.1. NCBI lineage: Eukaryota > Viridiplantae > Streptophyta > Magnoliopsida > Malpighiales > Hypericaceae > Hypericum > Hypericum perforatum. Next base: position 168,875 of record SOPF01028113.1, on the reverse strand, counting down.
ATAGAATTATAGCGAATTGTAATAAGAGTAAGTAGGAGATATCATAGCACATGGAATGAGTTTTTAGGCCTAATCTAAGGTTTACTTATTAGTCTAGGATAAGATTATGAAGTTTGGTTTGGGAATCATACTATCTAAAGTCTAAAACACAAATATAAAGATCACAAACTTAAGCTATTGGTTTACTAGTTACTTACTTACTATGAATAACAACTTAGGATACTAAAATGAGTAAACTACCTAAACCAACAACATAACCATAAGATTCAGGGGGTTTAATGAGTAAGTAATATGGTCCGAGTGGTTCTAAGGCAACATTAACCACACTTTCATGCACGATTAGTCTAAATTACTACTTAACTAGGATTAGAAGGCTAGATATGTTTTTTCGACCCTACCAACCCTCTAAACTAGCAAAGCACCAATTATAAGCTTCACTCAAAGGATAACAAGTAGGACTCCAAGGAAGGGTTTTTTCTCCACAAGGCTACTCATCATCAAACTAACCAATCCATTAATTATATACCCTTTCGATCTCAAGTTTTGACTAGCTACTAAGGCTTGATGATCAAGCAAGTCTAAGCATAGTATTAAGCACATTAATAAGAACATATTTATAAACATACTCAACCCTCAAATCAGTGGTACATGCAAGGTAACAAGACACCAAACTCAAAGAAAGACTACTCACACATGCTTATATAAATAACATACATCTTTATTAACATATGAAAGAGTAAAGGTAAGAAAGCTTAGCGAAGATCTTCAAGCTTTCTTGCCTTCACCTCCACATCCAAGAATAGAGAGTGTTTGGTTTTTGTCTATTTCTCCTCTCTCTTGCACTCTTTTACACACAAAGCAAAAATAGTCTATATACTAACTTACTAATAGAATAGTAAACTAAATATATAATCTAACTTATCCTACCTAAAATATCTACTACAAAATATCTAAATAAGTCAGAAAAATTGTCCCCCATCCTTCTTGAAAGCCATAAGCCAACTTAAGAAGTTTTCCAATTTGTTTGTCCAATACTCAACCACTTGTTATTTTTGTCAGACTGGTCTAGTAGGCGCTAGGTTCACTTGGCGTGTGCCAGGTCTTCACAATTTCTCCTTCTTCGAATGCACATGGTCATCTACATGAATGGTCATTCGAGTAACGGCTATATGGCATGCGCTATTTCCATTGGCGTATGCTAGTTACTCGTGCTTTGTACTCCTTAGCTTCACAACTTCCTTCTCGTCTATACCTTTGCGTGTCCGCTTGATCATTCTCCACTTCTCCTCGAATAGGCTCCTAAAAACAAGCAAATTCAATGAACAATGATAAACTCTACAAAAACACACAAAAGTGTTTCACTCATATAATCTGTAGGGTCAACTTCCTATCACTCATATACATGTCAATATATCTCAAAGCATCCTACGTCCTACTCAGCATTATCTTAAAGTTGCAATAGTTGCTAAAGATCAGGGGATCTTTTTATTGGGTTGTAATGGGGCTTAAGGTCAAGGTGGGGTAAAATATTTAGATGGTAGCTAAACTACCCAATCCGAGGACATGTCATAAATGTAACTAATCACTTGTCTAATTTAAACATCCTCACAAATATCACATTCATAAGCACCCTCCTCAAATATCCCAATGTTTAAAGACCGAGAAGCACAAGTTTTACCTAGACACATGTCTTATTCAACTTTACATTCTTTTTCACTTCTTTTTCTTTTCTTTTCTCTTTTTTTCTTTTTTTATATATATAAACAACACTTATTCACAAACTTCAACAAACTTTACATACTTAGCACGTTCTAGGCAAAAACTCAGCTTCTTACATGGCCAAAACTACAACATCCCAACGAAAATAACCTAAATTAAACTTAAGCTACCAACTAAACCCAATACATTCCCATATAAACAAACCTAAATATCCTCATACTGGATGACAAAAGGTAAGGAAGATGGTTGATATAAGGTTTAAATAATGGATATATAAGGGATTTTATCTCTAAGGCTCTAGGCTCAATGTCAAAGAATGCCCCCGTCCTATCACTAACTTCCACATAACTAAACTACGATAAGTACTAGTAGGATACCTCAATCAACTGACTATAGTATGCATCTCATGAAAATATAAAGATTGGTGTCTTTTTCATCGGCTTAAATACTCACAAGGTGCACTTAACAACCTTTTAGTCTAGTCTACATAGTGAAACCACTAGTCTAAACAATATAGTGCGAGGTTATTACCAATTCCTAGGCTTTGCACTCGAATTAAATCCCTAACTAAGAGAATGTTAAAATTATAAGACAAGTTGAAAATTTTTGAGGGGGGTCAAATTTTTGAAAAATTCATGCCAAGTCTAAACCTAAACAAAACAACCTAGCATACTAACGTGCAAAACAAGTTTATACATCCTAAAAGGAAGAATCCTAGAAGGAAACCTCCCCTACACTTGAATGACACATTGTCCTCAAGGTGTCTATGATACTAATAAATACTTAATCATAAAAAGAAAACAAATGTGATTCAATAAACTCACTAATGGCATGTGCTTTGTCCTCACTCGCACGCACCCTAAGAAACTTACTAAGAGGTCACCCATCTTGATCTACCCTTGGTCAAGCGTTTAACCATGAATTTCTTTCAGGATGTGTTTAACCATGAATTTCTTTCAGGATGTGTACCCAAAAAGAAGGTGCACCTTGTTGGTATGAATAGTAATAATTAAATCACTTAAGCCTCACTGTACATATACGGGGTATCCTTAAATACACGATGTCCTCATTGTGCCAGATACATATAATCCCAAAATCTCTCGCTTGTAGATGTATTTGATTCCTAAATCACACCGTACAAGCCGAGGTTGCTCTGATTCCAAATATAATGCCCCGTGATTTGATAGATTGGCCCCACTATACCAACATAGTTCTTTTCAGCATGCTTTGTCCTTATTCGTATGCACCCTGGGAAACTTTTCAGGAGGTCACCCATCCTGATCCTACCCTCGATCAAACGCATTTAACCTTGAAGTTCTTTCAAGATGTGTGCCCACCTACAAAGAAGGTGCACCTTATTGGTATGGATTGTAACAATCAAATTAGTTAAGCTTTTCACACACTACATTTACAGGGTATCAGACTAAATACAAAAACTAATATCATAATATTTGTACATTCAAGAGAAAAGTTGAGGGAACGAGAAAAGAGGAAAAAGTTGGGGGAATTTAGAGAGAGAGGCAATAATTTAGAGATGGAAGAGAGAGAGAAATAAAAATTTGCTAAAAATGGGGATAGGGTCATATTACTTTTTTGTACCCTTGGTACTTTTTTTTGTAAAAGTCTGATCTGATGATCCAAAAACTTCTTCCAAAATATGGACAATCTCTTTTAAATTCCCATTAAATCTAATTGTTTAGAGCTAAAGGGTTGGGTGGAACTTTTTTGAATTTTTTATGAAAGATTAGGTTGTGTGAGACTTTAGTATTAGGAATAGTGATCCATTAATCTCCTTAATTAGTCTTTTTAGGCTTTTGTGGGTAGGGATCAAATTTTGTTCTTAGGAAAAGGAGCCCCTTTTTATCAATAGCTCTTCCAAATAACCATTGTGGCCCATGAAACACATAAATTAATGGTGATTCCACTTTATAGTCTCAAATTAATGGTGAATACTTCCAAGGAGGCTATCATACACTCAACCATTGATAATCATTATACTCTCATAGTATTGATCATTTAGTTGGATATGTGTATCACTTCTAAACTCAATCAAAAGAATGGCCCTTGGGTCATCTATTAGTTTTTAAAGCCTCCCCTAGCCATATTCTTTGCACTTTCTTCTAGCTCCTCTGGCTTCCTTATATCTAGCTTAAATCTAAAACCAAGTGAAAGAGAGAGTGACTAGCCTTTTTGACTTTTTTCTAATTAATATAGGGGCTCCTTAAATAGGAGCATAAGAGGGATATTTATAAGGGTAAATTACATTTGGTCCCCTCTAGTTTAGACAAATAGATAATTTTCCCCTATATTTCTCAAACTGATTAAAAACCCCTCATAGTTTGGTGAAATTATATGATTTTCTCCCTCTTGCTAGAATTGGAGCATTTCTTTGGCGAGGAGGCATAAGAAATGACAAAAATACCCTTCTTATAAAAAGAATATAAAAAACAATTCACCCCTCTCTTCCCTATCTCTCCTCCTTCCTTCCTATTACTCTTCTCAACAAAATCATCCCAAATAACAATGATGAACACTAAATCACCATATTCAAAAATCAAACAGAATTCCTTAACATTAAATAGCATCGAACAACAATAGGTTGAAAGAACAAATTTTCTCAAAAAATAGAATAGATTAAATCTTAAAAATCCCCAAAATTGAAAGAACCCTAATCCTCCATTAAACTCATTTCCCTCACGGCCTCCCTCAGTCACTGAAATTCAAAATTGATCCGGAGAAAATGAGGCATAAAGATCACCCCAAATTCGTTCTTCAGTGCTTCATCATCTCTAACCTCGGTTTGGTTTGGTTTTTGTCGTCTTTCACCTTCCAGTAGTGGGCCGCCATCTCCAAGACTTAGATCAAAAACTTGACTCCGGTAATGGTCTTGACAAGCTCCCAGTCATGACCCAGCAGTGACCATGCATTTCTTTCCCCAGAAGTTCTCGCTTGCGGTTGTGGTCATGCATACTCCACCTTTCACCGATTCTATTCTGGTGACCTCCGTGTTGTCCTTCAACACAGTGCCATTCTAAGATGCTAGAGTTTGGAACATGGACACGGATTTAGTTGCCCTGATCACCCCACTGTGTCTAGTACAGAGGCCGATCCAGTCCCTTTAAGCGATTATGTCAATTAGGATTTGGATTTGGAATTAATTAGGGTTTGGATTTGGAATAAATTAGGGTTTTGATTTGGAATCCCATTTCCACCCTCTAATTCGAATGTATCTTTAAGGATTGCAAGGAATTCATTCTCCGTGTATTAGATCTTCGATGGAATCCCTTTGTTTTGTTTGTGCTTAGTTTTAACTGATTAGATTTTGTAAGATGTATAACTAATTGCTTTTGTTGGTAGAAGGGTAAATTGATTTTGTTGGTAGGAGAGAGAGGGAACAGAGGGGTGAATTGTCTTTTTTTATATTTTTTATAAAAGGGTAAATTTGTCATTTCCCGTGACCCCTCACCGGAGAAATTCTCTAATTTTGGCAAGAGGGGGGAAATCGTATAATTTTGCCAAACTAAGAGGAGTTTTTAATCAGTTTATGAAATATAGGGGGAAAATCGTCTATTTGTCTAAACTAGAGGGGACCAGATGTAATTTACCCTATTTATAAAGTTCATCCTTCTCAAAATCAAAAGTCTTTAAGATTGACCTAACCTTTTTGTCATCTAATATTGGATATTGTAAATTATCATCACCTTAACTTTGTAAAATTGATGTAATCACTCTCCCTTTAAAAAAAATTATATTAACTCCATATCGATCTAGGCACACCAAATTGATGTCACCACTTCCTATCTTCATCTTTGATAGATCCATCCCTGTTGTTCTCCCAATTTCACTAGCTATGGTTTTTCCCAATTTGTTTGGGAAAACCCAAAAAATATAAATTTATGATTCCAATAGAATTATGAATTACTTAAGAGTTGTGGAAAGATGTAAGACAAGTTTACATACATTAGAGTTTGTAATCAAGGTTAAGTCTCAATTTTTAGACAATATAAATCATAATCATTATAGTTATGTCATGCTGATTGAAGATGGAGACAATGCATACGTGATTGAAAAAGCATGGTCTATGTTCAGACATAAATTAGGAATGGAAATTATTAGTGGTGAAGATATTGTATTAATGTTTGAAATCAAAAGTGTGATAAAGTAATTTAGATATATATTCATCCAAAAGTAAAAGGTGTAAATATTGATATAGGCTCAAAGAAAAAGGTCTTGTATGTTAAGAATTATTTGCATAAGATCCACAGACTGTGTTGTCCTTGAGATAACAAAATTGCTATTGGTGATGCCATTGTGAAGGATAGTGTGGAAGTTATTGTGGAGGATGGTTTGAAGGGTGGTGTAGGGATGATGTAGAGTATTTAATATGATAGTATCATTATTATTAGGATCTTTCTTAGTTGAGGGAAGGGTTAGACTATTTTTCTATAAGACAAGATTGCCTGCATATTTTAGTGCTTATGGATTACGAAACTTTTCCTCAATATATAATGACTATTCCTTTATGTTCATGGCACAACAACGCTCAAAACCTCGATAAACTCCTGGACACTCGGAACTTTCTTTAAAGAGAGAGAAAGAGAGAAGAATACAATTATTAATGAATACTTATGCAATGAAAGTTAAGATGAACAAATTAGCAAGGATTTCATTCCTATTTATAAGATTTTAATAGACATATTTTAAGAATAATAAATTTGAAAACTCTAAAAGTCACATCCAAATGTCATCCACTTTTCCAAGAAAAGTTCAATTTTTTATTTTAGAATGAGACAGCTAGTATTTTCTTTTTTTATTCATTTTGTTTTTTTGTTAACCAAAATTGTATATTTTCAAATAAAAAGGACACCAACAATCTACTAGTTAAAAATTTTGTTTCTCATAAAATTGGACCTTTTATCCCCAACATGAAAGATGATGAATTCATGCTTATAATTATAAGAAAATTTTAACAAACTATTATAGCATCGAGATAGGTAACTTATGGCTTTAAACTTTCATTATTAAGATATGTAGCTCATGGCTTTGGTGAATGTGATATTTTAAATCATTTAGTATTTGAATGTAACCAAGATAATAATATTTACACAATAATAACTCTAATGTTCTTGGTTCTCACATTATATACATTTTGATCATGAACTGTGTCTTTAGTTCATAAATGTTTTCCATTTGAAGCAACCTGACTTCACACTTATATAAGTGATCTTCTATCAAAGTATCCTGTCATATTACACCTTTATCAGGTATAAGTATCACTAAATGCATAGATGTCTATCCTTACCACACCTATATAGGTTAGTATTTGGGAAACTTTTGAGAATGGGATAGGTTCAAGTAATCATTTGAACAATCCATAATTTAGTTATGTCATTAAACCAAGTTCATAGGATCTTCACTCATCATGATTGAATTACTGATATGAACGTACTTTAATGTGTAGGTTTTCACACATTCTCCTTACTATATTATATATTTGATCTCTATTGATTTCTATCATCAAAAGATCATATGCGTTATCTTTGGACTTCACATAATCAATGATAATTATATTATTAGAGATCAATCATCTAATAATATTATATCTTTTATGGATGTGTCGAGATTTATCATTATACATAGTACTTTATGTTCTCCTAATAGATATATATGTTATCACAATCTATCAACACAGGAGGCACATACTTGTTACAACAAAGAATATCTAATAGGAAGTTTCTAAGGTTCTCAGCTTTTTTCAACTTTATCTAATATTATAAATTCTATTTTATAATAAATTGAACTATGTACGTTTGTTAAAAATATAAAGGTAAATTATATTTAGCCTCCTATAGTTTGGCAGATATGTCTCGTGCTCTCTTCTATTTTGAAAATCAACTAAACCCACGTTCTAATTTAGCTAAATTATACTCTAAAGCCCCTGAAATCAAAACCAAAGTTTTTTCTATCAAGGGGTCATGCCAAATGATAAAAATACCTCTCATCTAAAAAAACACTCTCTCCCCTCCCTCCTCCTTCTCCTCTACCCTCCTCCTCAGGACTCCCCCTCTTCTCCTTCTCTTCCTCCCCCTCCTTTTCCTTCTCTTCCTATGTGTTTCTTCTCTTCCTCTACTCACCTCATTTCCTCCTCTTTTTAGACTCCACATCCTCCTCCTCTCCTCCTCTGCCCTCTTTCTCCTTCTCCTCTTTCATCCTCCTCCTCTTCTGCTCCCTTCTCCTTTGGGCTCCCCCTTTCCTCCTCTTTCTCCTCCTCCTTCACCCTTCTTCTCCTCCTCCTCTGAACTCCCCCTCTCCTCCCCACTCTCCTCCTCCTTCTCCTCCTTTGCCCTCCTCCTCTAGACTCCCCCATCTTCCTTATTTTTCTCCTCTACCCTCCTCTTCCTCCATCCTCCACCAGACTCCCTTATCTCCTCCTCGATACGAGATCAGGATTGGAGGGAGAAAGAGCGTGTTTTTTTTCAAGAATATTTTTGTCATTTTACGTAGTTCTTTGCCAGAATAAATTCTCATTCTGATTTCAAGGGTCTCAGAGTATAATTTTTCTAATCTAAGAGGATTTTTTAATCAATTTGTAAAATAAAGGGGGTGAGAAACAAATATGTCAAACTATAGGAGGCTAAATATAACTTACCCAATTTTCAAACACAACTCCTTTATCTATGATACATACATAACCACTAGTGGATTTGGAGTCTTTAGTATTTGATATCCAATTCACATCATTGTATCCTTAGATTCATTCCCAAAACTTATGCACTTTCATTGAGTCTCTCAAGAGTCATTTGGTGAATAGATCTTTTAAACTATTGTCAGTCCATATATACACAATCATAAATATATCCACCAATATCAAGTAGTTAATATACTTATGCATATGTTGATATATCTAATTTATCATTCTTTATCGGGTAAATACTACATATTATCGCTCAGCTACCACAGTATAACAAGATGACTTATCATTGTGGCCATAACTTAATATATGTTTATAGAATTCTTCGTCATTCTCCCTTTTTGCCCACATTTCTCATATCATTAAACGTGAGATATAGGTTTAAAGTATCTTTCTAGAACAAAAATAAAGTAGCAAATAGTTCACATTATTTTCTAGAGTTTTCAGGATTTACTCAATTCCTTATCTAGTGACTAGCTCCTAGGTTCTTCGCTTTGTGTAATAGCCTTAGTAATCTAAGTACTCAAATCTGAATTACTTATTTTCTTAATGTAATGAGATTGCTAAGGCTTGACAACCCCCACTATGTCTTAAAATTATGATATCTATCATGTATCCAAATTTTCTCTCAAAACATGCAACTATCATTTTATTTAATAAACTGGTCGACAACTTTGGCACTAAGGAGCATGAAATCCGCCATATCCTTAAAAGTCTTTTTCATACTCAAACCTAAGGAGCATGAGATATCCTCTAAAATCCTATTTGCCCCACTATTGTAAGGTAGAACGACATCTTTTGTTGCCACCATTTAAACTCAATACCATTGAACTTTTCTAGTCTTTCAGCGTGGATGATTCTTGGAACCATAACAGAGCTTGATGATGCTATTTTTAACTGCATGAATCTTGTCTTATTATTTTTATTGTCAGAGGATAGTGTATTTGATTAAAATCTTTCTTAGTTGAGGCAAGAGTTGACATTTTTTTTCTGTAAAATGAGATTATCCTATATATTGTAGTGCTTACGAGCTATGGCAATTATTCCCAAGATACAACAAATATCACTTTAAGTTTGTAGCATAACGATGCTCGAAGCCTAGGTGAACTGCTAAACACTTTCTTTAAAGATAGGGAGAGAGAGAAAATACTATTACTAATTAATGTTTATACAATCAGTGTTAAGATGAAGAAAATGGCAAGGATGGTTTTTCAAATGAAAAGTTTCTATTTTTTATTTTGGAATGACACCACTATTCTTTCTTCTTGTTCTTATATTTTCATTGTAAATTAAAATTGTGTCTTTTCAAATGAAAAGGACACCAACACTTATAGAGGGTGAAGTTGAAGTTGGACTAGAGGTTGGTGTTGATGGTATATAATCTGATGTGGAGAGTGATTGAAGATGGTATAGATAGTGATGATAATGCAATATTTTTAAACCAAACTCGGAGACGACCTGAAAATCATCAATTTTTGATATACCTATCCATCCAATTAGTTCATCGATTAGCTTGCGGTTTATTTTTACTAATAATTAGTAAATAAGGTAAAATAAAGTTAGTTTAGCATAAAAATAATAAAAGGCTAAGTAAGTTAAATTATTACCAATTTTGTTATACAATTTATCCGAAGGCTAGTCTTGCTGATACCGGACCTTGAATTGGGAAAGCCAACATAAAGATTTGCCCCGACCTAATTCATGATGAGCCCACCAACTTCCTGGCAAGGTGCCCACGGTTAAAAACAACCAACATGTCAAGATCCAAATTTGACTCCTTATGACTTTCCCGATCGGCGCCCCGGGAGTTCCAACATTTTTCCCTTTTTTTCTCAAGTAGACCTGATCACAGATCGAATTCGAATGAATTTGTATCGAATTTGAATTAACAAAATATTAAACCGTAATTCATCTAAGAACGAATTGAATACGAATTATAAACCTTCAAATTCGAATTGAATCCGAATTAATTCTTAAATTGTAGCGCCCCGTGATTTGACTGACTAGTTCCACTGTACCAACACGGGTCTTTTCAGCGTGTTTTTTCCTCACTTGCATGCACCCTGGGAAACTTCCCAGGAGATCACCCATCCTGATCTTATCCTCGGCCAAACGCGTTTAACCTTGGAGTTTTTTTAGGATGTGTGCCCTAAAAGAAGGTGCACCTTATTAGTATAGATAGTAACAATCAAATCACTTAAGCCTTTCATACAGTTCATATACGGGGGTATAACTTTCACCCCTCCTTAAATACGCAATGTCCTCATCGCGCCAGATATACACAATCCTAGAAATCCTTGCTTGTAGGTGCATTCGATCCCTCAGTCACGCCACAAAAAATAAACGTGACAACTGCCACAGAGTAAAGGTCTCCGTAAGGCCACTTCAATTCTCAAATTTAAATGACGTCTTACATCCAAAAGAAAACATAGAATCTTAAAGTAGTTTAAATGTCTAGAAATGTATATTCTAGCCTTCAGTTCTTGCTTCCAGTCTGACTACGAATTATCTGAGATAGCAACGCACATTAATGAGGATACGCATCTCAATAAGTCGGTAAAAATGCACAATTTATACATGCAACTATATCACATATTTCATATCAAATCATACATAATAATAATCATTCAATCGAATAGACATTGCAATTACACACTCGACAAAAAAAACAATAGTAATATTCTTGAAAACATATACACAATCAAGCTTATCAAAACAGAAACCCTGATCACTTATCCATTTTGCCTGGCCAACTACCTCAGCCAACTAACACAATAACACTCACACAACAACCCCACAACAAAACAAAAATACGACAGTCACATCACATTTACTTATGGAGCTCCGGAGTCCTTACAATCATGTCAGGATTCTTGTGGTCCACTGGTAAATACTCGCCTTTTCCCATATGAGCCCATTAGGAAGGAGTACTACCTTCGACAAGTGCAGATACTCCACATATCTTTCCGTCTATTTGATTGCACATACCTCGGGTTACCCGGTAGCCCCTTAAACAATATGTACGAACTACGGTCCACTATGTACTGGACAATCCCACATGTTATCATTCACATCAATCACACATTCAAAGATCAACATTCTGATCCAACAACACAATTTCACAATCTCAAATCAGAATCTGAAACTAACAACACAATTCAACAATCTGAAATCCGAATTTCAGGGTCAATAATCCAAATCACAATCCGAAATCAATAACACAGATCAACAGTCCAAAGCCAGAAATCTGAAATTAGAAGTTCGAATTCAACAATCCAGATCAACAATCCGATATCAATGACCCGAATCCAATAATCAACAATCCAAAATACGTAACCCACAATCCAGAACACATCAATCATGTAACAAGGACATAATCCGTATTCAACACCCTGTAACACAAATACGATCATACAATCCAACATAACAAGTTATGGATCACCAAATCGGCCAACAACTTTAATAATTTAATCGTTTTACCTTTGTCTCAATCGGCCACATCATCTTAATTATGCAAACTAGATGATCGAATATAAAATCCATTTTTATAATATACAAATCAGAGGATATTGTAATGGTGGAAAGCATAGCACAGAAATACTTTGCTTATGCACAAACATGCATACGCAGAACAAGGACATATACACGATTTCAAGATGGTGTGATTACAAAATTAAAGGCGGACAATTATGTGCATATAAAACCCAAACATAATACTTAACATAATTATAGGCAAAATCTTGCACATAAAATCGAAAAATCAATTAGAGGCATACAAGGAATATGAACCGACTTACCTCTTGACTCGACGTACTATAATCTCTTTTAATCAACTCAATGTCACATCTCAAGCGAAATCGACTAACAAATCTCACACGAGCTTGAGGAAGATTTCTGAAATATTTGTGCCTCTTCTTATGATGGCTTATACCTCCCTTTTAAATGAAATATTGATAACCCTAGCCTCTAGGTCAAACCTAATGGTAAATTATTTATCACTACTTAGTAAATTACCTAACCACACTTACAATTTCTTAGAAATATTCAACAAAGTTTTACGGTTATTATATTATTCCCCGTAAAAAAGAAGTTTGTCTTCAAACTTATAACTCAACAAGAAACAAAAATAATTGGCTACATACTAATTTTTAACTCCAAGATATCCTTCTCGAATAGTTAACTCAGAATACCTTAACGAATCAATAATCAATTTTTTTTAAGAACTTCGAGTCTATGTTCCATGGCTCGTATGGTCCCAAGTCAACCCAACATTTTTCATAGCATGTATCCAAAATACTGTTCGAGCACAAAAGAAGCTATGAGACCTCGTTCATACAATAATAAAATTTTAGATATTAAACAGAATCTTACTATTATATCAAGTCAATCAAGACATATCAAAATATCATAAATTAAAAATATTATAATAAAAGTATGTCAAATTTTATTCCAATCAAAACAGAACCAGGTTATAATAAATATTGCTCCAACAATTTAAATATATGACATTCACGCAGTAAATCAAACTGGTTCAACAATCAAAACTAATAGATCCCTAGCGCAAGTTGAGTGCAAGTAAGTTTAAAACATTATGTGTGCCTTTTTTCTAAGAATTAAGATTTTTTGTGTAAATATTAACACAACAGTGGCCGCATATACTAAACCATGCACAAGTAACTCATGCCATCTTTTATCTTATGAGAAGGAAGCATGCTATCTTAATTGTCTTCTATTAGAATATTCTATGCATTTTTTGAGTGACAGTTATGCGCTTCATCTAATCTGTATGCTACAATTATGAACTCCTTAAGAAAATTCGTTTAAGCTCAAACTTTTCTATAATCATGAACGAGTTCAAATAAGAGAGAGTCCATATATTGATGACACTCGATAAGAAAATTAACACATCACAATAAAATCAATATAGAACTAAGTCAAAAAAATTACTAAACTAACTCAGCAAATTAATTTCACAGTAGAATTCATGTGGTTTATAATTTAAGTGTAGACTTATGTGATATATTTTAAGCCATAACCAAATGGTCCCTAAACCATAGCTCAATGAAGTAAACATTTTTTTTTATTTTTTACAACAAGGGCTAACTGCAATTGATCCTGCAACTTTATATGCGACAAGACATGAAACAAGAAAAAGTTCAATCTCAATTAAGCTATAACACCAAAAACTCAAATCCAAGATCTCACTCTTTGTTCTATAACATCTAAGGAGAAGGAAAAGAAAACTGAATTCCAGCAAGCTATATCGGGGTGAGTGTGTCATAAAATCTAAAATATATCTCATCACCCATTCTCTTCTCTATTTTAGCCAAATTGTGATTAACATGTATGGGATATAAGTATGAATCCTAAAATAAACTAATTCAATGAGACATATAGTAAGATAAGAACTACTTTATAGTTGAGCTACAATATTAACGGCATAATAAATATATGGTTTTAGCATGAGTATTCAATGAATATATGGAACAATGCACGAGATAACTAAATTTAAATTACTACTATTTAAATACTTGTACTTCAAAATTTTCTTGTAGTTTTATAAAATGTGGAAAATATATGAGGTCAATATGACTGTCTCTCAGAATCCAAGATAGCATTCAATATCCAACCTAACAATAAGGAAAATAAACCTCTTTTACATTTACGATCCAAAGGCTAACTCTTTTCTCTAATCCAATTCAATTTCATACCATTAATTTCCTTAAACCCAATAATCAGATCCCTAGGTGAAAGCAAGGAGCAAAAAAAAAGAGCAATAGGAGCATCAAATCAAATAGAGTTTGAATTGTTCAAAAACAATCTGAGGGGACCAAACAAGGAAAAATCAAAACCAACTTACGAATCTGTATAAGTAGTCAAATTGAAATTTATATATAAACGTAGATTCATAACACAATATAAAACAAAACAAAAAATCATTTTCCAACTAAACTAGATCATCAATAGATCAAGTAAATACCTAAACGTTCAGAATTCATACAACACATTAATATGAATGGTTGGTGAATTTTTTTCTCTCACACTTATAACTTTGTCTCTCACTCTTGCTTTAAGCCATGTGAATCATGCATCAACGGTTCAAAAAGACATGTTATATTAGTCTCATTTTTTTGAAAGTACACAGTAATATTTAAACTTATTTGAATTTAAAATCCATACTCACTCACAGTATCTAAAAACACCCATGACAGAATACAAAAATTGGCTGACTATTAATTAATTAGTCATTTTCATCCACTTCACATATTTCATCCAAATTGTAATTGTAATTTTCTATATAGTAATCACCAAACCTTGTCACATTTATACATGGGTAACAGTCATAAACATACAAAGAGATAAACCTTAAAACACAATAAACTAAATAAAAATTTACCTGGTAAGAAATCAACATTGGCAAATCCTCACCCCAATCCTCAAGTAATCTACCCAAGTAATTCATCCAACCTCAGTGCATGAATGTATGTTTCGATTTCTTTGTAATATTTATTTTATAAAATGCTCTGATACCATTTAAATTATCACGCCCCGAAAAATAAATGTGACAACCGCCACAGAGTAAAGGTGTAAGGCTACTTCAGTTCTTAAATTTAAATGACGTCTTACATCCAAAAGAAAATATAAAATCTTAAAGTAGTTTAAATGTCTAGAAATGTATATTCTAGCCTTTAGTTCTTGCTTCTAGTCTGACTACGAATTATCTGAGACTTCAGCGCACATTAATGAGGATACATATCTTAGTAAGTTAGTAAAAATGCATAAATTATACATGCAACTATATCACTTATTTCATATCAAATCATACATAATAATAATCATTCAATCAAATAGACATTGCAATTACATACTCGACAAAAAAAACAATAATAAGATTCTTGAACACATATACGCAATCAATCTTATCAAAATAGAAACACTGATCACTTATCCATTTTGCCTCGCCAATTACCTTAGCCAACTAACACAATAACACTCACACAACAACCTCACAACAAAACAAAAACACGACAATCACATCACATTCACTTATGGAGCTCCGGAGTCCTTACACTCATATCAGGATTCTTGTAGTCCGCTGGTAAATACTCTCCCTTTCCCATATGGGCCCATTAGGAAGGAGCACTACCTTCCATAAGTGTAGATAATCCACGTACCTTTCCATCTATTTGATCGCACATATCTCGGGTTTCCCAGTAGCCCCTTAAACAATATGTACGAACTACGGTTCACTATGTACGATCCCACATGTTATCAGTCACATCAATCACACATTCAAAGATCAACATTTCGAATCCAACAACACAATTTCACAATCCCAAAACAGAATATGAAACCAACAACACAATTCAACAATCTAAAATCTAAATTTCGGGGTCAATAATCCAAATCACAATCCGATATCAATAACACAGATCAACAGTCTAAAACCAGAAATCCAAAATTAGAAGTTCGAATTCAACAATCCAGATCAACAATCTGATATCAATGACCTGAATCCAATAATCAACAATCCAAAATACGTAACCCACAATCCAGAACACATCAATCATATAACAAGGACATAATCCATATTCAACACCATGTAACACAAATATGATCATACAATCCAACATAACAAATTACGGATCAAAATAGATCTAATATGTAAAAGACTTCAAAATTAGCAATCCGAATTAATAGGATGATTGCGTTAGTAGAACAGCTTCCAAATCGGCCAACAACTTTAATAATTTAATCCTTTTACCTTTGTCTCAATCGCCCACATCACCTTAATTATGCAAACTCGATGATCGAATATAAAATCCACTTTTATAATATACAAATTAGAGGAAATTGTAATGGTGGAAAGTCTTGGAGAATTGGTTTATAACCAAGGAAGAGATGATTAAATACAAATGAGTGTATTATAAGATCATGCCAAATAGTTTTGGGTATTTGTGAGAGTAATAAATATGTGCGAAAACCAATTCTTGGTGTGAATGAAAATTGGCTCAAATATGGTCGTGTGGGTTATGGCTCTGTGGGTTTGTGGGTTGTGGGAATTGTTCCAGGTTCCAAGGCCTTATCTTTTGGAACTG
This sequence comes from Hypericum perforatum, assembly GCA_012979155.1. Classification (NCBI taxonomy): domain Eukaryota; kingdom Viridiplantae; phylum Streptophyta; class Magnoliopsida; order Malpighiales; family Hypericaceae; genus Hypericum; species Hypericum perforatum. The sequence continues at coordinate 152,366 of SOPF01028113.1, read as the reverse complement.
GGCCGGACCTGTTAAAGCGATTCCAACCTCTCAAGTCAAATCTTGGCCCAGAGTCCAATAGCCCATTGTCTAGAATACCAAGTGGACACGAATGTGAACACGAATGTGGACACAAATGTGGACACGAATCTATTCAATGCTGGACATTGAATGAGAGTCAGCCAATTGATGATGGGTGCATCTCCCAAATTTAAGGGTTTGTTAATGGCCCAATAAATTTGGAGTTGACTGTTGGAGTGCCCAGGTTGCCTATAAAAGGAGCCTTCCTCCATTTTTCCAAATCATCTCAAACTCACATTCTTATTGAGTTCTCCACTTCTCCCTCCCTAGCATAGCATTTCTCATTTGCACAAATGTCGGAGTTCTACACTACCAAAGGTTCGAAAGGAGTGCAATAGTGCTTCCTATTGCATTCGTGATTGGGCGTTGTACCTTGGTAACTCTCTTACCCATGGAGGCCTGAAGCTATAAGGCAGGTAATAAGAGTTTAAGGGCACATGGTTAAACCATGGCCTCGTCCAGGATTAAATCCGAAGTTCATGATCAAAAGAGAAAGACTAAAGACCGAAAGAGATGACATTTCTACGATTGTGCAAACCGTGTCGTAACAATACTCCTTCCCAACTTTTATGTTATGTACTAATATTTATTTATGTGCGTGTCATAGCATGATTTACTAATATAAGTTCCAACAATCTTAAACTCTTATATAGATATTTATTAGTAAATTGTGGTGATCGGTTTTAGTTGGTGGAGGTATTTTTTTTTTGCTTTCTCGTGTGCTTTGTTTATCAACTGGAATTTTATTGTCCCTTGCGGAAGTATAAATGTGCCTTGCGTGCTTTATTTCTTAAACTGTGGCTACTGTATATCAGGCTTGGTTGTCGTACGCATAGAAAGGAATATAATGTTCATTCTTAATTTCGGTGGAAATTGGTTTTGACTTTAATCTAAGATCACGCTGGGTTTTGTCTGTTTACGTGCTAAGATTTAATTGTTAAACAGTTGAATATTTTTGAACTTGTAATACGTACGATTTTTCAAAGCTTGAGGTTTGGTCATGGCAGTAGATTTGTATGCTCTTGTGAGAATATGTATATGTAAAATTGTTTAGATGGTTACCAATAAACTATTCCATGGTTTAACGACTAGTTTAATTGCTATTACTATCATTCATTTGTACCTAATAATTTAGTGCGTGTATTAATGTTTCTTGGTGACTAATTTACATGCTCCTGTCCTTGTGATAATTGGGATAATTAAGTACACTTATATAGGAAGCGTTTTAGTTTCTCGGAAAACTGTGGAAATGGGCTATTGAATATTTAAATGACTGTTAGTCGTGAGTTACTATCGTTTTAGTGGTTGTCTTTACACTTGCACCCTCGTGTGTTATTGTAACACTTAGTGCTATAATTTATTTGATATAAAGTTATCGCATTAATATACCTCCGTGTGGATTTAACATGTACTAACGATTTTTTCTGTTGTGCAATTACGTTTCGTGAGGTTACCGAAAGTTTTTTGGTTCTTGACGCCTACAGAAATAATTAAGTCGTGGTGTTGGTTCCTTCTATGATATTTAGAGTTGGCGTTAAAGTGTAAAATTATGTTACACGTAAAAGTAGCAAGTGTAGCCGTCACGAAAATTAGAAGAATTCAATGCTTATAATAGTTTGTGAAATTAATTAATAAGTGTTGTTTATATCTTAATTTTGGTTGTTGGGCTTGTCTTACTTAGCGGGCCTAATACTTTGCAACTTATGTGTTGCTTCCATGCGTTTATGGATGGTGTGTCCTAAGTAATTAATTATAGTATATGTGCAATAAAAATAATTAAATTGGATTCTACCAATAACATGAATGTTGGGGTTTTGAATGTGAGGGCTAGCGGCGCTGAGGTCGTAATGCCGGGTATGATAAACTCATTATTGAATCCTCAATTTGAAAATTCAGATAAATTCAAGGATAGTAAAATCTAGAAGTAATAATGTGTGATATTGTTGTTCTTGACTATCTTGAACTTAATCTGATATCTTAAAGAGAGTAACTCTGAAAAGGATGTTAGAGATTCTTATAAAACTCTCATCTATGATGTTTCCAAGTGGCAAGGGTGAGTAGAAAAATTACCGCCATATTGGAAGGACATCAAGATGTACCTCAAATGAAGAGGAAAATAGTGAGTCTCGAGGACCTTTTGAGAAGGTTGCGTATCGAGTAAGATAACTGGAAAATTGACGACATGGTTGTCAAGACCAACGTTGTTAAGACTCATGGAAAATCTCGAGAGAATAAGTAGAAATGCTTTAATGATTCCAAAGGAGATATTTCAAATACCATACCGGTGAGTGCTTGAGCTTGTTCATGCTCATGTCGATGAGTCAAGCTTCAAGATCGATTGGGAATACAAGTGTGGGACTTGATTGATGATTGTATAAAATATTGTTATGTCTACTTGATGAGAAGTAAAGACAAAAAAAATAATTTTTATTACTTCACAATAAGAACAAGTCAAAACCAACTTGTGAGAAAGATTAAAATCTTTATAAATGTAGGAGAAAACTTTGCTTTCGGCCAACTATGTACTTAATAGGGTACCTTACAAAAAGTTGGATAAAACACCTTATGAATTATGGAAAGGTCATATACCTAGCTACAAATTCTTAAGGGTTTATGGATGTCTTGCTAAGGTCCCAATCCCATCTCCCAAAAGGACAAGGATAGGACCCAAGATGGTGGATTGTGTGTTTATCGGGTATGCACAAGATAGTGCAGCATATCGATTTCTAGTACACAAGTTAGATAATCCTGATATCCACATAAATACTATCATTGAAGCTAGGGATGCTTCATTCTTCGAGAAATTCTTCCCTCACAAAGTACCAAGAGAGGTTGACAGCCAAGTTGACCAAAATCAGGAAAATGTGGGGGGAGAAGAATTTGAAAAAGAAGTTGAAGAGCCTAGGCATAGTAAAAGAGCAAGGAAAGAGAATTCCTTAGGACCTGATTTTCTAACATACTTGTTAAAAAAGGATCCGATAACCTACAAAGAAGCAATGTCTTCTACGGACTCTGCTCTTTGGAAGGAAGCTATGAATAGTGAGATAGAATCTATCTTACATAATCACACATGGGAACTAGTGGAATTACCTCTGGGTAGTGAACCACTAGGTCACAAGTGGATCTTCAAAAAGAAGATGAAGCCAGATGGTACTATAGACAAGTACAAGGCAAGACTTGTAGTTAAAGGCTATAAGCAAACTGAGGGTGTCGATTATTTTGACACTTATGCTCCTGTCTCCAGGAAGACTTCTATAAGGTTAACTATAGCCTTAGCGGCTTTGTTTGACTTAGAGATCCATCAGATGGATATGAAGACAGCCTTTCTAAATGGAGATTTAGAAGAGAAAATTTACATGGAACAACCTGAAGGGTTTGTAGTTCCAGGTAAAGAGCATATGGTGTGTAAACTTGTAAAATCCTTATATGGATTAAAACAAGCACCTAAGCAATGGCACGAAAAATTTGATAGTGTAATGCTTTCAAATGGTTTTCGGATAAACCAATGCGATAAATGTGTCTATATAAAAGGAGATCAAAAAGACTATGTGATAGTATGTCTCTACGTAGATGACATGTTGATTGTAGGTAATAATGATAATATCAAAATTACTAAGAGAATATTGTCGAAAAGCTTTGACATGAAGGACTTAGGAAAAGCTGACCTGATACTTGGGATAAAAATTACCAAGACCTCAGATGGTTATGCTCTTTCCCAAAGTTATTATGTCGAAAAGTTACTAGACAAATTTGATAAGGAAAGCAATGTCATTGCAAGAACACCAATGGAGGTGGTGTCAAGTCTCTGCAAGAATCGCGGAGATAGTGTGCGACAACTAGATTATTCTAGAGTCATAGGCAGTCTAATGTATCTTATGGACTGTACTAGATCGGACATTGCTAACTCGGTTAATAAATTATTGAGATATATGAGTAATCCCAATGATGAGCATTGGAAAGCGATAGTTAGAGTCCTTAGATATCTAAGGTACACGACCAACTATGGATTACATTATACGAGACATCCAGCTATTCTTGAAGGATATTCAGACACAAATTGGATCTCGGACTCCAAGCCACGAGCGAATATATTTTTGTTATTGGAGGAGTAGCGATCTCGTGGAGATCATGCAAACAAACTTGTATTGCTAGGTTAACTATGGAATCAGAATTCATAGCGTTAGATCTAGCAGCTGAGGAGGCAGATTGGCTCCGAAGTTTCTTGGAGGATATTCCTTTGTGGTCAAAACCTGTGCCTCCAATTAGCGTACACTGTGATAGTCAGTCAGCTATTGAAAGAGCACAGAGTAATGTGTATAATGGAAAGTCTAGACACATACGTCGTAGACATAAATCCGTGAGAACATTATTGAGAACGGGTGTCATATCTTTAGATTATGTAAAATCTAAAGAAAATATCACAGATCCATTAACAAAAGGTCTAACGAGAGACCAAATCGAGATTTCATCGAGGGGAATGGGATTAAAGCCCACAAAATGACCTAAACTCATGATGGCAACCCAACCTGGATTGTAAACCACAATCTGCAGGTTCAATGGGACAACCGAATTGTGAGGCTAGGGTCGACCAAAGTACTCGGGAAATTAAGTTTCCCACCTATTCCTATGATGAAAGAGTGATAGACCTGTCCATGGGAAGGTTAAGCTTTAAGCTTTTAATAATCCTTATACTTTGAGTGTATAAGTGGAGTATGGCAGGATACTCCTTATAAGAGATCACCTATATCAAATGTGAAGGGGCTGCTTCTATGAGATGAGTTAAGGGCTAAATCTCTAGAGCATTCGATGAAGTTTCCAAAGGAGTCCAGGGCCAAAATAGACACAACCGAAAGAACCGAGTAGTGGTTTGAGAATGAGTTGTGTGAGTACCTTTATCTTGGTATACACAAAACGTCGAACAGTTCAAGGCATCGTGTCCACTGGTTGGCAAGTATATCTGAAGGTATTTCACTAAGGAAGGTTCAAGGTTTTCAACCACCTTTCCTGATGCAACAAATTCTCGAAGAACTCCAAGTTGCATATAGCATTGGTAGGCTCATATCATATAAGCCATTTTGCATTCATGTGGGGGATTGTTGGAGAATTGGTTTATAACCAAGGAAGAGATGATTAAATACAAATGAGTGTATTATAAGATCATGCCAAATAGTTTTGGGTATTTGTGAGAGTAATAAATATGTGCGAAAACCAATTCTAGGTGTGAATAAAAATTGGCTCAAATATGGTCGTATGGGTTATGGCTCTGTGGGTTTGTGGGTTGTGGGAATTGTTCCAGGTTCCAAGGCCTTATCTTTTGGAACTGGGCCAGACCTGTTGAAGCGATTCTAACCTCTCAAGTCAAATCTTGGCCCAGAGTCCAATAGCCCATTGTCTAGAATACCAAGTGGACACGAATGTGAACACGAATGTGGACACAAATGTGGACACGAATCTATTCAATGCTAGACATTGAATGAGAGTCAGCCAATTGATGACGGGTGCATCTCCCAAATTTAAGGGTTTGTTAATGGCCCAATAAATTTAGAGGTGACTGTTGGAGTGCCCGGGTTGCCTATAAAAGGAGCCTTCCTCCATTTTTCCAAATCATCTCAAACTCACATTCTTATTGAGTTCTCCACTTCTCTCTCCCTAGCATAGCATTTCTCATTTGCACAAGTGTCGGAGTTCTACACTACCAAAGGTTCGAAAGGAGTGCAATAGTGCTTCCTATTGCATTCATGATTGGGCGTTGTACCTTGGGAACTCTCTTACCCATGGAGGCCTGAAGCTATAAGGCGGGTAATAAGAGTTTAAGGGCACATGGTTAAACCATGGCCTCATCCAGGATTAAATCCGAAGTTTGTGATCAAAAGAGGAGGACTAAAGACCGAAGGAGATGACATTTCTACGGTTGTACAAACCCTGTCGTAAGAATACTCCTCCCCAACTTTTATGTTATGTACTAATATTTATTTATGTGCGTGTCATACCATGATTTACTAATATAAGTTCCAACAGAAAGCATATCACAGAAGTACTTTGCTTATGCGCAAACATGCATATACACGATTTCAAGATGGTGTGATTACAAAATTAAAGGTGGACAATTATGTGCATATAAAACCCAAATATAATAGTTAACATTATTATAGGCAAAATCATGCACATAGAATCGAGAAATCAATTAGAGGCATACAAGGAATATAAACCGACTTACCTCTTGATTCAACGTGCTATAATCTCTTTTAATCAACTCAACGTCACATCTCAAGCGAAATCGACTAACAAATCTCACATGAGTTTGAGGAAGATTTCTGAAATATTGGTGCCTCTTCTTATGACTGCTTATGCCTCCCTTTTAAATGAAATATTGATAATCCTAGCCTCTAGGTCAAACCTAATGGTAAATTATTTATCACTACTTGGTAAATTACCAAACCACACTTACAAATTTTTAAGAAATATTCAACAAAGTTTTACGGTTATTACATAAATGTTTAATTAAAAATTAAAAAAATAAGAACTGAGTCTTAGGATTTAGGAAATTATGGTTTATGATTTAAGTTTAGTAGATAATTGAATTTGAGATTTTTTATACCAATTTTGTGTGAATATTTAGATCTTAAATGATTAGTATATGCATCATATTATTTGTTCTACTATTATATGATAAATAAATATAATTATTAAACTTAAGGAGAATTTATAAAACTCAAAATTTTAATAGAAAAGTAGATAATTGAGATTGAAATGTGTAAAATTTGAAAAATAAAAGATAGTATTTATAGAGTTGGAAGTTTAAATTTATTTTTAGTTTTAATATATATATATTATACACTAATTTGATCAAATTCAATACAAATTCAACTCGAATCGAATTTAATTATTGATGAATTATAAAAATCTTAAACCGAATTCGTACCATTATGAATTGGAATCAACTTGTTTTCGAATCGAATTATATACGAATTGAATCAAATTATTAACAAATCGAATTGAATCGAATAATGAATCAAATTTAATTATTGGTCAGGTCTAATCTCAAGGAGAGGACCAGTCAAGGTGGTTTTCCTTTACCAGCACGTAGTTGGAAAAAGTGCCTATGACTGAGTCTTTCTGGCCCTTGTGAACATCTTTTCTTCAGGGTTTTAAAAAAATGGTCCGACCAGCGATCAGGCTAGTCGGACCACAAATCGGCTCCACGGACTTTCCATTTTTGTCAATAAATTGCTCTCCGGGCGAACCGCTCTATTTCTGATCAGACCACCCAGTTTTTGGTCAGATCAGGGGTGGTTCACCCATAAAATTTTTAAAAATTATTATTTTATCTTTTATTGAAGATTATCTATTTGTATAAATACTTTATTTAGTATATTTTATAAAAAATAGTATATTTATTATATAAATTATTTACCTATATACATATATATAATTCAAAATATTGCAAAAAATTAAAAGAAAATAAATCTGGCTCAACCGGTAATTGGGTCGCTTGGGCCGGCCGACCTAAAGGTCGGACCAAAATCCGGGTCGACCTCCGGGTCATTTTTTAAAACCCTGCTTTTCTTAAGGTATTAAAGAGGGCCTCTCTGACGGCAAAGATTAGCTGGGAAAACGAGAGGAGCATTCTTTAACAAGCCCAGATGTATGATGATACGAGTTTTATTATCTGACATATTAGTAAAATTTGATTGGCTTAATTAATATATTGGCGAAAATAGTTAAAATATAAATTTATTGTGATACAAAGGTGATGTACAGTTTCACATTGTGGAAATTTCGCTTCTAAATTAATTCAGATAAAATAAAACAATAAATATCATTTTTTCTGATCCAGACAAACTGGATCACAGAGAATTGTTTGACTAAGCATTCATACCCGATCTTGGGCAACTGATGCTCTCTTGTTCTTAGGAAAAAATCAACTAGGACTAACGTTCTGACTCGCATATTCCTATAATAGGAACTGAGAGTATAATAAAAATAAATACAAAGAACGAGAAAATCATTTTCCAAACCTAGGGACCATATCATCGATTTAACAATACATGAAGGATCTCCTGATAAGTGCAGCAAAATCCCGAGTTTAGCAGACTTGTGTTTTAGATCATCATCTTCATAGGCGGGTCTTTCAAATAAAGCTTTCCTTTGATAACCCCCCCTGTTGAATATTGCTATTTGTAGATGACTTTCATGCTTTGATTTTTCAAGGGATTCCTACTTCGGTTCTGTGTTCTGCAGTCTGCAACTTTTGTAAGATTGTTGAACAATGTGACTGGAACTTGCCACTTGAGATGATCATCATCGATTATTCAAGTTAGAATTGGAATCCGGACCAGCCAATTACCGAACACAATTAGCTACTCGGTAAACAACTCACCGATTTTGAAGATGCAACTAAGTATGCATTTCAAACATGCCACTTAGTCGTATCAAAATGGAGCTCGAGAAACTTTGAGGTTCCTTACCTCCAAGCCCTCAAAATTGGATTGGCATAGAACTTACTGCATTAGATGTACTTTCAAATCAATTTTACCGTTGTATACTTATATATTTAGATTAACCAAGTAAGTTGCGGATTAGTTAGTGAAATCTACTTGATGATGTTGTAGCTAAATCCTCTTAAATTTGAGGATCTTATTTCCGTATGACTTGTGACCGAGTAAAAGATTCTAGTTTTTCATTGCACTAAAAACAAGAGAAAATTATCATCAGCTTTTTTTTATGCACAAATCACGACTGTGGTCCTACTGTTTAAAATATTATTTAGCAATCCTAAACGGTCTTTGGTTAAATGTTGGTCTCCGTTGACATCATTAGTTAATTTATTATTTTTATTGTAAAAGTCTATTATACACCTTATATAATTAAATAAAAATTATTCTCCCAGAACAAAATTCCTACTAAAATGCGTTTGCTCCCTCCCATGAGCGGTCCGAGTGAGATTTAATTGAAGACTGACAAGTGGCGCGCTGCCCCTTCATTTTTGAGTGATCTCTTAAGTCGACACTGGCTTAATAGTCGGCGATCTTTTAGGGTACTTTATCCTGTCCACAGCACCTTTTGACAAAGAACAAGAAGACAATCAGGAATCAGAATCAAGAAAAAGAAAGCCCAACTTCTGATAGAAATACAGTGATAACAATGTCACCCACAAATTTAACGCTCACAACACCTTGTCAGAAAGAACATGCGACAAGATACGAAAGAGTAACTTCTAGAGGATCAAACAGAACAGTACTGACAATCTGAGTTTCCAGAAAGAAAAAAAAATTAGTGACCGACAAGTACATTCAAGTTCAGATGCAGACATTTATAATTAAAGTATCACATGGTTGTACTAAGAAATATGCCAGTTAATGTCCACATCATTGTCAAATTTTTTAATGGCAAATAATCAAAGGTATTAGCCAATTGTGTGATCTATCCCAAAGTTGAATATGAGAACTATAGTAATTTCCATATTCTATCCAAAACCTCAAGGCATGTGTAGGTGGATTTTCCCACATTATAAACAAGTCTGCCATATTTGCAACTAGCGATGTGGTAATCCCAATGTGCCCCCTCAAACAAAATTTATTGGATTAAAGTTTGCACGGGTTTTTCCATTTTGCCAACATGCTGTCACATGGGGGTGGACAATGGGCCACAAACACAAGAGTAATTGGCTCTAATACCATATAGAAATTTTCATATCCTACCTAAAACCTTAAGATTGTGAGACACTCTTCGATACGTCTCCTGATATGAAAAGCCCATCGGTGCTGTAGGGACGTCCTTCTTAACTACAACCTATTAAATAAGACTCTCAAAGGTCTAGAAGTTTAAATAAGAGACCTTTATAGTCCAACGATTGATTGAGAGACCTTTTCATGGTCTGATAGTTAGAGCATGACCTTTCGTGGTCTCTAGGGGTGTGCAAATGGGATCGGTATTTTGGGAATCTCGAATTTTTTTCGGTATTCGGGATTTTGAGATTGGGATTTTCGGGATCGGGATTTTATTCAGTAAGAGTTTTTCAAAAATTTCGGGAATTTCGGTATTTCGGGAATATTTCGGGATATTTTGGGATTTTACCGAAATACCGAATACTAAAGTGTAATTTTCCATATATATATATATATATATATATATATATGTATATATATATAAATAGCCAAATGTATATAACCAAATGTAATCAATTTGGTTCTCAATCTTCATCTCTGGTTGTATTTAACCAAATGTAATTATCAATTTGTTTTTTGTTTTTGTGTTTCATTGATGTAATCATATGTATTTTTGGGATTATGTAACCAAATCAAACTTTTATTGAAATTTTGGGATATTTCGGGAATTTCGGGATTATCCCGAAATTTTAATTCGGGATCAGGATTATCCCGAACTTTTTTCGGTACGGGATCGGGATGACTTTTTTTGGCTATTCGGTATTCGGGATATTCGGGATTCGGGATTTCGGGATCGGGATATCCCGAATGCACACCCCTAGTGGTCTCAAACGCATGCCTTTTTGTTTTCCTCACTTATATAATGGGAGTGTTATTGTAATAGAAACAACTTATAATTGAATAAAAGACTATCGAAGGCTTCTGCCACCTATCGGCTGGGTGCGTCGCATTTTCTTTGCCCCTGTTGGTTGTCCCTCGTCAAACACCCCCCTTTATGCGCTGACAAAAGTTGCGCCTAAGAGTACCACATTCGTTTGCGACTTGTTCGACTGATTTTCTGCTACGCTACGCCAATTGGGATGATGTTGACAAGGGCAATACTGCCTCTCATGTTTTCAATAGGGAGTCGTGCGAGCTCATAAGTTAAATTAAATGAGTAAGTTATGAACTTATTAGTGTGTTAGTGTGATTTCAGGTACTTCAGCTGGTCTTATTTAGGAGGTTTTTCCCTCTCATCAAGTCCTGAAGTTCCTCAGTTAAAGGTTGAAGATCAGAGACTTCCTCAGCTCTTAACGAAGACTTGAGATCTTGTTGATCAGGAAGTGTTTACTTAACTTAGAACCTTCATATCTTTTATGGACTTAGTTTAGCTAGTTTGTTATGTAATTTGTTTTTTAGAATCAGAAAAGAGTCGTTGCAGTTTGCAACAGTTACCAGCTTGTCTTCTCAACTGCTTCTTCTTTCCTTGTAACTCTCATTTATAACCCTCTTAATGAGAAGAATAAAAGTTAAGTTGTTGAGTCCATTGACAAGATCAGGGGTAAGAAATCTGCTACTTACTCTGTTTTTAGTAAAACTCCTAACTGCTAGATTGTTGATTCTAGTGCTAGTCACTATATGACTTTTGATGAGCATGATTTTATCCAAGAACAATCATAATGTTACTGCTCTTCAAGTCTCTGTGACTAATGGTGACAAACTTGCTATTGCTAGGTCTGGTTCAAAGAATTTCAAGCATAAAAGCACGTCTTCAAAGATTATGTCAAAGAGTGAGGATTCCAAAAACTTTAGATTCCAGAGTAATTTTTTATCCCTCTCATGTTCTGTTTTAGGACATCAAAACCCCTATTGAGATTCTATTTCCGAGACCAATCAGTCTTGAGCATCTTAAGACCTTTGGTTGTGTCTGTTTTGTTATTATTCCTAGTATGAAGAGTGATAAAAATGACCCCAAAGCTGAGAAATGCATATTTCTGGGGTATTCCTCCGTTACTAAGAGCTTAAATTCCACAATCCTACGACAAAACAGAATTTTCTCTCGAGGGACATCACTTTCATTGAGGATCATGCATATTACTCCCATAAATTGCCACCAGAAGGTGAAATTGAGTTTCAGGGGAAGAGTCAAGGTCTCCTATCAAGACATATATCCAAATAAAGGTCATGCTCAAATTGAAGTTCAAAATTCATCAGAGACAAGAGTGTGACAATGAGGGGATGGCACAAAGAGAGGAAGATCATATTCAACTAGATCAGAATGAAGAACAGAATTATAGAGAAGAAAGGTATAATCTTCCTAGAGTTTATCATAAAACTAACAAGGTGCCCAGAAACATATTAGGAGCAGATGTTAGTGCTCAACAAGCTTAATAAAAGAGATCACCCAAACTGACCAAAAGAAGACTCAAAAAGGGTATGAAGATCTCAAAGGAGTCAAGAAATCTGTCAACTACGAGGTATACAATGCTAATGCAAGATTATATCCAATAGAAAGGTTTGTTTCTTGTGACTATCTAAAGAGTTCCATTGTTATCTCCTGAAAGTAAACTCCATGCTTGAGCTTACTATCTTTGATGAAGCTAAGAAACACAGAGTTTGGCAGACTATCATGAAGGAGGAATTAGATGCCATTGAAAGGAAACATACCAGACCTTCCTTTTGAAAAGAATCTGGTCAGTTGTAGATGGTTGAACAAAACCAAATTACCAAATACAACAATGATGACACAATTGAAAGATACAAGGTTAAACTTGTGGCTATGGGGTTTACTGAAACCCCTAGCATTGACTACACATAGACTTTTCCACTAGTGGATAAAACGAACACCATAAGAGTGATCATTTCAGCTGCAATTAATTTTGATTGGCCTCTCTTTCAGATGGATGTAAAGAATGCTTTCCTCCAAAGAGAATTGGAGGAAGAAATCTTCATGGAGCCACCTGAAGGACACCTTTTTATCAAGTTGGGAAAAGCGTGCAAACTCAAGAAAACCATCTATGGCTTAATACAGTCTCCTAGAGCTTGCTACTACAAGATAAGTAAAGTTCTCTTGCATTTTGGATTCAAAAAGAGCTATGTTGATGATACCTTGTTCACTTTTGATAATGAGAAATAAAAAAATTATCCTATGTATATGTTGATGACATTAACATTATTGGGAATAACTCGAAGGATATTGATAATTTAAAGTTTGCTCTTAAAGGGAAGTTGCACATAAAGGATCTAGGGAGACTTAGATATTTCTTGGGTATAGAATTTGCTTACTCTCAGTAGGGGATCTACATGTGCCAAAAGAAAGTATGTCCTTGATCTTTTGAAGGAGACAAAGAAATCTGAATCTGCTCCTGCAGAAACTCCTCTAAAAGTTGGTAAGAAATTCTCACTCACAGAAGGAAGCTTGAACTCTAAGGTAAGTAGCTTTCAAAGACTTGTGGGAAAGATGATTTACTTGACCATTACAAGGCCTAAAAGTTATTTTGTGTAAGTCTGATTAGTCAAGATATGCATTCCCTTAGAACTAGTCATATGCATATTGCTGAGAGATTCTTGCACTATCTTCAGAGTAGTCTTGGTCAGAGATTGCTTATGAGGAAGGCTAGCCATATGAAAATCTCTGCCTTCACTGATGCTAGCTCTACTAATGTACCTAGTAGTAGGTCCACCACTAGTTCTTGCACCTTTGTGGGTGGCAACTTGGTCACTTCGAAAAGCAAGAAGCAAATTGTGGCCTCTAGATCCTCTGCTGAAGTAGAGTACAGAGTCATGGCTCTAGCTGTTGTGGAATTTATTTGGCTAAAAAAAACTTGTGTCTGAACTTGGTTTTTCACAAAGTGCTCCTATGCAGATGTTTTGTGACAATCAATCTACATTTATAATGCTAATAATCCTATTTTTCAAGAAATGACTAAGCATATTGAGGTTGATTGTCACTATGTTGAAGAAAAGTCCAAAGACATTGCAACTCTCTATTTTAGTTTAGTAATGAACAAACAGCTGACACTTTCACTAAAGCTCTGTGTTAATAAGTTACAATATCTTTCTTCCAAGTTGGCCTTCTATGATTGTATAAAATCAACTTGAGGGAAAGTGTTAAATTATATGAGTAAGTTATGAGCTTATGGGTGTGTTCGTGTGATTGTAGGTACTTCAAGTGGTCTTATTTGGGAGGTTCTTTCCTCTCATCAAGCCTTGAAGTTCCTGCGTTGAAGGTTGATAATGAGAGAGTAGATCTGCAAAACATTTGCAGAACTGCTAGTGTTCCTGATGAAGACTTGAGATTTTGTTGATCTGGAAGTGTTTAGTTATCTCAGAACCTTTACATCTTTTATGGACTTACTTTAGTTCTCTTAGAACTAGCTAGTTCGTTGTGTAGTGTGTACTTTGTTTTTTTAGAATCAAAAAAGAGTCGTTGCAGTCTACAACGGCTAGTTGCTTGTCTTGTCAACTGCTTCTTCTTTCCTTGTAACGCTCTTTTATAAACCTCTTAATGAGAAGAATAAAAGTTAAGTTGTTGAGTTCATCGAATTACCTGAGTTCACATTAAATTTCAATGTGGGTCATGAGTTTGTTAAGGCAATTGTCTCTAACACCATATAAGAGTTTATATATTCTACTCAAAATCTTAAGGCAATGAGTAGGTAGATTATCTAGCAATCTGGTAATCTCAACAAAAACAACACTAACCTTTTATATCTCTTCTTGGAACCGCAGGGACAAAGGGCATTTCTGCTAATCTGTCCACTCTTTGCCAAATTAGACCTTGCAACATCCATTGGTGTTGAACCCATCAGTTTCTGCACCTGGAAAACAAAATCCACATATAGTTGTGTGAAATTCTAATTCTAGATGTTTTGAATGCAGTGGAAGCGGCCTTGTCCTAGTCTGGTTTGAGTCAAGACAGTATACGAGATGGATTACAGTCCATTAGCCATATGCTTCAGAATCAGAGATGGCAAATTGATTCAATGCGTCAAGAAAACCAGGAATCTACAAAACAAATTTTATAGCACAGTAGAAGCAAGAAACTGTCTTCCGGGAAAGAAAAAAAAAACTAAAAGCATAAGTACCTCCTCCATGCTCTTTGGTATTGGTTTCCCTTCCTCCTTCAATTTATGCACCTTCATCTCTGCTTCTTTAGCCCAAGTGTATTTCGCGAGTGCGCTCTCAACTTCAGCAACTGTACAGTTACACTGCTTTGCCACTTCTTGTTTTTGGCTGGCTTGCAGGTTCTACAAATGCAGAAATCTAATACCATAATCAGTATGTATAACAAGAGGACCTAAGCCAGCAAGATAATTGATTCGACATGGTTGAAGAGCTCAATTTGCAGAACACCTAATTGATTTAGAAATTTATGATTACATCACTCAAATATTATTCAAAAACAGCTTGGTGATTGCAGACATCTAATAGAAATGAAAATAGCAAACAATTGCCACCATGCTCAGATCACCAATTTATATTCTCAAGCCAAAGAACCAGGAAAAAACCCAATAAAAATGAACCCTAAATATCAAACAGATAAATTTACCTAACCCGAATCCCAGCAAACATAAATTTTCCTACTAATTTTGTAGTTATCTTTTAATATTCTTTTTTATCATAGTAGAATCTTTCA
Organism: Hypericum perforatum; assembly: GCA_012979155.1. Taxonomy (NCBI): domain Eukaryota; kingdom Viridiplantae; phylum Streptophyta; class Magnoliopsida; order Malpighiales; family Hypericaceae; genus Hypericum; species Hypericum perforatum. The sequence continues at coordinate 137,021 of SOPF01028113.1, read as the reverse complement.
AAATCTAGATGCCTAGACGGTATACAAAAACTTGGCTTTCATACTTATGATTTTTTGTAGCATATTGTCTGAAACAGCTTTGTTTTGAGCTACCAACAGCTCCAGCTCGACTTCGTTGCTAATAATAGATTCTACAATAAATGCTTTTGGGAGTGCATTTTCCCGATCTTTTACTTCACGGTGATCAGGAGAACCACAACGAACCAATTTGATACTATCTTGTAAGGAAACAACATCAAACAAAGACGAACCGAGAAAAGAGAAACAACAACCTCCCCAGAAGGATCGATGCGGCCAAGATGGCGCATGATGGATTCCATCTTCTCGAAAGCATCGGAGAAAGTGGCGGTGCTGCTCCGCCCCACAATGTAATTCTTAAAAGACCCCACCTTCCTTGCCTTGCTCAACTGATCCGCAAAACCTTACATCACCAAGTTCAACCCGAAACAATCAAATCAGATACGAGGCTGTGTTTGGTTAGGTAAACAACAGACTTAGAAATCACCATCCCCTTAATATCAACATCAAACCAACTAAAAAAAGAGTAATTCATCTCAAAATCTCAGCGTGCTCTTTTCTTCTAGTCATAGAATTCATATATAAATCTCGTGCGATAAACGGAGGCAGTACGAGCACAACAATCAGCACAGGATCAACCCGCTCTAATATCATATAGGAATATCTCTACATCCAACATAAAACTTTAAGGCCATAGACAGGTGGATTTTTCACACTTACACATTTTCTCCACGAACCTGCTCTAAGCGACGTGGGGTCCACTTAAAATTCCATTGGTTTCTTGACAAATGATCTTATAAATTCTTCAACAAACTTATAGCTATAAACCAAAATATTGCATTCTCAAATGAGTTATAATTGAAGTTACTAGGAGAACATTCAATCAAAATTTTAAAAAGAAATGAACTCCAAAACAGAAAATTGGATGTGTTAAAGGAAGGGGTGGTTACTCAGGAGAGTGAAGGATTCTTGGGGGTTGTTGGGGTCCTTGTTTCCGGTGAAGACGCCTTTGACTTTGTCCATCCATGAGCCGACGACCGCCGTGGAGGAGATGGACCGGGACGGAGCCGGCCACCGGAAAAGGTTCCGTCTTGGGATCACTACTACCCTCTGCATTTGGTGGTTGGTTATTATTGGAAGACGGTAAGGTGGAGTGAGTGAGCGTGTAGGGTTTTAGGAAAGAGTTCTTTGGGGATTAACAATTTTGCAATTTTAATTTTCAACTTCATACTTTAGCTTTGAAGGTTTTCAATTAAGTTTCCCATTTTTTTTTTACATCCGTCAACTTCTGTGTGCTGCTTTATTGTAAGGGAAAAGTCCTCTTAGGGCCCTTGTGGTTTGACCCGTTCTCAAATAGGTCCCTGAGATTTAAAACGGCGATAACCGGTCCCTGTGCTTTCAATTTTCACATCTGAGTCCTTTCGATCCGGTTCGATTCGAAAATCCAAAATTCAATCTCGCAATTCAGGTGACGAAAACATGTGAAACTGATATCTAGATGTCGGAGACACTTGGGTGAGTCACCTGGAGTCGACAATCGACATTTTTGTCACCGGAATTGCGAGATTGAACTTTGGATTTTTGAATCAAACCGGATCGGGGGGACTCAGATGTGAAAATTGGAAGCACAGGGACCGGTTATCGCCGTTTTAAACCTCAAGGACCTATCTGAGAACGGGTCAAACCACAAGGGCCCTAGGAGGACTTTTCCCTTATTGTAATTACATTAAAAATTAATCTGATTATAAGAAATAAAAATATCATTCTTTTATGCATAAATTAATCTCAGGCCCCTGAGTTTTGTACGTTTTTTGTGGTAGGGCCCTGTATAATTTGAATTAGATTTAGGGCCCCTACTTTTTGAATTAATATTGGTCTCGAATCCTTGGCTGATGTCAGCGACTTTTTTATCATTAAAATGACTAAAATACCCTTACAAAAAAATAAAAATAAAAACACTTTCAACCTTTGAAAAACAAGAACATTAAACCCAGAAAATTAACAAAAACAAATGATCTTCTTCAACCTCGGGACATCTTCATTAGCAAAAACAAATCTTAAAGTTCGAAACAGAGGTAAGTTCGAAACAAATCTTAAACCAACCCATTAAAGTTCTTCCCAACAATGTTATAGAGGTAAGTAAACAATTTCATCTAGCAAATCAACAGAACTCGACGGAGCAACAAACACGAACAAGTGAATCCCAGAATCAATCAAAGAGGGTACTACAAGAAAGGATGCTAAGCTGCTTGTAAAGAGCCATCTTGTTCCGAGGAGGCGCCCTTGGCCCTCCTCCTTTGTCGGCATCGTTCACGTGTGGCATAGGGAAAAGGAGAATGCTATTAGTGGCGTGGTGTTAGAGGCGAGGGTAAATTGGGGTTTTCCTTAGTTTCTTCTTGTTGTTCTGCTAATGGAGATGAGAGAAAGACAGTCACTCGAGGCTGACATTGAAGCCCTCTTGCACCACCGTCGGGCCCTCTGCGATGATGCTACCTCCAATTGACTCGAGATGAGCGAAACGCCCTCGAAGGAGGCTTGAGGAGGCTTGGCGAGACGCCCTTGAATATGAGCTTTTCGACGGCAGTGGTAAGGGTCTACGGTGGTCGATTCGAGATGGAAGACAATGAAGAAGGGGAAAGCGATCAATAAAGAAGTGGAAATCTAATTAGGGTTTTTCTAATTGGATTAGGGAAGTCAGTGCTCGGGCAGGTTGAATTAGGTTGAGAATCTGGGTTTAGGGCAATGACCATTTGGGTTTTTCTAGGTTTAATGTTCTTGCTTTTCAAAGGTTGAAGAAGGTGTTTTTTTGTAAGGGTATTTTAGTCATTTTAATGATAAAAAAAGTCGTTGACATCAACCAAGGATCCGAGACCAATATTAATTCGAAAAGTATGAGCTCTAAATCTAATTCAAATTATACAGGGGCTCTACCACAAAAACGTACAAAACTCAGGGGCATGAGGGTAATTTACCATTCTTTTGTAGATCATATCTATTATAAGCATCGCCTTGATAAATATTATTAATATCGAAAGCCAAAATAGTCAATCCAGGGATTCTACTACAAAAATGGCCATAAGTCAGAGACCTAAGAGTAATTTACCCTTTATATTAATAAGGTTTGAGGGCGGCGACTGGGTTAGGTTCCCCAGTGGCATATTGTTTCTTGTTTATTTCAAAGGAATTCAAGGTTTCACATGGTTTATCATTTCTTTATTTATTCAAATTTATTTAATATTGGTACATGTTTATTTGGATATTGGTTTCTCTTAATTTTAATATTAGTACCACAGTATATGAGTATTGGTACTAATATTGGATAATTGTTGTACAAATATTGCCAAATAGTGGTACCAATATTGATTAACTATAGCACCAACATTGCTTAACATTGATACCAATATTGCCTATTAGTGATACTAATATTGGATGACAAGAGTACCAATATTGGATTACAATGGTACCAATATTAGATGACAGCTATATCAATATTGGATTAAAGAAGTTACCAATATTGAAGACTTACCACTGTCGAACAAGGAAGACGTTGATGGTGGGTCAGCGACAGTGATGGTTCAACGAGGATGAAAGGTTGGCGAAGGTGATGGTTTGGCGAAGATGGTGGGTTGGCGACGGTGATTATTCGGCGCATATGATGGATCGACGACGGTAATTATTTCGGCGAAAAGGGTGATTGATTACGTGGGTATAATTTTTTTAATGAGTGGTTTTGGAGATAATATTTTCTGAAAATTTGATTTTTTGAATAATTTGATAGTTACAAATCTTAGCATGATTTTAGGGATTAAATATTCTCTGTTTTAATTTTTTTATTTTTTATGTAACCAATTAAATACTATTATACCCTTATAACATATAATCCTAATGATGTACACTAGCATTAATCCCCACGAAAGTTGAGCTCCTATCTTACTCATAACTCGGAGACTATAAGGCAGTACAGGATAAAGGTCCGAGCATGGTTTTTTTTTTTTCATCCCTAACCATACTAAACTCAAACTAAAGGATATTAAACTAAAATAACTTTGGAAATATCCGAATTATCTTGGGATCCGAATATATGATATCGCCTGTCTACCACCGTAGAAAAATTCGAACAGATCACTTGTCATAAAACAGAAGAGATCGTTCCGGCGAAGAAAAATCTTTAGTCCCTGAAAGGAGTTCCGGCGCCTTCCGACCCAGTTCCCTCCCAATCAACAGAGGAGGAAGAAAGATGGCAATATCTGGGTCAGCAGGGTACCCACCGTGGACCCAGAAGAGCATCATGATAACGTTCCCGGTGCTGGTCCTGTGGGTGTCGGTGGCCGCCATTATGCTCTTCTTCCTGCTCTCCTCCCTCTCCTCCTGCGACTGCCCACTTTCTCCACGCGCCGCCACCTTCACCTCCGAGAGGGTGGCCCCAACTGCAGAGGACATTGGCTGGGTCAGGGATCAGATTCGCGCCAATGGCTTGCACATGGTTGATAATGTCTTAAGGAAAGGGATTAACCCCCGCACCCGCGCCCAGCAGCTCCAAGATCTCCTCAGGTTGGTGCCCCCAAGCTTTCTCGTTGCTATTAGTTTATTGGGTTTTTTGTTTGATGTTGTAGAGTTTCAATCTTTGATTGGTTATCTGATTTTAGTCAAGTTAGTACAGTGACAACTGACAAGACTTTACAACTGTTCTAGGCCATCTTTCGTGTTTGGGGTATTGGTTATTTCGTGTTTCGGGTGATAAAAGTTGCCATCTTTCGTGGAGCGCTCAGCTTGATAGTGTAAAAAAAGTTGTAGGGTAGTGTTCTATGCTTGTGCCTCACAGTTCGGAGCCAGTTGTTGCGTTTGAGGGATCGTTTGTTGATTGGTTTGCTCATATTGTGATCAGTTACAAGGGAATATCTCATTATGAAGGCAAAGTTTGTGGGGAGCTTTCCTAAGTTTCCTCTCTGTTTTTTTAGCTTGTTGGGTTTTGCTTGGTGTTGCAAAGTTTCTATCTTTGATTGGTTAATTTTGTGTTTGGGATGATATAGTTGCAATCTCTTCTTCAAGCTTGTTGTAACACCGCTTTAAATTGCAAGCTATTCCGCCAGATTTTGCAATCCAATGTGTTCAGGGAGTGGTCTTCTGATCGGGTTGTCCCTTTTATGATCAGTTACAAGGGAATATCTCACTACGAAGGGCCGGAGCCGAGCAATCACACTGCATTGCCCTGTCCGGGCGAGCTCCTTGTTGAGGAGCACCATAGCAACTACGGAGAGCCCTGGGCTGGTGGGAGGGATGTCTTTGAGTTTCTTGCAAAGTCGACACATTTGTCGCCTACTGCTCGCGTGCTTGAGATCGGTTGTGGTACTCTCCGTGTGGGTTTGCATTTCATCCGGTACCTGGAGCCTGAACACTTCCACTGCCTTGAGAAGGATGAGCTCTCTCTGATGGCTGCGTTTAGGTACGAGCTTCCTTCTCAAGGTCTTTTGCACAAGCGTCCTATGATCGTTCGTGGGGACGATATGGAATTTACGAGATTTGGTTCAGATGTTATGTATGATTTGATATATGCAAGCGCGGTGTTCCTCCACATGCCGGACAAGCTCGTGTGGATTGGAATGGAAAGGCTGGTTAGCAAGTTGAGACCGTATGACGGCCGGATCTTTGTATCGCATAATGTAAAGTTTTGTTCAAGATTAGGAAGTGAGGAATGCAATAAAAGGCTTAACAGTCTGGGGCTAGAGTATGTTGGTAAGCATACACATGATAGCTTGCTTTTTAATCATTATGAGATTTGGTTTGAGTTTAAGCGGTCCAAAGCTTAAAGACAAGAGAAATGTCATCCTTCAAGGATATCAATTCTCTGTGATTCTGGTTCAAGGAAAGCTCTGACAGGCCCATCTTTGGACACAAAGTTCTCTCGGCTGTTGTATTGATCAATTATTGCGTCAGCATAAATAGTGAGAAACAGAGGCTTTGGGATCTGCTGCTTTTGAACAGGGTATATCATCAAAGGATGGAGAGAGGGTTCATCTTCTCTATGTTCTAGAGGCCACAATTTTTCTTCAGATGATTCAGATCGGCATCTAACCTGTGAAGAAATGTTTTTGTCTTTCATGTAATGGCTGGCCGAAACTAACTCCAGAGGATGTTCAATTCTCTAGCTCAATCTTAACCCTTGTATATTTCAGATGAGGAACCTGATAGTACAATTTTTTCATGATAACCATCTTTTGCACTTTCTTCATATGAACAATGACCGGAATTTCTCGTATGCTTTGCTACATTTCCATTCTAGAGTACTCGGGTCAGATCTTAATGTTTCGTTCCCTTGAGTCTTTCTAGGGGAAACCTCTGGAGACGACCGTGTGGTTCCTAGGCCCTGGAAGCCATAGAATTCTGGTTATAAGTTCTTAAAAGTGCAGCAACTTGGGTTAGAAGATAATACTATGACCAGTCCTTTACTGTCTTTTTACTTCTTGGCTCAAACTTCTAGAATAAGGTGAACTGAAACCCGTCAAAGTTCTGTTCTTGCACACATCCAAAGTTCTGATGGAATAATTGAACTGTAGTGTCTCTTGAGAAAGGTGAGGTGGGTCATGCCAATCTGTCACTAGTTAGATTTTATTACATGTGCACTCTAGGTTGTCCTATGGAATTTTGCATACAATAATCTGAGAGAGAGAGAGAAGAGTAATTTAGCAATTGGGTTCACAGATCTCAATGCAGAAATAAATATTGGTATGAGATCCTGTAAACCATCTCTCTTAACTTAAAAATCCATACAGCACGTGTTAATGAGTCATTAACTACTGCCAGAAGCCTGATTAAGAAAACTAATGACAGGGATCAAGTAATCACAAAAAAACCATACACAGATCCCTCCAAGCCAAAGCATATCAAAAGCTAATTTATTTTTGTTCACACAGACCTGCCCTTTAAAGATTCTCCTGCAGATCATCAAACCAAGAAGTACCACACCACACTCAAAGCATTTGCCAGCCAAAGCAAAAAACTTTATGCACACTATAGGCCTTTCTGGCCCTCCGTCAGATTAAATTAGACTAGACATTCTTCTTCTGTGACGACCAAGAGTGTTCTTAAAGTTAGGATCTGATGCTGCCACCAACTTTAGTCTTGGCGATGAAGCTGCCTTGTGATTGAAGCCATTGCATGTAGGAGCTTCAGACACAAAAGCTTTCCCCTCTCCACGCGGCGACCCTCTGTTAGACTCGCGTAGGATTCCTTTTAGACGAATGTCTGAGTAACTGAGCGACTGAGAAGCTGAAAGTTGCACTGATATTCTAGCTACCGATTTCGTACTTTTCGCACGTCCAATGACATCCCTCTCCACTGCAGTTTGCCTTTGTCGACTAGCCACTGTAGAAGTCATAAACCGAGGGAGGGAACCAGCTACGAATCTCCTGATAGATTTTTCAACCCCGGGAGGAGTTCCAGTGGATTCGTTAGCTGCAGTCGGATTTCCGGGACTCATTAGTTTGACATCTGGGATTTTGGGGGTTGATAAAATCCGTTTCGTTTCGCTTAATAGGATCTCAGCCTTATTTAGTTGGTTTCTAACTTTTTGGCAGTCTTCTTCAGCTTCTCTCATGTTTCCTTCAAGTTCCAAGATCCTCTTTTGTTTTTGTTTGCTAGTGTCCTGCCAAGGTGCAACAGTTATGGTTCAGGTTTAAACTTGTTGTTTACACTAAAAAGTTACCTCAGAAGTGTATACCTCTCCATTGATCTCGATTGCTCTTGCTCTATTCGCTAAGCTTAAAGAACATATCGTCTCTCCGACGTCCTCCTCGCACGGGCTAATGTGTACAAGCATTAAAACCTTCGAACCGAACCCTGCAGATGACCATAAATGTGACTATGTAATGAGGCCATTCTCCATCGATCGGTTAATGACAACTATTTCAGAAAGTTAATTAATCAGTGGATTACCTAAGGAATCTTTGAGGATTTGAGTTAGCTTGCTATTTCTGCAATCCAAAGAAGTTCTCTGTAAAACTTCTGCCTCGAGCTGGTTCTAACTTAACTAACAAAAAGTTGGAAGCTTAATCAACAACTTGCCTGTAAGGTATGTGAGCTCTTTTTCTTCTTAGAGCAGCCACAACATCACCAAGAGCTGAAAGAGAAAGATTAATGGCTCGTCCTTCGTCCAACGTCTGTCCTGCAGCCCCCGTTTTCAGCAGTCGCTCGCTTCCTCCGAGATCAACCAACCACAGTTTGCTGACATGAGGTTTGGCTTTTTGATCGTCCGTGTGGCGAGATATGGTGATTCTCATCAAGCTAGACAACGGAACTAGACAGATAACGTAACGATCTCAACAAGTTGACTAACAAAACATACAATATCTGCGAAACAACTCCGAACCTACCAGTGCGATCTGCTAGACGTCTCGTTTACGTTAGTCCACGAGGTAGATCTAGCCCGTCTTCCCTTGGCGTACCACCATTTTGCTTTTGCCAAGAACGGAATTTCAACCTCTGTCAGGCCTTCGACTTCGACCATTCCCTTCGGATCTGTTTGAATGTTGAGGTTGCTGTAGTGGAGTAATTCAACATATTTCAAGCAACAATTAACAAAAGGGTCTTAAATCCATAGCCGTCCAAAACCAGGAATATTATTATTACCATCTTGCCACATTGTCGTATGTTCTAGCCGCCACTTTTGGAGCCAGAAGGTCCCTTAGACTACCCATGTAGACTTCTAACATGCTCATTGAGAATGTCACCAAAGAGCTGTGCGAAGAGCTTCGACGATATAGCTGTTCAAGAGCTCGAGGAATCAATCCGGGCTGATTGTTGGTGCCATCCTGGAAAGCAATTTAATCCAATCCATCATAATCCAAATAACATAGAAGTTCACCACTGCACAATACCAATACTCGTCATCCGAGACCTACCATCGTAAATGTCTTGCCGGTCCCCGTTTGACCATAAGCCAATATGGATACATTGTGACCATCCAGTGCAGATCTGAGGATTGGTTCAATCTCCACATATATATTCTCTACAACATAACAGTACATCTACACAAGTCAGACTCTTAATATATCAGTCTTAAAGCAATAGATCATTTGAGGTGGAGGCCAACCTTGACTTGATGCCTGATCGAAAATCTTATCGAACCTGAACTCTTTCCTGCTTGCTATAGTTTTAACCACAATCTTCTCTGACTCGGATGAGACAGGTTCTTGGAATTGTCTCTTCTCCGTCGGTAAGAATGGTCTTACTCGACACATCACTCTGATGCTGCCTGAAATTGAATGAAGCTATTTAAAATCTAGAAGATCAATGACAGAAGTCCGCAGCGTTCAAATCAAAACGATGCAAGTTTGTACCTTTGACATCTAATAACTTGTTCAAAGCTTCCCTCCGCTTCTTGTCCAATTGCCTCTCCTTATCCCTGAAAAATGCAATTTCTCCTACAAGAATGAGATCGAGCATGGCAAATCCATTAGAAGAATTCCATAATTCATTCAAGTTCATGAATTTAGAGCTTAAGCAAAAGTTGGTCAAAAAATCTCACCTTCAAGATTTCGAATCGACTGCTCGAGCTCATTTCTTTCGTGCTCGGGAACAACCGAGACATCGGTGAAAGCAGTAGGACTTGTTGGTGAATCCTGCAAATGAGCAGCTGAAAATGGCTCATCCAGAGGCAGGGAAGCCTCTTCCTTTGGACAAGAAATGAACATTCTTTGAACTAAACAAGTCTTAAACTAGACACCCTTTTGAGTAAGCAGCAACAATTGCCCAAAAGTAGGCTTCTTTCCTTATATTTGGTGTTTTAAAAGTGACCCCAAGTGGAAGCAAAGTACAACCGAAGCTATCACCTTTATTCTACAAGCCTTGAGCTAGAGGATGTTAGTTAACACCAAACCAAGTAAGCTACTTGAGGAAAGTTTTGAACAAAAAGTGAGCTCAAAGATGAAGTACAAGGTTAGGTACTTAAAAAAAAAAACTTTAGGCAGGAGGAGAGCTCGTCAGGAATCCTAAGTGAACAATAAATAATCATCTCAGATCAGTTTGGAACAGAACAAGACACAAGTTGTTCCCTTAAAAAAAAACAAAAAAAGACGGAAGTTATTTAATGAGGATTGTGGACTATTTAAAACTAATAAAGCAGGAGGGGACATGATGAGATAAATTTTCAAAACAGGTCCCCATGAAACAAGCAACTAACTTGAGACTTTAAGGCAAGGGACGCAAGAAAAGCTTGTCCTTTCATCAACAGTTGGGTTCCAATTATTTTTAGTGCAGTTTGACGCACTGTTTCCATTTCCACCCCGAACATGAGGTGGAGTTAGTTAAAGTTGCTTTCTTTCTTTTAAAACTTAGTAGGGTTTTCTCTTTTATGATATGTTTGTGGACTTTTTCTATCTCCAAACTTACCATGTACCACACTCGAGCACGTCGGGCTATATTTACTCGGGTGGTAGTGATTGTGAATTTTTTTTTATTCGCAGAATTGAATGCAAACTGAGTTAAGTTAAAAAAAATTTGTCGTACCTACAAATTTAAGATGATGAGTGAGTATTCCTTCACACTTATGAATAATTATACCAAAGTTATAATTTTCAACCTAAAATTTTGTTCAACTCATCACTTCATATGAAGTTTATCGGATTAAAATTCGTACATGGTTGATATGAAGTTTATCGGATTAAAATTCGTACAATAAACCAATTCATGTCGTTTATAATTTTCTACGTCGGATTTTTTCCAAATATATACACTTAACTAACCATGAATATGTTGAGATTTTTTTGGTAAATTTTCAGTAGTTGAAGTCGAATATCATCGAGTTCTATTTAGGAATGATACATTCTAATATTGTATGCATCTTTTGTATTTATAAGGCTTGAACTCAATTATTTTTTAAGTGTTGAATTAACTATTGTGTGACATATACTTATATATTTGTAATAGAGCATTGTTTAATACATTTTAAGGAATGATTCTTTTATTAGTATTCTTTCCATTCATAAGACTTGTCAAAATGAATTTAAGTCTTTTATTATTTGAACAAATTTAAATTAGGCTATTATCTAAACATAGGAGTCAATATAAGCTTTGGCATCCCAACTCCTTCGTTGAGGTAAGTTTTTGAAAAAATTAACGACTCTCGAACAGGAAACAAAATAGAATGATTGAGAAATTTGTAATTGCTCTTTTGACCTTGGAATATTATGTGATTCTTATGAATCCATAATCCCCGCATAATCTCGCGCTGGATAGAGTGATCCAAATCTTCATATACATGTCCTATCTAACCAATCTCGTCAATTTGGTTGACAAAAAACACATAATATTTTTTGTTTGAAACTTATTCGGACCACAGTTGTGATGTGATTATCATTTATAGTCCCAACTCCAATCATTCACTTTCGCAATATAATTATTGCGAGTACGGATCAATATATCCATATCTGTGTATAAAAATGATTATTTATCTAAAAAATCTAAAAATGTCAATTATCCTACTTAACTAAATCATCTTTTGGGAAACTATATATGAGTAAGAGATCTTATATGCTTAACGTGGGAGACATCAAGTGCTTAATTTAATACAATCAGATAATGGAGACGCACGAATATACATAACTACATAAGTATGTATATTTTATATTTTTATTATACTATTTGACACCAATGTTATATTTGAATGATGATAAAGTTTTTTTAACAAATATTTAATTTTGATATATTTTAAATATTCAAACTCAAAACCTAGTTCAATTATAACAATATTATAATTAATTAATATAATTGTTTTTCGTGTGCATATATTATATTATATATAAATGGTTGGCGGGTTCAGTATAAATGAACTGTAAAATATAACAAAATGAAGTATAAAACTATAAATAAACTGACGCAAAGCCAGTGGAGATGCCATTTCCAGGTGGGAGAGGGGCAAACCTGGGAATCTCCCGGTGATCAGTAACCAACGTGCGTCTGAACCTTTTCATGTGAGGTGGGTTTCTTTTTGGTAAAGGGCTCCCAATAATTAGTGCTCTCTTTGACTCGAAACTCGATCAAACTGATTTTAAAGTTGGAGATGATCAATCGACTTCTATTTAAAGTACACTTCATAGTTTTTCTTATACAACGATATTTTTGATATTTACAAAACAGGTATTTTTTGGATTTTAATAACATTTTTAGACAATGACAAAAAATTAAGAATTCTTCTTCATTTTTCAAAATCAAATTTAAAATATATTGCATACCCTGTTGACAATTGACGTTCTGTTTCCAACTAGATGTAAGTAGTTATGTAAGTGCATCTCTTTCGGTGGGGTGGGCTTGAATTAATTTTTTAACATCGCTCATATATATTTGAAATTCAATAAATCAACTAATTTAAATTTAGTTTATTATAATTTTAAAAAAATAATAATTAACATTAACATATGTTGGACTTGGGCTCATTGGGCCAGGTCCGTCTCAAACAAAAAAAAGGGGAGGAGGTGGTGGAAATGACGTCAGTGCTTACATCATCGCTGACGTCATCCCCGCCATGTGTCACTTCCAGGCTTTGCGTGGCAAAGTAGCTGGAAGGATTTTTTCCTATAAATAGGGAAGTCCCTGTGACCATTTGGTAATTTTGCCACTCCAGATATATCCACGCCCATGTCGCCCGGGAGAGGATGGATCAATACCTACAAATTTGGTAATTAAAGTATGGCAACTATAAGTGATAGTTCCACTTACAAGATTGCCACCATATGTAATATTTGAATTAAGATGTGGGATAATGTTGTGGTAAAATTGTAGGCTTAGATATGCTCTAAGGTTGGATCTTATTAGGAGCTTTAAATTATGATGGGTATGACAATAAGATTATATACAGTCTAATCAAGGTAGAAAAAAAATACTATGATGGTGATTAAGGGTGAAAGAGATGCTAAAAGTACTTAAAAGTTAGTAGAGAGTACTATTGTATGTGGAGTCATATCTTGGGTTTCAATAGAAAGGAGAAGAGCTTAAGTCATGTGAGGTTGATTTGTATAAAAGAGCAAAGACTTCATTTAAATTATTTTAGTAGAGTTAGAATTTGTAGAGACATGGATAGCAAGTTATAGTTATTTCATGAATGCATGGATAATAGTAAGTTATGGTTATCTTAGAGAAGCATTGTTAGCTACGTTCTACTATGGTTATTTAAAAGTAGATGTATGTCAAAGATATTGGGTAGAGTTGTCATTGGGCATGCAAAACTATTGGCAGCACCATAGGTGAATTAAGTATTTTACTCAATGCTGAATGATAGAGTTTGAAATATGTTGAAGGTTTTACTAGGTGGAAGTGATTCAATGTTATGGAGTATATGACTAACTGGAAAAATAAAAAGCTTATCTATTAGTCACAAGATTACTTATAAAAATGAATTCGTTAGTTGAAGTTAAGTAGAGATTGAAGGGCATATACCAAGAAAACTAGAAAGCTTGAGCTTCAAAGTTGGCTCCAAATGCTTGAAAAAAATGAGAAATTTGAGATGGTCTTATGCGGTTATCTATAATTTATGGAAGAGTTAGTAGAATTAGCTTAATTTTAAAAGATCTCGTACTTTTCCTTAGGACGGTGATTCATCAATGTAGATTTTGTTGAGATTTTGGTGAAGTTTCATGGTTCTTCGCAAAAGACAAATTCTTGTCAAGGTAAAGATTGTTGAGTATGATGAGAAGTTGACGGATGCTAACCGCCTTATGACCATAAGGGAATAATAAATGTTAATCATCTTATAACCGCAAGAGAATAACAGATGTCAGCTTCCTTGCGAATGTGTAAAAGGTAGAAGCGAGCGACTGATGGATGCTGACCTATTGGTAGACACTAGCTCTTGCGCCTTAGTTTTTCTAGTTTAGTTTTGACACACTTTTTAGACTCCTAATTTGACTTAGATAGATTTCTTGTACTAAAAAGTGTTGTCATTTATATAAAAATATGTTACGTATATTCGTCTATGACTTTGTGACTCATATCCATAAAAAAAATTATCATTTCTTATCGTGAATTTAGACAATAGGTCAAAGCATGTTATATCTTATGTATGTATTCTTCGTGCGATTTTGTTATCTAGTTACCTTTTTGACCACAAGGGAATAACTTTTTAAGATCTATATTCACATCAACAAGAAACCGTACCCATAAGGGTAACTACAATTTTTTTTGATAAAGTTGGCGTGAAATCTATATTATAACCGAATTACAATCCTCCTTTTTTTGTCTATCTTTCACTTTTCACTTAAGTTGTGTACTATAATTGGACCCTGTCCCTACAATTGTGTCATGCTTCCTGTGTCGTGCTTCTTGTGTATGAACTTGTTAATTTGCTACACTAACAACTTATACAATGATATATCCACGTAGGACATTCAACTACATCGTTTTTTAAGAGATTTGAATCTCGCATGGACATATAAATTGCAAGAGTAGTTGCCTGGACTACTTTGACTAAGAATTGTCCACATAAAAACAATCACAATGACATAATTTAAATCTTTTTAACTACATATCAAATCACTGGTCACTAAAATGTAAAATATTTGGAAAAAAATTTCATTCATATATCAAAAAATCCAAATTCCAAACTAATAAGATAACTAACCCTCTATTTTGTTGGGAACTAATTGTCCTTTCTTTTTTGAAAAAACTAATTATCATAGTTGATTTATATATTGAGTACAGACTAAATGAACTATTTTAGGGGATACAGAATGAAAAGTCGATCGTACTGCCATATTTATTTTTTAACATTAATATATTTTGTGTTTTATATTAATATATTTTATATATCAACATTGATGTATTTTATGTGCCATATTGATATTTGTAAATTTTTTTGCTAATATTTTTTAGGTAAAATAAAAAATGCTACACAATATGTTAGGGTTTTCTTTTTAAAATGGTGTTACTATTTAAAAAAATTGTCAAAATAGTAGAATTTTTTTATTTGGTGTTACTATTCATACCAAATTACCATTTTAGTGCCCCAGGGAAAAAATTATGGAAACGGTGTTCGTCGGGAATTTTTCTTGTCTACCGAACCGATAGACGGGTTTTTTACTCGTCTATATGGATAGACAGATTTTGAATACTTCTACAGATAGACAGGTTCCGAAATCGTCTATACATATAGACGGGTAAAAGAGATGTCTATCGGCTTGGTAGACATGAAAAATTTCTGTCTATTGGTCATCCAGACATCAGGGGCAAGTAATCTCCATTTACAGTGATGAAGGTGGTTGGAGATTTTCTTATCTGCCAATAGACAGGTTTTTTACTCGTCTATTGGTCTATAAGAACCCAGCAACGAACGAGGCAATAGGCAGAAAAAACTGAAATTTCCACCCAAAAATTAGAAAAATCTGAAGTTTGAAGAGCGTTTTGTGCACGGATTCAAGATTCAAGCAAGTAAGTATTGTAATCCGATATAGTTTGATTATGAATTTCTGAACCGTGGTTATTAATTATGTGTTAGTATAGTTAATTATCATTAATGGCGATTGTTGAAACTTGATAATTGATTAAGAAAGTTGTTGTGTTAGTTTTGATTTGTTGAACTATCGTTATTAATTTCGTGAATTAGGAAATATTAGTGTAGTTAATTATCATTAATGATGATTGTTGAAACTTGATAATTGATTAAGAATAGTTGTTGTATTAGTTTTGGTTTGTTGAACTGTTGTTATTAATTCTGTGAATTAGGAAAGATTAGTGTAGTTAATTAACGATAATGGTAAATAATAAAACTTGATAATTGATTAATATTGGTTGTTGTTAATTTTGATTTATTGAATTGTCGTTATTAATTATCAATAATGTATGAACATTGAAACTCGAAAATTGATGAAAAATGGTGGTTGTTTTTTTAAGTTAATTTGTGGAAAAATGTTATTTTGTAATTTAGACTTGTTGAACCTTTGGTATAAACACTATTTATAGTTTTTTTATCATTGGTAGAAATGGTGCGATTGAATTATTTAGGAGTTTGATATTTTATGCAACTTGTGTGAACATTTTTTAAATAATGTTTATGTAGTAAAGTATCTTGCCGAACTGTACGAATTGGAGTGAAGTACGATGGGGCAATTAAGAAAAATAGACTCATCGGTTTTGAGTACGAAGGATGATGTGAAGTCAGATTAAAATTTCTCGAAGATATGTTAACATACGAGAGGTTAAGGCGAAAAGTGGTTGAAAAGATCCCATTTGCTGCTAATGAAGAAATGAAGTCTTTGATATTCAGATGTGCCATAGCTTTAGGAAAATTCTGACTGAATACAATCGAAGACAAGGAAGATGTTGCGACTATGGTACAGATCATGGTAGACATATACGGAGTAGAGGTAAGGGAAATTTTGCTAGATGTAATTGTGGAGAAGAACATATGGGAGGAATATGACCAAAATCCCTTCAAGAAAGACAATCAGACAAAGAAGCTGACGTGGGCTTAAACTCAAGTACTCCATATACAACCAATAACTTGGAGTCAGAAAATGAAGAAGAAGAAGAGGAAGTTGAAGAAGAACCAAGCAAGGAAAAAGAAGAGAACGACCAGGAAAGTGAAGAAGGAGGATTTCAACTGGACCAGATAGAAGAATCACATTGGTATGCACAATTTCCCATTCCTATGTGTGTTGTAAATGTAAACCTGACAGTATATGCTGATAAATGAGGTTATGAAGAGTATACTAGCAGTTGTTGTGGGCTTTTGAAAGAAGGTAGCATGTGGAAAACAAAAAATGAAGCTATACGGGATATAAAGGCTTACGCTATGGCAGAGGGTCGAGAGTACATCGTTAAGGAATCTAGGCCGAGTACTTATAGCATGGAATGTAAGAAAAAAGCCAAGGATCAGTACTAGTGGAATATACGTGTATCTAAGAATAGAAGAGATGGACTATTCAGTCATTAGAAAATTGTGAAATACAACCACTCCATAAATGTGGTCGAATTCGGGATAACCCAGATCATCGACAACTATCATCAGAGTACATAACACAGATGCTTACAATGAGAGTAGCAGATAAACCAAATATTCTATCAAGTCCTTAAGGCATGAGTTGCATGGTCGTTTGAATTATATGCCTACGTATGCAAAGACTTGGTGGGCAAGAGACAAGGCATTCAAGCTATTATAGGGAGGTTGGGAAGAATCTTACACTTTGCTATTGCAATGGTTTGCAGCATGTCAAGCAAGTAACCCTGGAATTGTAGTTCAATGGAAATTTTACCATAGATAACCCAGTGTAGACCATTACACTGAACCATTTCCACCCAAAGATGTTCCATTGAGTTTTCTGGACTTTCAAGCCTTGCATTGAAGCTTTTAAGCATTACATGCCTGTTATGGAGATTGATGGTACATTCTTGACTGGAAAATACTGGCATACCTTGTTGATCGCTACTGCTATTGATAGTAATACTGCCATAGTTCTGATAGCATTTGCTATCATCGAAGGAGAGAACATAGAGAGTTGACCATAGTTTATGGAACAAGTAAGGTTGTACGTTGCCAAAGATCGACGAGGAATATGTGTTGTCTCTGATTGATACCAAGGTATAATAAAAGCAATGACAGATGCATATAGATAGGGACCAAGTATGGATGTTGTTCATCGATATTGTTTGAGACAAATTGCTAGCAATCTCAACCAAAGATTTAATAACCATGCAATGAAAAATGTGATGAAGATAGCAGGTATTAACAATTTTTTTGAAAAAACCTTTTATGGTTGATTATCCATTGATAGACCTCTTATATATTGTAATGTGTGTAGAAATGCAAGCCCAACCGAAGAAGTTACATGGTTATTTAGGTCAAGTTTATCAGGTTGAACAAGAGGTATATGACTGGATGATTGAGCATGAACCAGTTAAATAGAGTTTAGCTCTTGATGGCGGATGTCAATGGGGTCACATGATGACAAATATCGGCAAGTATGTCAACAAAGTGTTCAAAAGAGCACGGCGGCTTCTGATGACCGCAGTGGTTGCTGAGATTTATGCACAACTCACTGATTATTTCCAGAAGCGAGTGATACAGTGTATTGAAGAGTGTGTTCCTGGCCAGATAATATTGTCAAGTAAGATCTGTGTCAGTTTGGAAAACTAAGAGAAGAAAGCTAAAAGGCATACCATCTCGATATCTAATCGTCAAACAAGTGATTTTTCTATATCGACTGGACCATCATATCACACGGGAAAAAGTGGGAAAGTACATCGAATGCATTTGGATAGAAGAATATGTCAATGTGGCAAATTCCAAGTATTTTACTATCTGTGTTCACATAATGGCTTATTGTATCAAGATGGGCATCAACAACTATATAATATACGTTGACCATTACTACTGCCTGGAGAACTCATAGTTGTGTTATCAGCATCTATTTATCCCTCTGGAAAATCTTGCATACTGGGTATCACCAGAAGATCAGACAGTTATGAAGCTTATTCCTGATGAACAAACTATCTAGGATAGAGGTCGACTGAAGCACCGAATATAGAATGAGATGGATGTAGCTCCTTCACGTGTCAAATGATCTATATGCGATGGTAGGGATCATGTAAAAGCCAATTGTACAGACATTGTTGTAGTTGCATAATTTAGAGCAGCCAAAGCAGCAAGAGTAGCTTCAAGGGCTGCAGCAAAGGCTGCAGCTAGGGTAGCCGCTATGACATCAGACAGACCTAGTACTAGTACACGATATGGCTAGTGAGTATTCTTGTACATATGTGATATAGCATTGTGTTTCTTATGGTCACTAGGTCTTTAACCTCGAGCTTTGTTTATTTCTTTTGGTCAGTTTTTGTGTGAACTTCGATTTGTATGATTCTAAGTCGAGTATGTCTGTAATACTTATATGCATAACTCCGATTTGCTATTGTAGTTTTGGCATTTATTGGTTTATCTGATAGAATGATGGAAGGATTTTCGTCCGTATTGGAAGAAAATCTTTGTTGATGTTTACGCTGTCATTTGATGTTGCCTATTTTTCTTTCAATTGTTCAGACATGAGCAGGCATGGGAAGGGTCACATAAGATCTGATGGTGAGGGTACTAACGAATACGAGTACTATTCACCACCGCCCATCATCTACTTACCAAGCAAAGACATGTAGGAATTATATGACTCAAAGTTTGGTAGTATCTTTAGACATCTTACAAGGCCACCACCAGGTTACATTGACCTAGTAGAAAAGGCCAAGGCTGAGAAAGCGAAGGCTAAGGTTGAGAAAGAGGCAAAAGTGAAGAAGAATGCGCTCAAAGAATTATTTGGCGAGCCTAATGCGTGACGCATGCCAAAACCTATCTTCGAAATGAAGGTATTTATTCATAACTAATTCACGACAAGTAATGTACAAATTAATATGCACACATTTTCGTCTACAGGTTTGTTCAAGAAGACATGATTATTTCTTGGGACTTCATTTTATAAATTCAAGCGCATCCTACATGATTGTATCATCAAATATGTAATGTTAATAATTTATATTGTAGTTAATTTTGTTATTACAGCTTGCTAACAAATTATTTTACAATTTTATCAGATGATGGTTGTGCTTATTTTGAGTATGCGACACTACTTTGCAGATTTTCCATATTCTAAGGTATATACTATGATCTTTATTGCTAAAAATAGACTTGAACACCCGAAAAAAATTGTACTCATATTGTGCTTCTTGTTCAAGACGATTCAGATGAGTGTTAGAGTATGCGAATGATATTTGACGGTCATTACTTTTCAGATTTTAAGGTATATACTATGACTTTTATTGCTGAAAATAGACTTCAACGTTACTAACAAAATTGTACTAATATTGTGGTTATTGTATAGGATGATTCGAGTCAGTGTCATAGTTTTATAGATGAAAAGACTGGGACCATACAACCGGGGTGTGTTCTCCTTCTTCTGAATGTAAGGCTCTACATAAAAAAATTGTGCACTATTTATATGCTCAACAAAGTGTGCCTAAACTATCCTGACAAATCTAAATTTTTTAGGTGAAGGTCGAGTGGACGTGCAGACAATTCAATTAACTTAAAGTTGGGAAAGATAATATCTTCAAAGTCTTTCCAATGAAAGAGGAAGAAAGATCGAGATCAACTAAGCGCAATTGATAATCAGATGTACCAATGTTAACGGTGTCAATTTGTTTGTTAGAATCACACAATTGAAGTCTAATAATTTGCACAGAATATAAACCAAATAACTGTTGTAATATATAGGATTCATAACAAACAAGATCCTCGAACAGCTAAAAATATTTCATCCCTCCTATTTAAAAAACATATGGAACCCTGCTAATTTTTCTTCGTTGGAGCATTATCCTTCTTCTTTCTCTGGTATAAGTAGCCCCATTTATTTGGCCCCCCCTCTACCAAGCAGCCTCCTGTTGGGCATCTCTATCTGCCTGTTTTGCTGGACGTGGTGGCTGTACCCGAATTGGCCTCGCGTCTGCTTCTGGACGTACATACGTAGGACCTTCTTTAGTCTTTACAGTACTCTCATCGTATTCTGAGCTACTAGGACCATTCGTACGAGGAGCCATAAAAATTTGCCTGCGACGCAGTCATAGAATGTTTAATAACAAATAAATGGTAATTTGCTAAATGTAATTTAATATTTCATAAGGTTACCTGGGCGAGCTAGACGCAAATGTCTGCACTAATGGTCGCGGCTGAACACGAACTGTAGAAGGATGCGCTGATGCAAAGCCGACCATAGTAGGCTGATGATACGATAGGGGCATCCTAAACTTCGGCTGTCTAAAAGCTGAAGGTTGATGTACTGCTGGAGTACCATACATGGAGTACTTAGAGTAAAAAGAATTTGGCGCCATCTAGTCTCCGAATAGTCCTCCGCTAGGACCCTTGCTACAGAAAAAATAATACAACAATAACAATGACACAGTCATGAATTGACAATGTAATAAAACTATATGACAAAGGTTGGTAATGGATTATAGACATACCTAACATGCACGTACTGCATGAAAGTTGAAGAGGCTGGAAGCTGGTCTCTAAAAAAACTCCCGCTAGGACCACTACTGAGAAAACAATAGTATAAAAACAATATGCATCATGAATTGACATCTCATTCACTTTCGCAGTAATGACAAAGATTGAAACTGTATAATAGACATACCTTGCATGCAATGACTGCAAGAAAGTTAGAGAGGAAGGAAGTTGGTCTCCGAAAATCCCCCACTAGGACCATTATTGAGAAAATAATAGTATAAAAATAGCACGCATCATGAATTGATAACTCATTCACTTCTGTAGTAATGACAAAGGTTGAAACTGTATAACAGACATACCTTACATGCAACGACTGCAAGAAAGTTGGAGAGGGAGGAAGCGCTAGAAAGACATCGACAAATTGAAAGATGGCTCATAGCGTATTTCCTGCATTGGTGAGGGACAGGGCTGTGATGCCTGTGTCAGCATCTATAACTAGGATGGCTGACTCATATAGTCTCCCCACTACATAGGTTGTACTTCGTCCTCAAGTATGATTTGACCCATCAGCATCTTACTCCGCCTACTGAAGAAGTTTGTTCACCACCTCGTAATGGGAACTATCTCTAATGCTGGCACATTGTATTCCATCGTCAGTGATGGTGGTAGAGGGTGTTGAGGGTTCGGTATGTCCATATATCTAGATCCTCTCTAACAAACCTCAGTGTTGTCTCTAACATTGACCTGATGTGCAGGTCATGCTGCATGGAGTGGCATATATGTTCAACAACATCTGCCTACATAAGATAAACGATGACAAGAAATTAAATAGACATATAAGAGAATAATTACGATAATTTAAATAGACACATAATTATTGCACTCACATTTCTGTAAACCATTGCACCAGCATGACTAATGAAGCGCATAGTATGTAGCCTATACCAATCCATATAACTATCATGGTAATGGAGGTACAAGCGCCCTGTCAGCTGTCCTGGAGGGCACACATAATTATGTCTCATGTCCTTCCAAATCCTGACATGGATTGGGAAAACATCGTCCTACTTTGTGCTGCTTGTCCTCGCCCACCCTTTATTGTACTATGTGTCCCTTCATCTGGCTCAAGCGGGTGCGGGATACCCTGGACATATTCAAACTGTCGTAACACCTGATCAGGGTAATGCCACTCCACGACGTAGAAGGAAATCAATGATGCTCTCACTAGCCACAGACGCCGATCTCGATGAAATACGGCCAGTAATTTTGTAATAATGTCATCAGTATACGGTAGCCAAACCATCTACAATGTTAAATACAAGTAACATCAATTAAATTAAATTAAATACTACAATATATATATATATATATGTATATATATATATGTGTGTGTGTGTGTGTGCGCACTAAGGAGGAGGAGGTTTTATTGCTTACGTCTTCGTCTTGCAGCTCATCTAACTTGCAACAATATACCGTTACACTTAAACACTTCTTCGAAATGCGTTAGTTTATCATTCCAGTCCACCTGTAATAAACACATTTACGCATTAAACATAACCAGCACAAAAAACAACAATATATTAACAAGTGTCTAGTGAAGAATTTATTATTACCAAATTCTTGGTCCACCGGGTTTTTTAAGACAATCCTAAGTGGGAAAATCCTCTCAGCAACCCACATACAAAGTAGCGCAAGATCGCAGGAGATAGCAAATACACTACGGTCGGTGGTCCTGCACAGCTGGTAATAGAGATATGCTAGACAAGCATTGCCCCAATTGTATGCGCCTATTGAATCATCATTCAATAGCATAGGCAACCAGCAAGAACTCACCCTCGTCTCGGTAGTCTCCGAAAACAAAATGCAACCAATTAGGCGTATTATGCTGGCTTGAAAAAACTGACGTACCGTTTCATCAGTAGCATCATTGGAGAGATTCGCAGGGTCGTAAGAATCCTCAAATCATTGGAGAACAATGGTATTCCCCATCGTACAACCCATCATCTACTTCGAGTTCTAACCAAAGCACTGAACATACTTCTCCGGCCAATCTCGCAATGACTACTACCTGGTTAGTGGTATGCCATCGATCGAAAGTCCGTACAATACAGTGATGTCCTAAACTGTGATGGTCAACTCTCCCCCAGCATGTGGAACATATGTGTCTCTGGTCGCTACCGCTCTACCAACACAATAACAAAGGCTGGTTCAATCGCAACGTGACTGATATGCCAGACATTCCAAAAACCTGCTACTTGCATGTACCCAATAAACGCCCTGTTCTCCACCGGTCTCTGCTTCCATCTGCATTGATAGATCTTCAGGACCACATCCACATCAAAACTGCCACCGCTACCTAATCTCTCTACATTCCATATCACTTGTGACCGATGGATTTCTTGCAGCTTCAATAACGACCGATCAATATGACCTCCATCGCCCAAAATATCTGCGTCCTGGTGATGACATGTCTGCAAAACAAAAAAATTAAATGAGAAATAAATTAACTAATAACACACATAAATACCTAATTAACTACACAAAACAAGTAATTACACAAATATATCACATAACTAAATTAAACAAATTCGATATAACAACACGACACAAATAATTTTACTATATTAAATCACCCTAAAACCTAATTAACTATTTCACTAAATTGTGTTACCTAATTAACCAAATTAACTATTTTCATTAACCAAATTAAGATGATAATTAACCATTTCTCATAACCAAATTAACAACCAAATTAACCAAAAAATTAACCATTTCTCATAACCAAATTAACCACCTAATTAACCCAAAATTAACCGTGGGGTGTGTGTTTCGTTTGGGGGAAGAGAAATGTGTTAGGGTTCGCGCCTGTCTTCGGTTTTAAACGTCTATCAAGCAGATATATGGGTTTTTTTCCCGTCTATCGGTATAGACAGTTTTGATACCCGTCTATCTGTAGATATATACAACACAAATAATTTTACTATATTAAATCACAAAACCTAATTAACACTTTCACTAAATCGCGTTACCTAATTAATTAAATTAACAATTTTGATTAACCAAATTAACAATATACTTAACTATTTTCCATAACCAAATTATCCAAATTAAGAAGATAATTAACCATAATTAATAACCAATTAACCACCAAATTAACAACCAAATTATATCCCAAAATAACAACCAAAATTAACCATTTCTCTTTACCAAATTAATAACTAAATTAATCCATTTCGCGTAATCTAACCTAATTAACCATTTCACTAAAAATTTAAATTATCACATCAGTAACAAAAACTCTAATAACAACTCTAATCAATCAACAAAACTCTAATTAACAAATCTAATCAATCACTAAAACTATAATCAATTAACAAAATTAACAAAATTCACTAAAACTATAATCAATTAACAAGATTACCTAATTAACAATTTCACTAAAAATTCAAATTATCATATAAATCAACACAACTCTAATAATAACTCTAATCAATCAACAAAACTCTAATTAACAAATCTAATCAATCACTAAAACTATAATCAATTAACAAAATTAACAAAATTAAGTAAATAATAACCTAGGATATCCATAACCTACTAACCTAAAGGGGCGGACTGGGCGGGGCGATGGGCAGGCGGGGCGACGGGCGGCCGGGACGTGGGTAGCCAGGGCGACAAGCGGTCGGGACGTGGGCAGCCGGGGCGGCGGCTGGCCGGGCAAGGTGGTGCGGTGGCTTTCAGTTTTCAAAGAGGAGGAGGGTTTTGTTTTTCATCGGATAGGACTGTGTTAGGGTTCGTCGTCTGTCGGGTGGGTGTCTTGCTTTTAAATTGTTTACCGAGCCGATAGACGGGGTTTTTACCTGTCTATACGTATAGACGGTTTTGATACCCGTCTATCTATAGACATATTCAAATTTGTCTATCCGTATAGACGGGTAAAAAACCCGTCTATCGGCTCGGTAGAAGGGAAAAATTTCCGACGAACACCATTTCCACAATTTTTTTCCTGGGGCACTAAAATGGTAATTTGGTGTGAATAATAACACCAAATAAAAAAATCCAATTAGTACCGAACCTCAAAAATTTCAGAAAAAGGTGTCCACGGTGGATCACCCAACCAAAACACAAGTTTTTTTCCCGTGTATAGTACATGGATTTTTTTGTCTCGGTAAATGGGTAAAAAACCCGCATACTGATATTCTATATTCATAAAACCAAAACATGGGTAAAAACCCCGTGTTTTGGTCCAATACACAGGTTTTTTACCGTGTTTTGGTTTAATGAATATAGATCTCAAAAAATTATGCAGATTCAAAAAAGAATTCTCTAATCGGACATCCGAGCACCAAGATATTGCTCTTCTAATTGTTTTTTACATAATCTCTCAATTTGGATTTTTGGATTTTTTAATTTGAAAAATATACAAAAAATATAAAAAAGCACGAAAAAATTTATTGATTTTTGTAAAACAAAGTTTGATTTTTTGAATTTTTTGAAAAATACAAAAAAACCAAAAGTATTTTTCATGTATCTTTTTTTTTATTTTTCAAAAAACTCAAAAAATCAATTTTTTCAAAAACTAACAAATGATGGTTTTTTTTCTCGTGTCTTTTTTTTCTATTTTTTTCAAATTTAAATTTTTTAAATAAATTCAAATTAAGAGATCATGAAAAAAAATTTGGAGGAGCAATATCTTGGTGCTCGGATGTCCGATTTTAGAATTTTCTTTGAATCTGCATAATTTTTTGAGATCTATATTTATAAAACCAAAACATAGGTATTTTACCAATTTTTTGGTTTTTTGAATATAGAATATCAGGAGCACGAAAAAAAATTTGTGTACTAGTATACATGGTAAAAAAACCAGGTTTTGGTCTGGTGATCCACGGTGGATATTTTTTCTAAAATTTTTAAATTTTGGGTATTATTTTGACAATTTATTTTGAATAGCATCACCATTAAAAAAAAACCAATATGTTCTGTGGTACCCATTCCAACTCCACGTAGTTGCCACGGAAGATTATTATTACCATTTGACTTCCACTTCACCTCTCCCTCTCCGTCCGTCCTTTTCCCCAAACCCCACAACCCCTTCAGAACCCGTCACTTGCTCACCACCACCAACCGCTGCGTTTTCCCCGCCTTCCCGACCCCAATAACCGTCTTTCTAGGGTTAGTACGCTTTGTTCTCTTCTTCTTCTCTCTCTGTTTATTTTCTTTTCTCCGCTTCGTTTCCGATTACGGTTTAACGTCGACGGGAGGGCGTTGGATTTTCGACTCCGGACGCCCGGCGCATGTTTGTTTTGTACGTTTGGATTTCACGTCGTTCGATCTCTAGGTTCTGTTAGAAGAGAGATACGATCGAGAGAAGAATTATTAATAAAAAAAAGGAAATAAATTATTTGGCTTCTTTCTTAGTAATCCTTACATTCATCGCTTAGCGAACTCAATTAAGGCTCCCCAAAGACCAGTAGGAACAGGTTTCTCTATGCTTCGAGATGATTTGTCTTCTCTTTTGGTGATCGGTTTGTGTACTCGAAGCTCGTGGTTTAGGAGGGATGGCAATTAGAGCTCGTTTTGACTTTTTTGCTGTTCGTGCGTTATGAGCTGATTACAGTTTAACTGAGTCAATGTAATTGATTTTGTTTGTACTTATTCGCCATACATTAGGAAGCGACGCAATGCACCGTGTCGGAAGTTCAGGCAACACGTCCAATTCGGTCAGGCAACGTAAAGAGAAGAAACTTACGTATGTACTGAGCAATGCCGATGGTACCAAGGTAAAGTGCAAATGTTCACCAATTTTCCGTATCTCTTCTACTTTTTCTCAGATGCTAAGTCTTCACTCTGTGTATTAAAAAATGATCTATGGGACCCACTTTTCCTTAGTTTAGGACCTGTGAAGGAAAGTTAAGATATACTGAATTTTTTGGGACTATGATATGGCACAGTTGTATCTGAGGATCCATTGGCTATAAGGTGGGTTCCATTTCTTCCCCATCGTTCTTTGAAGGGGATGATATTAGATGTCTGCGGTTAGTGGTTGTTAAAACATTTACTGGTTCTGGAGAAGTTATCTTTTTTTCTGCCTGTGGTGTCCGAATGTTATTTGTTGTTTAAGCTTACTAAAGCCAATCTCTCTGGCAGCCAACTTCACGAATTCACCTTGACACATTAGCTTCTGCTCTCTTAGATCCTTATGGCTTTTGTTGGCAAATGAATGGAGCAGTCAATTGGATAATGTTCTGGTTAAGATTTTTAATTAGATGCTATACTACAGCATTCTGCTGGAATTAATTGTCTGGCTATCCTCAAATCATCGGTGAATGATGTCTGTGATAACCTCTTCACTGGAAGTCGTGACGGCATGTTGAAGAGATGGTCTCTGACTGAAGATTCTGCCACTTGCTCTGCGACATTTGAGTCACATGTTGATTGGGTAACCTCCTTACCCCCTCTTTCTTAGTCATTCCTTTTTAATAAGCTTGAGAGATTTCAACCTGTTTCATTATATTGAAAGAACAGAGGAGATATATGATGCTCCATAATTCTTTATATGTCACAAACTCGGTCTGCTTTTGATGGTTGTATATTCTAGTTTTTCTTCATCTGCCCGTTCTTAGGTTCAATGAATTAACACCAATTATGAACACTTCCTCAGTGTCTTAGAATTGAAATGGATAATGTCCGAATAAAATAGATTTTTGCTTGCTAATAAAATTGTTAACTTCGCAGGTGAATGATGCCATAGTTGTTGGTGGCACTACACTGGTTTCATGTTCTTCAGATACGACACTCAAGGTTATTCTCTTTTACGAGCTGTTGGATTATTCATTATAGCCTATTGACTATCTTCTTTCATGTTTTTCTTTGTTGTGGTTATGTTTCTTCGGTGTAGGCATGGGATGGCTTGTCAGATGGAACTTGTATCCGGTCATTTAATCAGCATTCTGATTATGTCACATGCCTTGCTGCAGCTGAAAAAAATGTAAACTTTTATTCCTACTATTTTACGGTTTTGATTTTCTGTTTGATGACTGAGTTGTGTTATCTTAACATGTCGTCGATATCAATTCCTCATACTCTTCTAGTGTCATGCCTTTTAGAGCAATATTTTTGCCTCGGGAGGCCTTGGTGGGGAGGTATTCGTATGGGATGTTGAGGTTGGGCTCAGTCCAGTCACAAGATCAAGTGATGCCATGGAAGATGATTCAAAGACTGCAAATGGTTCTGGAAGTTCATTGCGTGCAATCAGTTCAAGCAATGGTATTTCTGCTCACACAACACAGCCCAATGGCCATGTTGCGCTTGCTGCTAAAGGCCATAAAGAGTCAGTTTATGCCTTGGCAATGAATGATAGCGGAACATATCTTGTCTCTGGTGGCACAGAGAAGGTATGTCCTGGTTTATTAAACTCTTTATCTATGCAGTTATGAGTATATTTCTAAATTATGCAAGGAAAGATGCAACTATGAACTATGGAACAGATGTATCTGTAGGGTTTATGTGCCCTTTCCAGTTTCTTCTTTCAGCCTTACAGGTGATCCTCAACATTTTCAGGCTTGCTTCTTGTAGGTTGTGCGTGTTTGGGATCCAAGAACTGGAACAAAGACAATGAAACTTAGAGGGCACACTGATAACATCAGAGCTTTGCTTTTGGATCCTACTGGCAGGTTGGTGCAGAGTTCTTGGTTCTCTTTTTAAGTTTGAGAAAGAATGTGAAGCCCATGATTGGCCCTAAACAGTTTGGTCGAATTGTTTTTGTAGCTTTTCCAGTGTGTGAGATTCTTCTGTGGCTCCCTTTATCTGACAACTACATATCTAATACCAATTTCAGGTACTGCTTATCAGGTTCCTCTGATTCGATGATCAGGTGCATATTGTGCTTCAATGTTTCTTCTTATTGTACTTACTCTTGACTTCCATAGGCATGCTTATTGAACACATTCTGATTGTTTGTGGACTATTTTGTAGGCTATGGGACCTTGGACAACAACGATGCGTGCATTCCTATGCTGTTCACACGGATTCTGTCTGGGCACTTGCCAGCACTCCGACTTTTAGTCATGTTTATAGCGGTGGGAGGGACCATTCTGTAAGTGAATATCTTCGTTCTTACAAATTTTGTTATCTGCTTCTTCTTTATGCCTCTTTCCCTCAAGTGGTTGATTTGGATCCCTGATATGTTCCTTTCATTCTCTACCCCAGCTATACTTAACAGATTTACAAACTAGAAAGAGTATTTTGCTTTGCTCAGAGGAACACCCCATTGTGCAATTGGGATTACATGAAGATAATATATGGGTTGCAACAACAGATTCCACGGTTCATCGATGGCCTGCTGAAGGACATAGTCATCAGAAGCTCTTTGAAAGAGGGGGATCATTTTTGGCTGGAAATCTGTCTTTTTCCAGGGCAAGGGTTTCATTGGAAGGGTCTACTCCGGTGAGTATTCAGATGGTCACCTCACAGTTTTACATTATTGATTATCTTTGAGGGTCCATCCCCTTTTATGTTTGGATTGATTTCATATACTGAAAGTTCATGTATTGAGGCAACTTCAATTGCGGTGCACAGTGCACTTTTATGCCAGTTTCTCATTGTTCTTTATTCTTCTGTCTGCTTTATTTTTAGATAGCAAGTATGGTACTTGACTGAAGTTTGTTGGCATTGTTTAGGCTCCTGTATATAAAGCACCTAGCTTAGCTATCCCTGGAACTCCGGCAATAGTGCAACATGCGATTTTGAACAATAGAAGACATGTGTTGACAAAGGTATATTGCGGCCTTAGCAATAAGAAATGATGTGCTTGCAAATGCATCTACGGAAATACTTAATCATCAATCATATGGCAGGATACTTCTGGGTCAGTGAAGCTGTGGGAGATTACCAGAGGCGTTGTAGTTGAGGACTACGGAAAGGTTTCATCTATCTAACTACCTAAGCCTCAATCAATCGTTATTTCACTCTGACTGGTCATTAATTTTAAAGCATAAATAGCAGTATTCCTTCTGTTAGATTATTATTATTGAGACTCTATTTGCACAGGTGTCATTTGAGGAGAAGAAGGAACAACTGTTTGAAATGGTATGAACCTCACCTGCTTTTTTTGGGCACAGTGGATCTCATAAGTGTTAGTGGTGCTAGATTTGACCCTTATTTTTCTGACCTTCTAGGTAAGCATTCCTGCTTGGTTCACTATTGACACTAGACTCGGAAGCTTGTCAGTTCATCTGGAAACTCCACAATGTTTCTCTGCCGAGATGTACTCCGTTGACCTACACATAGCTGGGAAACCAGAGGATGATAAGGTAAGTCGGGGGGGCTCGAAAATTACAGTTCTATTTGTTTGCGAATCCAATTTTGTTCCTCCCTTCAAGCACTAAACTTGTTTCCTTAATGGTTTAAACTGTGGATGGTTCCCACAGTTGCTGTGGAGTCTTCCTATTCATGCATCCCAGGTCTTTGCTTATGGTTGCTTGTTTCAGTAGCTCAGTTATACACTAATTGTCTACTTCCTTGTCTGAATCTCACATCTTTCTCAACTAATATTCCTATTTCCCGGTAATTTTATAACTACAGATTACTATCAATGAGGGTGGATAAGTTTGGTTGACATTTGTTTATATTTTGTGGAGAACATCAGCAAGATGTTTTATTCGTGAAAAACACATCAGCATGATATTCGGATCATGATTTGCAGGTTAATTTAGCACGGGAGACCGTGAAAGGTCTATTTGCTCATTGGCTGGCCAAAAGAAGGCAGAGAAGTGTTGCCCAAATGGAAACTAATGGAGATGTTTTATCTGGGAAGGATAACACTTCCAGAAGCCTAGGCCATTCTAGAATGGATGCAGATGGTAGTATTGAGAATGATACTATGGTCTATCCACCATTTGAATTTTCAATGAGTTCCCCTCCATCGATAATCACTGAAGGCTCTCAAGGGGGTCCTTGGAGAAAAAAGATAGCTGAGTTGGACGGCACTGAAGATGAAAAGTACATCCCTTTGTGGTGTTTGGATTGTGTTCTAAACAATCGTTTACCACCAAGAGAAAATACAAAGTATTTTGTCAACTCACTCATTTTATTTTCTAGCTTTTGTTATTACATCATTCCTGTATTAATCTCTGCTTTGTACATTTTTTTTCCTCTGCCTTTTATAGCCCGTCTACTAATCTGTGGTGCCTGTTTTTGCAAATCAAGATTTTCTGTCATTTCATAACTTTATGGTTTGGTTTTTGCAGGTGCAGCTTCTTTCTCCATCCTTGCGAGGGTTCAGCTTTTCAAATTCACACACAAGGGAAGTTGAGTGCACCTCGGATACTGCGCATACACAAAGTAAGTATGTGTAACAATATAAGATAAGAAGTTTGTATTATTGTAAGAAGGGGAGGCTATCTGTGTAGAGATCAGTTTGAACCAGATGTGCCAGATGTGATCTTATTTACAAAACAGTGTCAGACCTCACATTTTCCTATGAGAAACCTCTGATGTCCAAGTTACTGATTTATAACATTCTCATCATCGATCATCTTCCTCTAGTCATGCACTATTCTTGATATTGATAATTAATGCCTGCTCGTTACTGTCATGTTCCTCCTATAGGTTGTTACTTATGTTCTGGAAAAGATGGTATTGGACAAACCACTAGATGCTGCTACTGATGGAACATTTGCCTCTGGACTTGGTGGACAATTACAAAACACTGCTCTTGGAGATGGATCCTTTCGATCTGGAATGAAGCCTTGGCAGAAGATTAAGCCTTCTGTAGAGATATTATGCAATAATCAAGTAAGTGATTCAATTAAAACTGAATAAGTCGGGACTTTTTCTGCTCTTTTCAAGTTGTTTATTAGTGGTTATGTCATCGCAGCAATCTAATATAGCAGATTTTGATTTTTTACTGCAATACGAAGTTCAACTTTCAATTAGCAATGAAGATACATCAAGAAAAAGCAATGTGGTATTGTAGCTAGGAAGTTAAGCTTCTTCCTTCTTCCACCATCTTTGCCAACAAATTTGGAATTTGTTGCTTCTGCAAATCACTAAATTCCTCATGCTTTTATCAGTATAGGGTGAGGAGGAAAACAATGTATACTATTAACTTGTCATAACTTGCCTTACGTTAAGTCTGATTGTCTACTCACGTTAGCATGAACTCTAATATGGTTATTGTTTGGTGGAAAGTTTTCACTGTTTTTATTTTATTTTGTTTTTTTCTAGGTTCTCTCCCCAGAGTTGAGCTTAGCTAGTGTGAGGGCCTACATATGGAAGAAACCTGAGGACCTTGTCCTCAACTACAGACTGGCCCAGGGAAGATGACGCTGTGTCCCATCTCGTTAACTGGGTGAGTAGTATAAAAAGTTATTTGTATTTTTTTGGCAGATTTCTCTTTTCCAATATATCATGTACATGGCCTACTGAAATGACCAAGTCTCTTACCCCTACGTCATTTTCTTCCGTTATTATGTCAGGAAGAAGGATTTGGGTGTTCTGTACTTGAGTTTTCTATCCAGTCGCAGAGATTCGAAATATTCAGGGTGGTTAGACCAGTGAGTTGCCTTAATTAAGCTGTCATGAAGCTCGCACGAGGAAGTTTGGGAGGGAACTATTTAAAGAAGTGCCGAAATTGTACAGATTTGTCTAGAAATTCCTAATAGCTATAGGAAGAGTATGGAGGAGGTTTGCCCTATTCTTTCCCCTGCATTTTGTTTTGCCTCAGTCGTCCTGAAGAAGCTCGTTTGTTTTTTTTTCTTCTTTCAATTCCACTACACTTTGTACTTGTCTGAGGTATCCCTTACCAGTTTTGGAAATGCTAGGTGGTTCGCTTATGACTGTTCGAAGAGATCGTATATCAGCATTAATCTGTATTACATGCTTTTTCTCTGAACTGTTTGTCTTTTTTTCTTTGCTTTGGTTATGAATGGGCGGCTGTGTTCCGAAAGGCCGAGGCCGTAATAATCTGTCCTCGAGTATTTTGAAAGAATTCGATTTCGAGTCAACTTCTTAGGAGGGTCATGGAACTAATTAATTAATTCATTTCAGATGCTAAAACCGTGTCGAAGATGCCAAGTATTAGGACTTTACCGTCTTAATTTGCATGCCACAAGCAAGTTGTATCAACCTCGCCTTGCCTTTTTCTAGGTCGTTCATGAAACAACGCAAGTTGGGAAGAGGAGGATGTCAAATAAAAGGACATTGGATTCACCGGAGATTAAAGTAAATTTGTTCTTAGACGGAGATTAAACATGCAAATTTATTATTTAAAAAATAAATTAATATCATGGTAAATTATTATTGTTTTATATACAAATCACTATAAAAAAATTACTCACTTCACATATAAACTAGTATTAGTTTATATCTTTTAGTTCTCACAGAAATCTCATCCCAAATAAAATGGTAAATTACATATGCCCCCTCTAATTTGGTATATTTAATGTTGGTTTTTCTGTAATTCGCAAATCGATTAAAACATTTCATTAGTTTGGAGAATTTATACGATTTAGCTCCTCATGCTGGAATCGGCGTATTTCTCCGATAAGAAGGCATGGGAAATAACACATATACCCTTCTATTAAAAAATAAAAAATGGGAAAATTCGGGACAAAAATACTCTGGAGGCGAAAGAGGAAGGTGGAGGAGGGAGGAGGAGAGAGGGAGGAGGAGGAGGAGAGGAAAAAAATCCGGAAATGGAGGGAAGGAGGAGGTAGAGGGAGGAGGAGGAGGAGGAAGGTGGAGGAGGAGGGCGGAGGAGGAGAGGGGAGGAGGAGGAGAAAGGGAAAATCCCGAGGAAGAGGGAGGGGGAGGAGAGGAAAAAATTCAGAAGAGGAGAGGAGGAGGGCGGAGGAGGGGGAGGAATGTGGAGGAGGATGGCAGAGGAGGGGGAGGAAAGTGGTGGAGGAGGGCGAGGAGGAGGAGTTTGAAATCCAGAGGAAGATGAAGGTGGAAGAGGAGGGCGGAAGAGGAAGGGAGGAGGATAGAGATGGCAAAAAGATCCAGACCCTGTGGATCAGACCCTTACCATATCTAGTGGGTCTTAGGATCCATAGATCATGGATAGGGTATGGATTTATGTATGTGGATTTTAGTAGGGTCTGGGTCTGGATTGGATCGATTTAAATCCAGACCCAGACCCTACCCATAGACCCATTTATTAGACCCTACCCATATATCCATTAGTTAGATCCTACTTAAACCCTATTTAGTTTATTATGAAAATAATTATAATACATATATAAGTTAACTAAAAAATTCTAATACCTAATTAGACAAACCTGAATATGATTATTTTGTGAGGATCAAGAAGAAACTCAAAAGTTCAGTGAGCAAATCTGAATTAGATCATTACTTGGAAGAGTTTGTTTTACTAGAGCGGAGAACTTTGACATATTAAGTTGGTGGCAAAATAATGGGCTAAAAAATAAACTAATTGCAAATCATTGCTCGAGATGTGCTATGTATTCCTATGTCCAGTGTTGCCTCGGAGTCTGCTTTTAGCACAGGAGGTAGGGTAGTAAACATTCATCGTAATCGTTTGTATCCAGAGACTTTGGAAACTTTAATGTGTTTGCAAAATTGGTTGCGTGAGACCATAAAAAGAAACAATTCGATAGTGATATATTTTGTCAAGTTTGTGATTTCAAATTCAGGTATATATAATATTAATTTTTTATATTAAAATATCAAATTTTAAATAACTAATTAAGTAATTAAATTTATTTTTCAGATGCAGAAAAAATCGAGAAGAATTACATACATGAACAAGAAGATAGCACGAAGATAATCACAGAGACTTATTCAAAAGTCACATGAAAAATCAGCAAGAAATTAGTTTATTTTCGAACTTTATATTTCATACTTGTAAATTTATTGATAACTTGTGAACCATATTTATTTAGTTAGTTAAAATGCTACTATTTTATATAAATTTAGTTTGATACTATTTTTTTATTATATAAACTCTATTTTTTTCTTATTTTATATATGGATCATATTAAATTTTTTTAAAAAAATATGGTATAAAGTAGCGGGTCTATGAATAGGATATGGATCTTTGATTAGACCCTAGGGTCTGGGTCTGGATCTTTCTAAAAGATATCCATAGGGTCGTGGGTAGGGTATGGATCCAACTAAAAAAATTAGGGTATGAGTTGAATACTATCAATACCCTACCCTACCCATTGCCATCTCTAGAGGAAGAGGAGGGAGAGGAAAGAGAAAGAGGAAGAGGAAGAAGACGGAAGAAAGAGAGTGTTTTAGACCAAGGATATTTTTGTCAATTCGCGTGATACCTCGCTAGAGAAATATGTTAGTTCTGGCGACAGAGCTGAATAGTATAAATTCTTTAAACTAAGATGTTTTTTTAATCGATTTGCGAATCACAGGAGGACTAGCATTAAATATACGAAATTAAAAAGGGCCAGATATAATTTACTCCATGCAATCCAATCCCAAATAAAAATATAAAATGCCTTGTTCTCTATTCCATGCTCATCGTAAATTGCATTTCTTTCAATTCCACTACACTTGGTACGTTATTTTGGGATGTACTCACTAGGGAGAAAGATATAGGAAGATTATTTTAAATTGTATGGAAAAAATGTAGACTCTGCTGACACGTTTTGTCTTTTAATTTTGACATTCCGATTATATTAATTTGATATGATTTGTATGTTAATATTGACATATATGATTTTTTTTTCAAAAACGCGCAAAATTACATAAAAATACATTAACTAGCATGTCATTATTGACATACAAAATATGTTAATATGACACACATAATATATCAATATTAACGTACAAAACATGTGTTTTTGTACAATATGACATTTTATTTTATAGTTTTAGAATTTCTTTCAATCTCAAAAAATACACAAAAAAATTTACACATGATAATGCTGACATACAACATACGCCATATGACAAACAAAATATGCTAATGTTGAAAAATAAAATGTGCCAGAGTAATCTACTTTTCATTCTATACATTTAAAATTGGATCTCTACTCGGATCGAATCCGAAATCGTATTCTGGGTCTTCGAGAGTTGGTGGCCGCCATCCGTCTGATGTGTCTCAGAACTCAAAACTGAAAATAGTTTTTGTTGGACTCCAGGCCCGGATTACATTCATTGTGAAAATTTGGGCTTAGGCCAAATGGGCTCGGATATTGGATCAGTTAGTGGACTGGCATTATACGTGTGGATAGGCGCTGATGTCAGCAAACGGATAAGCACTATCCTAATAGATAAGCATGAAAAGTAAGCAGGTAGCTCAACAACTACACTTAGCTGCTAGGTTCAGGCTTGCAATGCGTTGAACTACATGATGAGCCACGTGGCGATACGTGTCAGCTACTTGGCAGCTGCTTGCTTTCCCTATAAATATGTCCCTTAGCCATCATTTGAGCGTACTGCACGAGCTGGTCCAAACCATTTTCGGCCAGGCTTTGCCATCGGGCGGGCCTAGCTTGACAGATTATGGCCACGCCCTGCCGTTGGGCGAGCCTGGCTCAACAGTTTTTAGGCAGGCCAAGCTCGACAATTTTGGGCAGGTCAAGCTCGATGGGTTTGGGTAGGCCAAGCTTAACGATTTTGGGTGGGCCAAGCTCGACGATTTTGGGTAGGCCAAGCTTGTCGGTTTTGAGTGGGCCAAGCTCAACAGTTTTGAGTAGGCTAAGCTTGACGTTTACGGGCAGGCCCTGTCCAGATATCCACTCGTATAGGAAAATATCAGTTTTGTACTTGATATTTTCCAAGATATACATTATGGGTCAATCGTGGAAACCAAGTTACGATCCATTAGAATGTGATCGTAACTCGGCCAGCAACTCATGGTTGCTGATCAAGACCAATGGACTTAGAGACCTGTGACATACTCGCTTCAACAAGTAAGTACAGTTTAATTAATGTTATTTAATTAAACGAGATTCAGGCATAATTAATTGATAATTACGGCCCGATCCCTCAACAATTGGTATCACAGCATGGTTATTACCGTGTTTTGATAATCAGATGATACTTTAAATAAAATAATTTGTTGCTGTTGTGATTTAAATAGCATTATGATTATGATTGTGATTGAAAATCTTACAATCTGTTGTTATTTAATTGATATTCGATTTATTACTGTTTGTATTAAATTGAAATTTGTCCAAATTGATTGGATTAATTCGCGAACGCGTGAAATCATAAAGTACCAAATCATAATTTTCCTGTCGACATGGCTCCTATTGTTAGGACCTCCGTGTAGTTTCGGGAAAGAACCTGCGATCGAATTGAAATTTTGCCATTTCATTCAATCCCGGAGAACCCTAATCGGGCAAATTTTTGCCCAAATCTTCTCTTTATCATTTCGACTTACTCCGGCCAAACCAAGACTTATAATAAGTCGAAACATGACCGCTGATGAGTCCTTAACATTTTGATGTCAAGTTCTCGTCGGAAGCCACCGACATTTGCCCTCCGTCATAGAGGTTCGATTCGAATTCCGATGGAGGGAGATGTCCTCCGCGAACGACAACCATGGCACGATAGTCGACAAAAGTGGTAAGGCCGTGACCGGAAGGTCACGGCGAGTCGATCTCTTACGGAGGCTAGGGATGACTCTCTACCATTTGGGAGATGTCATAGGTGGTGGGTCGGGGTGTTTTCGGGTGCGAGAGAGAAGAGAGAAAGTTGGGGAGAGAGAAAACCCCAGATTTTTCTGAGAGGGGCATTTTCATAATTTCACAAATTTTTGCAAAAATCTTAAATACCCCAACTGGTTTTTTGTAAATCAGTCACTTTAGTTTTTAATTGAATTATAAATTGATCCTTAAAGATTAATTTTGTATTCGATTAAGTCCTAAATTTGATTTATTTTGACTTTGAAGTCAAAATTGAGTCAAATTTAGGAGAAAATTTGTATTTTAATTGGAAAATTAGTTTTGTTCAATTAAATTCCAAAATTTGACTAGAAAAATCTAATTTTTCAAATAGATTTGTTAAAAATTAGTTATTTTTTAAAACCTATAAATTTTTTGGAATATATTCCAAAAATTACTAGACATAGCATAAATCATACAATGAGTCATCGAAAGATTAAAAATTCAATTTTCAATCTTATTTTTGGGAAATATGAGATTTGACCCAAAAATTATTTGGCATGAGTAGCTAGATAACGATGTCCACCTGGAGTTATCCAAAAATTAATACCGAGTCTTTGAGACAACATGTAATGTAGAGACATTTATTGCCATGGATATCCAAGGATAACATACACATGATAGTTGAACACATCAATACAGTGCATAAAGATATGCAAGCCATTTGTTTTGGTGATTACATTTTTGGGGGAGGATTGGAAAGCAATATTCCGTGACTTGCTGACGACCCTTAAAATCCAATAAGGCATGAGTAATATTTGTAATCCCCTACTGTACAACCATAAGGTTGCTCTTGTCATGCTTTTGAAGCATTTAGGGCACAAAGGCCTCTTAAGGGAGATGTGTCCCCCTACTGTGTTGAAGTTGAGAAGCAGTTTTGAGATAACCTACTACTAGGCTAAGGAATACACTTATGTGTTTCTTTTGGTCTTGTTCAAATGGATTTGGACTCAATTTCATTCATTGTGGTGAACCTTCGGGAGTACAACCATTGTTTGTTAATATGTTATCCTGTTAAAGTCTAATGAAACTAATCTAGAGATGGATATAGATTCTTAGACTTGAACTCCAGAACACTCTTTTAGGGTTTGATGTATGATTAGATTTGCCCTATCTAGTGTATTCCTCTTATACATATGCTGTTGTAGGGGATAACTCTTTTGTACAATAGGTTGTGTACCTTTAGCTGAGTATATTTATACTTTTGTTTGTACAATCTCATATATGTACAGAAGTTTGTTAAGTGAATGAACAAAATGTGTTTGTTTATTTGCATCCACTTGAGTTTACTAGATATGTACTTTGAATGACCTTGGTTTGAGATTAACTCTTGAATGGTAATGGGAAGCACGCTAACGACTCACTTTGATTTTGAGACTAATCAAAGACTCTGTGTCATTGAAGTTGTGAATATTTAGTAAACTGGTTCATATTGCCTAAATCAAATTTTTGATGTGTTCTTGTATTTTAAATTCCCTATAGAGATGTCAGTTTCTTCTAGAGCATGAAAATTTAGTACATGTTTGAAGAACAAGAGGTTCTTGAGCTAGTACTTGTGATTATGTTAGAGCCTGATGAAGGCTACACTGCACAACATAAGCGTGATTGTCATGCCTATGCTATTTGGAATAATAAGAACTCTGTTGCACATTTGATATTGCTGAGTTTTATGATGGATAAAATCACAAGGTAATTTCGTGTTTATGAGAATGTGAAAGAACTTTGGGATACCCCTCAAATTGATATTTGGGAAGCTTTTGTGTCAAAGATTTGTACTTTGACAATAAGGATTAGTGCCTTTAAAAAAAGCATCTTGATGTTCTTATGTAGAAACATTTGAGGATAATATCCAACATAATTAGTGATCTGGCTGAGGCTGATCACGTTCTCAGCTGTAAGCAACAGATTCAAGCTATCATCTATTTCTTGCCTCCAAACTAGGAACAGATGAAGCTGAATGACGTTGTTAGGTTGTATTTCGATGATGCCTATTATGGCCATAGATATTGATCGGAAAGTTTTTTTTTCATGATGGATATTGATCCTTGTGAAAATTACTCCTTAGTTACTAGCTTAAATTCATCAAAATATGATATTAAGCTGTGGCATTTTAGACTGGGCCATATGGGCCAAGATTGCTTAAACTGTTTAGCTAAGGCCGGACTGCTAGGTAATATAGAAAAGTCTATCTTACCTAGATACATTTCTTGTCTAGAAAGAAAGAGTACAATAAAACTTTTTGGTATTAGGACTAGAGTTGAATTTCCATTTTAATTAGTCTACTTAGACATATGTGGTCAAATAAATGTGAGGGCAGCATATAGTGCATATTACTTCATCACCTTCATTGATGACTATTTGTGATATAGTCTGATATACCTGATTTCTCATAAGTGAGAGGCATTAAGTTGCTTCATGACCTATATGTTTTTTTATTGAGAATCAGAAGGATAGAAAGATAAAAAGCTTTATGAACTGATCACAGCGGTGAATATCTTTCTGATAAATTGTAGGGCATTTTTTTTTGAGAAAGGAATTGAACATTAGTTGTCCATTCCTTAGAGGGAATATGGTTAAGAACATATGTGGCAGTTAAGAGCACATCTTAATACTATTTTAAGCCATGGGGGTATGTGTCCAACGTCTATTCTACCTCAAGTACTTTCGGTAAATTAGGATCAAGAGGTAGAAAAAGTATCCTTATAAGGTATTTTGAAATATCTAAAGAATATATGTTCATAGGTGAACTGGACAACGAATAAGTGACAAAATTTGAATCATGTAATGTCATTTTTTGGAAAATGAATTTCTTAGATGAAGAGAGATTAGTGAAAACCTTGATGTCTATGAAATAGTTGAGCTAGAGCCTTTTAGACCCTTTTTTGATTGGGAGAATTGAGATAGAAAGTTATGACTGTCCATCTTAACAAGGTCCAAAAAATATTTATCTTAGTCCTGAAAAGCTCATAGTTTCCTATTCCAGTGGGAGTATGGAACTTTTGCCTAGGTCTAGTAGAACTAGCATACCATGCCAACGATTTGATATTGAAGGTGAGGCTAATGTGTACTTGGTATCACTGAAAAAGATTGGTGATTTAAGTAAAGTTCTTTAAACCATTATTCAGGATAAAGATGAGCCCAGAAATATGTCTGGTGCTCTGTCATCTCCATAAAAGATTGAGTAGATTAATGCGATGGAGGAAGAACGTCTTCTATGACTAAGAATCAGGTTTAGAATCTGATTGATCTACCTAAAGATGTATAGCTATTGGGAATAAATGGATTCTCAAGGTCAAGTGCAATATAGATAGTGATGTTGAAAGATACAAAGCTTATCTAATTACATATGGATTCAAGCAACAGACAGGAATATACTATGAGGAGACTTTTGCTGCTGTTGTTTGATCCACGTCAATTAGGATCATTTTAGCTTGATTGCTAACATGAATCTAGAATTACATCATACGGATGTTAAATGTGCTTTTCTCTTTGGAGAATTGGATGTAGAAATCTGTGTGGTTCAGCGTGAGGGCTACATCCAAAAAGGCTGCGAATAAAAGGTTTGCAAATTAAATAGTTCAATTTATGGCCTTAAGCAATCGTCTAGATAGTAGTATATTCATTTTTATAATACTATCATTGGCCATGATTGTGTTATGATAGATGAATACAACTGTATGTATATTAAGCGATCACGTAAGATATTTGTCATCATCACTTTGTATGTTGATGACATACTCTTGGCTGTGAATGACATAGGACTACTTGTCGAAATCAAAGCTTGGTTTTCTTCCAACTTTGATGTAATAGACATGGGTGAAGCTGATTACATACTCGAAGTTATGATTTTGAGGAATCATTTGAAGAGGACAATATCTCCTTCACAAGAGACGTATATTCGTAAAGTAGTAGAACATTTTAATTGTGATCATAGTAATCCAAAGTATGTCTTATTAGTGAATGGTCATAATTTGAGCAAGGATTTGTGTCAAAATATAGCTAAACAAATAGGGAATATGAAAATGATTCCCTGTGCCAATGCAGTTAGTTACCTGGTGTATGCAATGTTATGTACGCAACCTGATATTTGCTGTGCTATTAGCATTGTATATAGATATCAATAGAATTCAGGCAATGCTCACTAGATAGTTGTAAAGGGAATTTTAAAGTATTTGAATGCTGCTGCAAAATGCTCATTGTGAGTATTCTGTGATAATCAAGTTGCTAGAGCTTTTACAAAGGATATATGTTTCCATAGCAAGGCTTATCATATAGATATTAAATTTTAGAAATTTAAGAAAATCTAAAGAACTGTGTATGAAATGCATATCTATGCAAGATATGGTTGTAGACCATATGACCACAGCATTATCTTAAAATGTGTTTGAGAAAAATATGAAGTCATTAGGTTGACGACAGTTTCATTTATAAAATAAGAAGTTTTATTTTGACAATATGAACACCTTGCGCAATATGTTAGACAGAAAAGTAGCCCACTCACATGGGTGTTTACCTCAGTGGGAGTCAAATGTGTTAATTCTTGATTGAGATGAGGCAGTTGTTGGACATTTATATGTGCAATGTCCTACAGCGACAATGTCGTCTTGCTAAGAGAGCAAGATTCATTATGGGATGCAGTAATGAGTTACTGCATTGGATCTTCTGTAATCCATATGATAAGAATTAAGTGGAACTTATCATACCTTCTGTTTTAAAGCCTATAGTTAAGCTGTGGCTAAGACTCTAGTATGGTGTTAATTGATATGTGTTCCTATATAATAGAATATGCACCATAACATGAGAATGAGTATCTCATGAGTTGTTCGACCATCGGATGGGATGAAAATGTTTATTAATTTTACAATCCCTGGTGTGAGACCGCGTTTCAAGAACAGTGGTTCCTGATTTTTACCCTTAAGATCTTAAATATATTCTGGAAGTATGATTTAGTGCTGCTAGCTTAGTTAGTCCATGAAAAGGTTATGCCATATTGATTTGACAGGGTTAATTAGAAAAGTAGGCTAAATC
This sequence comes from Hypericum perforatum, assembly GCA_012979155.1. Lineage (NCBI taxonomy): Eukaryota > Viridiplantae > Streptophyta > Magnoliopsida > Malpighiales > Hypericaceae > Hypericum > Hypericum perforatum. The sequence continues at coordinate 94,358 of SOPF01028113.1, read as the reverse complement.
ATTATTGAAAGAATATAGTTAAGGGAGAAGGAACTGTGTCCATCACATTTCGAGATTCGTTGTTCAAGTGCACCAATTATATTGAAAAGTACAATAGTGAACATGAATAACATTGTTTGAAATCATTGTGTGAACAATGGAATATGACATGAGTCCTGGGGTGAAAGCACACTTTATTTTATGTGAGATGTCGAGATACTACTATTTAGTTAGTCGGAGTGTCTATGCTTCTGAATTTTAGCTAAACATACTCGGCGTGTGCTGGTCGCACGAAACCCTATAAGATGAAATTTATACATCATTGACTGTGATCGACGATGACTGAATGGGAGATTGTTAAACTCCGGCCCCAGATTACATTCATTGTGCAAATTTGGGCTCGGGCCAAATGGGCTCGGATATTAGATCGGTTAGTGGATCGGCATTATCTGTGTGGATAGGCGCTGATGTCAGTGAACAGATAAGCACTATCCTAATTGATAAGCATGAAAAGTAAGTAGGTAGCTGAGCAGCTGCTTACGTAGCTACTGAATCAGTTGCTAGGTTCAGACTTACAATGCGTTGAACTACGTGATAAGCCACGTGCCGATACATGTCAGCTACTTGTCAGTTGCTTGCTTTCCTTATAAATAGGTCCCTTAGCCGTCATTTGAGCGTGCTGCCACGAGCTGGTCTGAACTATTTTTGACCAGACCCTGTCCTCGGGCGGGCCTAGCTCGATAGATTATGGCTGGGCCCTGCCCTTGGGTGGGCTCAGCTTAGCAGTTTTTGGGCGGGCCAAGCTCGACGGTTTCGGGTAGGCCAAGCTCGATGGTTTCAGGCGGGCCAAGCACGACAGTTTCGAGCAGGCCAAGCTCAACGATTTCGAGTAGGCTAAGCTCGATGTTTATAGGCGAGCCCTGTCCAGATATCCACTCGTATAGGAAAATATCAATTTTGTACTTGATATTTTCCAAGATATACATTATGGGTCAATCGTGGAAACCAAGTTACGATCCATTACAACGTTATCGTAACTCAGCCAGCAACTCATGGTTGTTGATCAAGACCAAGGGACTTAGAGACCTATGACGTACTCGCTTCAACAAGTAAGTACGGTTTAATTAATGTTGTTAATTAAACGAGATTCATGCATAATTAATTGATAATTACGGCCCAATCCCCCAACAGTTTCCAAATGCCTGGCAACAATAATCTAATTACGTATTTTCATTATTTGAATTCTATTGCCAAATATATTGACACATTTTCTTCAAAACGAGCCAACGCCTTCTAATCGTTTTAACTTCCAGTCATGCACAAGTACGACAGGGACAAAAGTCCACCAACTTAAGGTGCCCAGTTGCAATAGTCCAAAACTTTTAAAAAGCAAATCTTTGGTATTATCCTGACTGCAACAATCTTCGCTCTTTGTTGTGTTTCAGTTGCTGTAAGGGACTAAAATCACAAGAGGTAATTTGTACTCGGGTGTGTCTGTGCCGTTTCTGGTTGGTAACTTTCAAGCGACAGGCATAAAGGGTGTGATTGGTTCAGTTGCAGTGAACCGAGGAACACACTGTCCTTTGTTGCTGTTGGCCTTCTCCTTTTCCTTCTTCTTACTGTTCGTAAAACAATTTACTTGTTTATAACCAAGAGTTTAGTTATCATTGAGAACTTCCTCCAAGTTGGCCAATCCTAGTAATTAAAAAATATATTAAAGAGACACCTTTTTGGTTATCTGTTCGTATGGTCCGTGCTTCAGTGTTTCCTCGTTGGAGTCTATCAAGTGCTGCAAGTATTTGTTAACTTCATAGTGGCTGCTTAGTACTGGAGCTCAGCTACACCCTTGTGTTGCCAAGTACTATATGCCATTGCTTTTATTTTTTTCGAAGCTATGGCATTGGCGTCTTCTTTCTGTCTGTTGCCTTGTTTAGCTAAAACTACCGAAATTAAGACTCGGCTGCAAGTGAGAGCGAAGAATCGGGCGTCAGCTGATGCTGAGAAGAAGGAGCGAGAGAGAGACGGAAAGGTAGTCGGTGGAGGAAATGAGATGTCGAAGCCTAGAGTAGAGAGAAAGTGGATGGAAGATGTGGTGGTCTCAAAGGATTTGGAACTTCTGTGGGATGATGGATATAGAACCAAGACGATAAATGATTATCTTGATGGAGCTGCGGAGATGATTAAGCCCGATGGTGGGCCTCCTAGGTGGTTTTGTCCCCTGGAATGTGGTGAATCTTTGAAAGGTTCTCCAGTTCTTCTATTCCTGCCAGGTACTGTGATATAGTTAATAATCCACATGAATTTTCGTCGCAATGACTTGAATGAATTTGTCCGACTGTTTATTAGAGAGTCATTTGATATGGAACTTTCTTTGGAAGCAGGGATTGATGGTGTTGGTTTGGGACTTGTCCTACACCACAAGGCTCTTGGAAAGTAAGTTATGCCATCTTTACCTGTTTACAAGGGTGATAGTTTTACTGTTAAGTAATTGTTTTATGACAAATTTCAATAGCAAAACTTTGTAAATCTGAAAGAGATAGAATATTGATTAGTTTTGCAACTTCAGGGTATTTGATGTTAGGTGCTTTCATATTCCAGTGCATGATCGAACTCCATTTCAAGGTATCAGCTTTTACTTGCTAAGTCAGTCAGATCCATCCTTTTCTCTATCTCGAATTGAGCTGCATTATTTTGTAAAATTGAGACGAAGTTTGATGCCTGAAGGATTGGTTAAGCTTGTTGAAGAAACTGTGAGGCTTGAGTATTCCATCAACCCAGATAAGCCAATATATCTGGTGGGGGATTCCTTTGGATGTTGTCTGGCGCTTGCTATTGCGGCTCTAAATCCTAAGATTGACCTTGTACTGGTATTAGCCAATCCTGGTCAGTCTCCATTCCCGAGACTTATAAGTTGTTTCATGTATGCTCGCTCTGATCTAGTCTGACATTCCAAAGTTGTTTTTCCATACCAGCAACTTCTTTTGGTCGTTCACAGCTGAGGTCCATTTTTCCTGCACTGGAGGCATTGCCCAATGAACTGCAGATGACTGTCTCTCTTCTTCTCAGCTCTCTACTATGTAAAACCAATGTTCCTAGATTCACGGTGTTACTTTACTCGAACCAACATGCATTTATATGTTTTCTCATTCTTCGTAGTAGCCTACTTGAGCCTTTTGATAATCGATATAGGCATTGAAAATGAGGTCCCCTTTCACCAGTTTCCATGTAACAGTTTGGAGAAGTGAAATCTGAGGCCATTAATTGGCCCATTCATTGTTTGTTTATATGGGTTTGAAGTAGCACCTTTTTCTACTACTACTTTGACTCCATTCACTCCCTTTAACTGGCTAGTAACCCTTCTCGAAAGAAACTTTTGAATGATAGTTCTATCACATTTCTGACGGCAGGTAATCCATTCAAGATGGTGATGGCTAACGTAGAATATAAGCTTCCTCCCTCTCTAAAGTTAGAGCAAATGTCTGGCAATTTCGGGGCATTTCTTCACCGCCTTTCTGTAAGACTCCTGGGGACATTTCATGACTAAGTGTTCATTCCTTCACTTTCATTTGGATCTCGTTTCAAGTGTCACATCTTAGTACTTGAAACCTCTAATGAATTTTTGTTAAAATCGGATTCCCGCTTTAGACAAATTGCATTTATCATGTGGAAGATGATTTTTTTCTAACTTTTTAATTAGTATTGGAAGATAATTGAAAAGTTTCCTGATATGGTTCTCTAGATTTGATCGTGCCAACTGTAAACATGAAAAGTAAATATCTGGACGAATAGCTCATCCTAATGATAAGACAAGAGGTTGTTCTGCTTTAGGTTGCATATAACTTGATCATAAGAAGATGTTTTGAAGAGAGGCTTCTCTTTTCATTAATATAACGTTATGTCACTGCTGCCCATCTTTCTGAATGATCTGCTTATCAGGTTGTGACTGATATATTTCCAATGGAAATGCTTCTTTGGAAGCTGCAACTTATCAAATCAGGAGCTGCTTATGCTAATTCCCGTCTTCATGCTGTAAAAGCGGAAGTGCTGGTGCTTGCAAGGTGTGAATCCTAATCCAATCTGGTTTATGTTTATGGATTTCATCCTACATTCTTTGATCTTCCTCTATTTAACTATCTTTTTCCAGGTCAATTGAGAGTGGTTTAAGCCTTCAACCTTTTACATCATTTAGTGCCTTACTGAGTTGCTTATCCAGTACCTCACATTTACAAAATTCGGGAATATCCTTATATTAGAATGAATTTTTAAACATGCATTTTCCATATGGATGCCTCTAAAAAACATTTAAATCTATGGTGCTTACCGTGGCAATGACAATCATGTTTCTTTTCTCTAGTATTTTCCCTGCCTAAACACTGGTGGGTTTATTTTCCAGTGGCAATGACAATGTGCTACCTAGTGGAGACGAAGCGGAACGTCTAAAAAGTTCGCTGAAGAACTGCATTTTTCGTTACTTCAAGGATAATGGGCACGCACTTCTAATGGTAGGTTTACGATGAGCATCGTGAGACGCACTTGAAAAAAAGTAGGAGCATCTATGCTGTTGTTTGTTTAACGCTTCTCAAAACATGATCGTTACTAATCTTGTATCATGCCTTTAGTCTTTACTTGTGTAGATGAAGTTTCATGCCTTCTTATTGGTCCCTAAGCGTGCAATCTTTCACATATTCCATTTTCTTCAAATACATGCACATTTATCTTAATTCATTGAATTCTACTCTTTATTAAATGATGGTACAGGAAGCTGGCATTAGTTTGCTCACAATCATCAAATGTACCCAGAAATATCGTCGTTCGAGGAGGCATGATCATATCTTAGACTTCATCCCGCCAAGCATGTTAGAAGTCAGAACTATGTTTGGAGAAGTAACCGGGTAATCATCAACCTTTTTCTACTGATGACTACATTTAACCTCAATTGAAGAGCCAGTTTTTGTCCAGATATAGTGATGCCCCTCATCTGTCTTGTCGTTCTCCATATGTTTAAGGTGATCTTGGATGCACAATGCTTCTTGTTTGCTCTCGCTGTAGGTAGTCGGCCAGCTAGGTGTACCTTTTGGTTGTGGTATTCAATCTACGTTATTAAGGGTTCAGGCTCTATCTTGTTGGCAAGGCAGTTTGTTTGACAAAATCTTATATTAACAAATCTCAGGATGTTTCAGTGGGCTGTTGGAAGTGCAATGTTCTCAACTCTAGAGGATGGGAAGATAGTGAGAGGCCTTGCAGGGGTCCCCGATGAAGGTCCCGTCTTATTAGTTGGTTACCACATGATGTGGGGGATGGAGTTGTACCAACTTTTCGAGCAGTTCATAAAAGAGAAAAAGGTTTTGCTTCGAGGTGTGGCGCATCCACTTCTATTTTCTGAGGACTTCGGACGGCCACTCGATATTAATATTCTTGATTGGTTCAAAGTGATGGGTGCGTTACCAGTCACAGGTAGCAATATTTTCAAGTTGCTTGCAAGAAAATCACATGTGCTTCTCTATCCTGGAGGTGCAAGGGAGGCTTTCCATAATAAGGTAGTCTCTCATTCCTCCATCACATGATGTGTCGACATGATCATTAATAATTTTTCTCTCTGAAAAATTCAATCACCTTCTTGTCAATGTCATCAAAGATTGACAAATTGACAAGGATAATCGCACTCGAGAAGTAGCTTCTAATGTTGAACTGCCTGAGGGTGTATGGACTTCACAGTCCACATTTAGCATATGTTTAGCTTTTGGACGAGTCTGATCCCTTTTCGTGAAACAAAGTCCGAACCTTCAAACAGGTTCCTCTCAATGTATGCAGTTGACCATGCACCTTCACAAATAGTTTTATTCAGGATGTTGTTTTACTTTTAATGGAGACGTATGGCATGAGGGAAAAATTGAGTTGTTTACCTCTGGGAATTTACCACAAGGAAAAGATGGTCTTTGTTCCTTCGTTTCTTTCTCTTTATTCTGTCTCTAACCACAGAAAAGGTTGGTTGGTTGGTTCTCTTTGATCATGGTGACTGTTGTTTGTTTCAGGGTGAAGAGTACAAGTTGTTTTGGCCTGATCAACCAGAATTCGTTAGAATGGCGGCTAGATTTGGAGCTACTATTGTACCATTTGGAGTGGTAGGAGAAGACGATGTTACAAGAGTGAGTCTTCAGCATTTCTACTAAACTTTCCATGAAATTTCATTCGCAAGTCTTAGATGTTCAGTGTTCGGAGTCGGAGTCGTCGCTATATTTTCTGACCCGAGCATGAATTGTGTTACTATTTGTGGCTTGGTTGTTCACCTATGGTTCTCTTCTTTTTAGCTTATGGCCTATGTGGCTATGTCATCGCGCCTTATTTTCTTACCATTTAACTGCTGTGCTGGTCTCACAGCACGTTCTTGACTATCATGACCTCGTTAAACTTCCCTTTGTTAATGGCTACATCAAAGAAACACAACAAAAAGTGGGACGAGTGAGGTAAATGCCTCGGCACATCCCAAATTATGTTATTTGCCGTACGTATCATACGAAGCTTGTTGCTACTTCTCGACTCTGATAACTGAGTAACATGTGCAGAGGTAAATCTGAAGGAGAGGTCGGCAACCCAGAGGTGTTTTTCCCAGTGCCATTTCCAAAATATCCAGGCCGCCTCTACTATTTGTTCGGGAAGCCGATAAGAACACAAGGGATGAAAGAGATACTGAATGACAGAGAGAAAGCAAACCAGATATACTTGCAGATAAAATCCGACGTCGAACAAAGTTTGGCCTACTTGTTGAAGAAGAGAGAAGAAGATCCTTACAGAGGCTTATTGGATAGAACGGTGTATCGTGCAATGTTTTCTTCCCATGATGAAGTGCCAACATTTGATCCGTGAAGTTTGGTTATCTGTTCCACCCAACCGTTCCCCGATAGTATATCTAGTATTATTACACTGATTATATACTCTGACCAATATTAGTTGGCAGGTTTGAGGTCTAAGTCTCACCATCTGAACGTCTAGATCTTTAACATTTCGAGTGGCTTTCAGGCTTTTACTCTGTGGTAAGAAATGTGGAGAATAGAATACGTCCCAAAGGGAATGATCTAGATCCATGCATCAATGTAGATAACTTGTGCATAATTCTGCAATTTCTAATTAAGAGAATTATCATCTCAGCGAGTAAAATTTTATGCCGGTGATCAGCTTAAACTTGCATACAAAAATTTGAACATGTTCTGCAGCTGGTTTATACATAGTAAGTGAAGGCGACTCCCCGAATAATGTAGCATATTGCGTTTGGTTGTTTAGCATCGGGGGAGGTAGTCGATTAATTAGATATGCCGCAGAATCAAAGATTAGTGTCCAATATTTTAAGGAAATTTCTACATGGTGCATAATTTCCTACCTAGTCTCTTTAATATGGCGATACTTCTTTTCAGCACAACCGTTCTAAGGGTGTAGGCACAGGAGACATGGTGTCTAATCCCATGTGTTTACCGGTATTTTGTCAAAGCCCGAAAATCTCCTCCCCGTTCGCATTAAAAGCTTTTAATGGGCCTGCCAAAAAATTCTTGCCAAAAAATTCTTAACTTGCGTACAAAATTTCAGGGTTCTTCAAAATGACCGAGAGATTAACCCACAATTGGGTCTGACCTCCGGGTCAGCCAATCTGATCAATCTAACTGTTGATCGGACCGAATTTTTTTTCTTCATGTTTTTATGCAATTTTTTGAAGTATATATGAGTATATAGTAAATATAAACTAATAATAATAAAAAATATAAAACATACCAAATATATGGCTCTCTTTATATAGAACAATCAATCATGTAATAAAACCATTTGTTCATGGTAACAGAGCATGTCTCAAAAGAGTAGCTTTACCACTCATAAATGTTGAACCTAAGAGATAACTTTTTTCTCCGAAACATGTCTAACGTAATAGCCTAAATCAGCAACTTCGCAGCAAATAATTACTTGCATTGGAAAACGTAGGTAGAGCTGGTACTAGAAGAGACCAACCTAATTGGCTACATAGACAGTAGCACTATGGCACTACAGAAAGTGCAACAAGGAGAAGCAACTCCTAATTCAGAGTATGTCAAGTGAAGAGAAGTCAATAAGAGAGTCCGAGCATGTTTCATGCAGTCTTTATTAATATAAGTCATGATGTAAGTGGTCGAATATGAGACCACAAAAGTGATCTGGGATAGGCATAAAAAAAATTTGAGTGGAAAACAGAGCACAAATGCTTCTTCTCAAATAGTCCATGTTGGTTCTAAAGAAGGGAGGAGACAACATGGACATGTACATCATCAAAGCTAGGACAATAGTTGACTAGCTCACCACTATAGGTAACACGGTGCTCGATGATGACATCATACAAAATTTCTCTACGTGCTCGATAATAACCTTTGTTCCTTTGCCAAGAACATCAAAGCCATAGGCAAAACAATCTCCTTGGATGAGCTTCATAGTCTCCTAATATAATAAGGCTGCAATATGGATGGCCTCTACCTATTATCAATGATTGTTTTTATATAAAAGACTAATCAATAAAGTAGGTTCTATATCAAGGCCAGAGTAAGTATGTCATCTACCGATTCCACTTCACCAACGGTCTTCAAACTTGTTTTGCATCTGATGGGCCCTTTTGTATCTAGCACCAACGCCTTTGCCATGCAAACTTGCATGTTGTCATGTCCGCCCTACGTTTATAGTCAATTCAATTTTCAAATAAAACATTAGATTCTCTATGTCATGCTTATTGTATTAGGAAGATTCACTATCTTATTTTTCATGTTTATTCTTTTTAGGTATCTAGGCTCCTCCATTTGGTAGTGACCTCTAGGGCCCTACACTTATTTTGTCTTATGATGGATTTTAGTATTATGTGATATTTTATGATCACTTCACCAAGTATATACAATTGTATTTTTTAAAGCGCAACAAATTTTGGACATTCAATAAAAATATTTTAATCTAATAAGGATGACAAATTTTAAGGACGTACAAACCACTTTGCTGACCATGGTATTATTCACAAAGTACCTTGTCCATATACACTTGATCAAAATAGATGTGCCAAATGAAAGAACACGCATATCGTTGAGATAGGTTTGACCATAATGCACCTTGCTTTTATACTTAGTCAGTTTTGGTCAATTATTTGAATCTACGAATTATCTCATACATCAAATTCCAGCAACATTATTAGAGAATATTTTTGTTATGTATATAATTTAATTAGGAATATTATTATTTTCTATTATTATTTATTGTTGAGTGTTTTATTATTTATGTTCCTTGTTATTTGATTTCTAATTCAATAGTCAAGTTATATTAAGTATGTTGACATTCAATTTGTAATTGTTTGACTATATAATGTTTACGATGCCTATAGTTTATTCAGCCAAAAATTAAGAATAAAATTATTGATATTATTTAGTTTTAGGATAAATTACATCTGGCCCCCTCTTCTTTAAACAAATGATGATTTCCCCCTTGTATTTCGCAAACCGATTAAAAACTTCTTTTAGTTTGGCAAAATTATATGATTTCTCCGCTCTTGCCAGAACCGGAGCATTTCTCCGACGAGGAGACATGAGAAATGAAAAAAATGCCCCAAGGCTAAAAAACAAAAAATTTCTTCTCTTCCTCTTCCTCTTCCTCTTCCTCTTCCTCTTCCTCTCCTCCTCCTCTTCTTTTCTCCGACCCATGTTTTGTTCTGGAATCAAAATAAAACATATTCAGGGCCATTGACGCAGAGGGGTTCTAAGGCCAGAGCTAGATTGGGGATGGAGGTGGCCACCCCAAGAACCCTCCGAAGCTGGGAGGCACGACATGAAGGCCATAGAATGGCCAGCTCGCATGAAGTAAGGAGGCTGCTAAAGGGGGCCAAGCGGAGCTGACTGTCTGGGGCTGCTCGGGGGGGGAGGGAGGAAGAGGGCACTGTTGAGATCGGGCTGATAAGGGGAACATCAAGATCTTGATTGGGAGGCCTAGCAGGGGGAGCTAATGGCTGGTCCAAATGGAGAGGGACGACCACCGTCAAGCCCAGGGTGAGGGGGTAAGCTTGTGGAGTGGTTAGATTGGGATGGCGTGGCCTCCAGTAGTAGTGCATGGTGGGTAGGAGAAAAATGAGATTTTGAGGAGATTGGGGCTTTTGGAAACTGGGGTTCGGAGGTCGGTTAGAGGGGTAGGTTTTGTTCGATAGGAGGTGAGGATTCTATTGAGCTAGGATTGGAGGTCTAGTGGGCCTGAAAATAGCGGGGGAAGGTGGTTGGGTCATGCCCAGTCCTTGTCCCCAGGGGCATTTTTAGAAAATTTTTGTTTTTTACTGTAGGGGCATTTTTATCATTTCCCAAGCCTCCTCGTCGGAGAAATTCTTCGGTTCTAGCAAGATGGGGGAAATCGTATAATTTCTCCAAACAAAGACGGGTTTTTAATCAGTTTGTAAAATACAGGGAAGAAATCATCTATTTGTTTAAACTAGAGGGGGCCAGATGTAATTTACCTTTAGTTTTATTATCTTTTATCAAAATGGTGCAAGGACAAATGGGCAAGAGGCCCTCAAATCCTACTACGCACGACTACAATCTTTGTAGTGTAGCTACTTTTACCAATTGGGTATTAGAGCTTTGGCCATCAACACCCATGCGAGCTCCTCCGATGATAAAGGAGGTGACTCGAGGATAGTAGTAAGCAGATGTAGGAAGAGATGCATCAAGAGTTCAAGCAAAATATTGGAGACCTAGGTCATTGGATTTAGGTGATAGAGACTAGGTTGGAGGGAAGGATGGCTATAAACCCACCATTCAATCCTAATCAAAACCAACTTAGCCAAAATCTAAAGGGTTTTACTTCTACCATTCTCGACCTTGGGTCCTCATATGCGATCACCATATTTAGCACACTAGTTGTTGTTGCTGTCACTGTTGGGTTCCCTTTCTACAACCACTTAGGCAAGCTCCTCACAGGCTGGTCTTCCTCTAGTGACCTCAGACCACCAAAGCAAACACCATATACCACGCTACACTCTATTATATCATTCTGGCTTTAACTTAAAAGGGTACAATAACTATTTAGTGGAGGGCTATGATAAGTGAAGTTTTGTATAAGTTTATAAGAGAATCAAAGATCACCTATAGCCATCCAAATGTTAAAGACAATCATACTCAATATGATATTGAAAGAAAGGAAGATTACGGCCCAACTAATGATTATCCAACTCAATACCCTATAAAAAGAAGGGAAGACTAGGCCCAATACCAGCTAGAAAGAAGAAATGATTAGACCCATTATCCAATAGAAAGAAGAGATTATGGGCTTAATTTTAAGGTTATACAAGAGACCAACAAACTAATAAAGGCCTAATTGAGGGTAGAGAATAATCTAGTAGCCTAACTCTTGAATTAAGTGTCCCAAAGTACCATAAATTATAATTATCAAAGTTTGATGACAAATAAGACCTATTACTACCTTTGGATTAATTAGTGCATGCAATTGTTTTAGGCTAATGCAAAGTTGAGGAGAAAAATGTATAGATAGCCTCATATCATATGATCAGAGTCGTATAATAATGGTATTACCATTTAGAATGTAGCATTAGAACATCAACATGGTCGGTCCTAGTAAATTAATGCCACCAAGGGTTTGGACCACCATATTGAAACAATCTAATGGTTGAGCTAGCTAAGTTAACTTATCGAGAGACGGTAGAGCAATACTTAGGACAATATTTTGCTTTACTTTATCAGGCAGATTTCTTTGCTACCACAAAAGAATTCAAACCTAAGAATTAACATATTTCTCCCAAATATATCTAACTTAATAGCCTAAATCAACAACCTTACAATAAATAATTACTTGCATTAGAAAAAGTAAGTGGAGCTGGCACTAGAAGAGGCCAACCTAATTAGCTACATAGATAGTAGAACTATGACACTAGAGAAGGTGCAACAAGGAAAAATAACTCCTAATTCGAAGTAAAATGTAGACACATCAAATACGAGAGTCCAAGCATGGCTCATGCAGTTCTTATTAGAGTAAGTCGTGATGTAAGTTGTCGAATATGAGACCACAAAAGTGATCTGGGATAGGCTTGAAAAAGTTTTTTGAGTGGGAAACCAAGCACAAATGCTTCTTCTCAAATAGTCAATGTTTATTCCAAAGAATGGAGGAGTCAATATGTACATGTACCTCTCCAAAGCTAAGACTATAATTGATTAGCTTACCACTATGGGTCACACGGTATTCAATGATGACATCATATAAAAATTCTCCATGGGCATGATAAGAACTTTTTTCCTTTTGCCAAGAACATCAAAGCTAGAGGCAAAGAAATCTCCTTGGATAAGCTTCATGGTCTGCTATTGTAATAAGGCTAAAGTACGGATGACCTTTACCCATTATTTAAAATTGTTTTTATATGAAGGACCAAGCAATAAAGTAAGTTCCATATCAAGGTCAGATTTGGGATATCCTCTATCAATACTTCATTAACGGTCCTTTGGCTTGTTTTGCATCTAATTGACCCTTTTTTATCTAGCATCAACTCATTTGTCATGCCAACTTGCATGTTGTCATGTCTGCCTTACATTTATAGTCAATTTAGTTTTTAAACAAAATATTAGAGTCTATTTTCCCGTATATTCTTTTTAAGTATCTAGGCTCCTCCATTTGGTTTGTGTGACCTCTGGGCCCTACACTTATTTTGTCTTATGATGGATTTTAGTATTATGTGTTATTTTATAACCACTTTACCAAGTATGTACAATTGTATTTTTTGAAGCACAACAAATTTTGGACATCCAATAAAAATATTTCAATTCTAATAGGGGTGGCAAATTTTAAGGGCATACAAAGCACATTGTTGACCATGGCACTATTCATATGGTACCTTGTTTGTATACATTTGATCATAACAAATGTGTCAAAAGAAAGCACACGCATATCTTTGAGATAGGTTTGACGATAATGCACCTTGTTTTTATACTTAGTTAGTTCTGGTAAATTATAAATTTGTCTCTATGACTTATCTCATACATCGGAGTCCAAAACTATTATTAGACAATATTTCTGTTATGTATCAAGTTTAGTTGGGAATATTATTATTTCTTATTTCTTTTTATTGTTGAGTTATTTATTTTTTATATTTCTTATTATTTGATTTCTAATTCAATAGTCAAGTTCTATTAATTATGTTCATATTAAGTTTGTAATTTTTTGAATATATAATGCTTACGAATGTTTAGTATTTATTTAGCAAAGAATTAAGAACAAAGGTATTCATGTTATTTAGTTTTATTACTTTTATCAAAATTGTGCAAGGACAAAAGGTCAAGAAGCCCTCAAATCCTGCTATGCACTACTACAATCTGCATTGCGCAGCTACTTTGACTAATGTGGTATTAGAGCTTTGGTCATCAATACCCTCAGTGGGCTCCTCCAATGATAAAGGAGGCTACTCGATACTGGCCTAGATCTTGAAAGTTGCCAAAGATAACAATAAGCAGCTATGGGAAAAGATACATTAAGAGTTCAAGCAAAATATTGAAGACCTGGGTTATTAGATTTATGTAATAGAGATTAGGCCGGAGGGAAGAATGGCTATAAACCTGCCATCCAATCCTAATCAAAACCAACTTAGCCAAAATCTAAGGGGTCTTACTTGTACTATCACTGACCTTGGGTCCTCATATGGCATCACCAAATTCAAGACCATATATGTTGCTACTATCATTATTGGGTTCCCTTCCTGTAACCACCTAGGTAAGGTCATTACAGGCAGGTCTACCTCTAGTGACCTTAGACCACCAAGATAGACCGTATATATCATGCTACACTCCACCATATCATTCTAGCTTTAATTCACAAGGGTATAATGGCTATTCAGTAGAGGGCTATGCCATGTGAGGTTTTGGATACAGCTTTACAAGAGAATCAAAGACCACCTATAGCCATCAAAAGGTTATAGACAATCATATCCAATATAGTATTGAAGGAAAGGGATATTAGGCCTCAACTAATAATTATCCAACTTAGTATCCAGTAGAAGGAAGGGAAGACTAGGACCAATACCCAATAAAAAGAAGAGATGATTAAATCTATTATTCAATAAAATAGAGATATGATCATGCCTAATTTTATGGATATACGAGAGACCAACCAGCTAACTATGACCTAACTAAGGGTAAAGAACAATCTTGTGACCTAACCCTTAAATCAAGAGGTAGAATGGGTGTCCCAAAGTACCACAAATTAGAATTTCCAAATTTTAATAGCAAGGAAGACCATTACCTTTGGATTAACTAGTAAGAGCAATGTTTTTAGTCTAATGCAAAGTCGAGAAGGAAAAGGTATAGATGGCTTCATATCAATTGATTAGAGTCGCATAATAATGGTATTACCATTTAGAACATAACTTTGGAATACCGACATGGCCAACCTTAGTAAACTAATGCCATCAAAGGTTCGGACTACCATATTAAATTAACTTAATGATTGAGCTAGCTAAGTTAACTTGTCAACGGACAGTAGAGCAATATAGATAGCAATATTATGCTTTACTTTATCAGGGAAATTTCTTTACTGTCACACAAAAAGTTGACATGTTCATGTCAAGCTTACCCAACTTGCTTTACATCAATATCAAGCTTGATGTGTGTCTATAATATGCATTAAATGCTTATGATTTTTAGTTTATTTTTACATTTTATCTTTGATTTTATATTATTTTACTTTACATTTTGAGTTTTAGGTGACTAATAGAATTCTTTTGCTAATTTATAGGAAAAGTGGGAGTTTCAGAAAGGAATTATACTTGAAAGAGGAGCTTAGCAGAGACACTGCCTTGAAAGAATATTTTTGGTCAACTTTAAAGCAAAATTCATACAAGCTTATAGAGAATAAATTGGAAATCTTTTTTTTCTCTTTCTATTGATATAAAGAACGTATACATCAAAGTTCAAAAGAGGAAGTTGTGACCAAAACATTGAAGACTAATCTGACAAATTTTATTATTGCAAAAATTTGGGAGCAATATTGAAAATTTAGTTTTCTGATAAAGTAGGACCCTTTAGGTCAACCCTTTTAGGTTTTTAGGGTTATGAATATTATATATACCCTAATAGCTTTATTTTTAGGGATCTGATCTGATCTTTGATCTCTATCATTCATCATATTTTCATTTTATAAATTAGGTTTTGTTACAAGGAACTAGTCCTCTAGGTGAATTTAAGGGAAAAAATTATGGTTGTGAGGGTCTTGTTTTATTCATCTTATTCATTTGAGTATTTTCTTATTTCTTATTCATAATATTGTTCTTGAATAGTTTGTGGCTGTGAATTTATTCGAGAAGTAACATACATAGATTTTTTATTAGCTATTGCAGTTAGGAACTAAAATAGGAGCAAAGTTAATTCAGTGAGAAATGGTTGTTACCAAACACATTAACTAGGAATAAATAGCTAGTTTGTACATACAAAGGTTTTGAGTATAGCCACTAGGAGTAGGAACATCTATCCTTATGCTATTATCTTATAGTTACCCTGGCCTATGAGATGATAAATAATTAGTTAGGTAGTTGTTTGGCTAGTTGATTGTTAGATTTTCGTAGTCTTTTTGCAGTTACGAAGATTTACCCCTATTTGCTAGATGGATTTAATTATCTTCAGTAATTCAATGATCAACTATGTGGTATTCCAACCTTGAATCTACCATTTGTTTCTTATTATATTTTACATTCATATTTCTTTTCATTAACTTAGTTTAGTTTATTTTCTAATCATTCACAAATCTTCCCCCACTTTTCTTTTTTTGTTTAGTTCGTCAGGTTAATTAAATATTTGTTTCTCCTTGGATTAGATTCGATATTTCTACTTGCTTGTTACAAACTATTGATCCATAAATATCAATTTATTTTGAGGAGTTTTGACATGCTTGTTAGAGCTCTGAAATCTGACCTTAAAGATGCTGTGAGGCTAGTCTAAGCCTACGGGCACTAGACAGGTGGTGAAAAAATAGCGCTTACCAAACTAATACATGTCTACCAAAAAACTTTGATCCTACAAATTTGTCGATGGAGCCAGTCCACCATCTGACTCATTCTAAGTTGGATGATCGTAAGGCTAAAGGGCTATGTTTTAACTGCGATAAGGAGTTTGTGAAAGAACATTGCTATAAGCATCTTTTTGCATTATTGTGACAGATGACTACAAAGATAAAGATGGTCCAATGGATGATACCATTGAGTAGGTTAGATAGTACAACATTCCAGCTCAAGGATGAGCTATCTTGCAAAGGTGGGAGTGATATTTCGTAACTAATTTAGTTAGGAGTATTATTATTTCCTACTCTTATTTTCTGTTGAGTCTTTTATTATTTCATGTTATTTGTTATTTGATTTCCAATTCAATAGTCAAGTTTTATTAGGTATGTTCCTATTTAGTTTGTAATCGTTTAACTATGATGCTTAAAGTTATTTTATCAAGAAATAAGAATAAAGTTATTTATGTTATTTAGTTTTAGCATAGTTTTATCAAAATTGCGCAAAAACAAAAGAGTAAAAGGCCCTCAAATCCAACTATACAACATTACAATCTTCTTAGCAGAACAACTCTTATAGTAATAGATATCTATGTTATCTATGGCTTTGACCTTAGATCAAGCAGAAGCTTGGCTCACAATATGTGTCTTATAAAGGCAATGCCTCTAGAACTTTCACAACATCATCTAGAATATTTTGTTTCCATACCTACTTAACCTTGAGACCTCATGTGATTATGTCACTATTTACTCACCTGAATTCTCACAAAATTTCCTAATTGTTTTTAATCAATAGGCAATTGTGATCCTTTGATCTTCTTTTGTAAACTTGTATAAATGTATATAATCAGTGTAAAAAATAATAAGTAATTCAGATTAAAGCTTTTTTTCTAAAGAGAAACCATTCATTTTTTTAATACCTTCTCATTATGGCTGCTTATGATGAACAACCAAGGATGCCCATAACCAGGTGTAATATAAGCTCGATGCGACCAATTAGCTATTATGAAGGGCTCAAGTCGAGCCTATGCTTTGCGAGTATGGGCTCTTTCATCATATTGATGGCCCTAAATCAATCCCAGATAGAAAGAATGTTGCATTGATGAAAGGTGGCTCATTGATGCCCAATCCGACATTTGAGAAATTGTACAAAGAGGACCAAAAGGTGATTGCTTGGCTGACTTACTTGATGTCCGGATTAGTAATGCAACAAATCGTTGATTGTGTGATAGCTTTTAGAGATTTGGGGTTGCCTTGCAAAGATTTATGACACCTCTTCGCCCTGAGACACCCAATTGATAAGAATGATGTCATGGGGTATGTGCTATTCAGACTCAATGAGAGTTACCATCTGTTTGCTTGCTCCATTAAACTACGGTACGACCTAATGGTTGTATTAGGGTTACATGATCATATGCTTATTAAGGAGATGCTTCTCCATCAGACTAAAGGGACCCAATCTGAGTCCTTTGTTCTGTTAACTAAATACGTAAGATTTGGAAGATGTGGCTATCGTAGCAATAACCAATAAGGCCAAGGTATAGGCTGTTGGACCTCTTTTTATGGCAAAAGAGGAGGATAGGGGTAACGTAGTCATACCCCATATGGTGGATTCAGATCTAGATGCTCAAGTGATGGGCCTCATTTTTGACAGCCCCATGATCAAAAAGTGCAATGTTATAATTGCATAGGCTATATGCACTAAGGCAAGAACTACTCTAATGCACGACAAACATGGACTCGCGTTTCAGGCCTACAGGCCCATTATACCACATCCTCGAATGGTCCCTCTAGGTGCTTGCTTCAGGCATAACCCATCATCGGAATTCTAATGTATCTCACCTACTGATTCACTCTGAGTATATCGGGTATATAAATGTTACATTTGATAATGGATAATCGCTTTTTATTTCTCGTATTGTATCAATGACTTTTCTATTGTCTAAATCATTGTTATATTTGTCTAATGTCCTTTATATGCCTAATCTAGTACAAATTTGGTCTCTCTCTTAGTGCACTAACCTAGGATTATATTTGTGGGTGGTTCTTTCGTTGTTAATGACCATGTAACAAAGAAAATCATGCACTGCGGCTAGAGTAAGGATGGTCTCTAAACTCTCCAGTGTGTGGATCCTCTAATAAAACTACATGCCTACCATGCCATCACTCCAGCTATGACATCAAAGACTTGGTCATGAAAATCTTCAAATCGTGAAATCTGCACTCCGTTCTAAGTAAATTCAATTTTTGAATATAAAGCTATCAACTCAATGTCATGATTGTAGCATTGGGAAAAATCCACAAATTACATTTTCTTATGTCATTAATTTAAGCGTCGGGGCTCCTCGATCTCATACGTAGTGATCTCTGAGGTCCGTCCCCTATTAAGTCACTTGATGGTCATCAATACTTTGCTATTTTCTACGATCATTTTAGCACATATGTCTGATTTTATTTTCTAAAGTGCAAGTCTCATCTTATTGACGTATTCATCAAATTTTGCACACAAGTTGAGAAACTTTTTGGCAGGTCGATAAAAAAAATTCAATCAAACTGGGGTAGTGAATTTCAAGCCTTGACAACCTATCTCCAAACTCACAGCATTCTCCATTGAGTCTCCTTCCCATTCACATCAAAGCAAAATGGATATGCAGAAAAAAAAATACCGCCACAAAATCGAGAACAGCCTAGCCAATTCTAAAATCTCAAACCCTAAAATTCCAAACCGTAAACGTTAAACCATTCCCCAACCCTAAAACCTAAAACTTAAAACCATAAACCCTAAATCTTAGAACCCCAAATTTCAAACCCTAAATCTTAAAATCTTGCATTCTAATCTTGAACTATGGGTAACTTATTTTTGTACATTAAATGCAAACTAAACTTTAGTTTATTAATTTTTTCAAAAAAATTAAACACTTATTCAAACTAATTCGACTTCGATCGAATTTGACTATAATTCGATAATTAATAATCCGAATTTGATTTGTCCTTAGACAAATTACATACATTTTAAAATTTTATAAATTCAGATTCGAATCAATTCGATTCAAATTTGACCAAATTCAACAAATGGTAGAGGTATAGCCACATTTGTGATCTATTATCCTCTTGTAAAATGGCGTATAAAGGTCCTCTTCTCTGATTACTTTAATAAATTTCGATACAAACTTACAACGAAGTACGTACAGTAAGTACAGTGGCTACTTCTTGGTCCATGAAAGCACGCCAATAGAAACTTTCCTCCTTTAGGTGATCCTCCCCTCACTCTACGCTCAGCTACCCAGGTGATAAAGATCATTCCTTTTCACTAAAGTTTCTTCCTTTCTGTCCGATTTGATCTCGTGTTCTGCCTCGTTTGCTTCCCATTGCTTGTTCTCTTTCTGGGTTCTGTTCTTTGCTGTCGTCTCATTGAATGTCATTCTACGGTTTATGTGGTTGATTGGATAAATGGGTCGCTTGGGGTTTTTTATCAGTAGATGAATTGAGTTGGGTTGTGGATGTTGTCTTAAGCTTTTATTGGATTGGATATCGGCCGGTTGGTTCGGCCACTATGATGGAGTTTTTGGTAATAAAGAATTGACGGGTTGTAGAATTCAGAACCAAAGTAAACAGCCAAGTATCTTAGATAGCTAAAGTTTTCATGTTTGTGCTACGAGTAGATGATACGTTCTGTCTGAAAAACACAATGAAAAAGGCACGCGTTGGTCTGTGGAGACAGTCGGATGGATCACGACGCGTTACAAGTGGCTTCAGAGCAAGACCTCGGCTAGTACAGTTGGGTTTCAATACTCATAAATGCTATGATTGTGAAGCTAGTGATTAATGGGCTGCCATATCACCGGATCAAGTTATCATTGAGATTAGGTAGAATGAACTGAAGCGTCCGAATTATCATCTTGTGTAATCTTTTTAGTTCTAAGAAACACTCTACAGAAATTGTTGGCGCTAGATGACTTCCCATTAAAGATGCGACGGGATTTGTCGTTGTTGCTACTCGTCTACTTAAACCATTTTGGCACCATTTTCATTCTTTCCCTCTCTAGAGCTAGAGACCTTATCAGAACTAATGGTTTTAATTTCTATAGTATATGCTCAGTTTCTCTTGTCTTATTCAGCTCAGAATCTCAGATATGTACAAGAATCAATTACAAGAGTTGGCACAAAGAAGCTGCTTCAACCTGCCGTCTTATTCATGTATAAGGGAAGGACCAGATCATGTCCCTCGTTTTAAGGCTACAGTTAACTTTAATGGGGAGGCTTTTGAAAGTCCGACATTTTGTCCTACACTGAGACAAGCTGAACATGCTGCGGCTGAGGTAGCTCTGAATACGCTTGCTTGTAGAGGCCCTTCCAGAGTTTTGGCTTCCAGAGTGCTGGTGAGAATTGATCATCATGGAATTGGAAACCATTTTCTTTGTCTTGGTCTTAGAAAATGTTCATCTTCTGTCAAGTCAGAAAGCATGCTTGGAATACAAGTTTAAACATGAAGCAACTAATAGAAAGTCTATTGTTATATGACTTAATTTTCATGCTAATTATTCTGCTTAGAAGTTTAAACTTGAGTAAGTTGTTAATAAAAGTAACATTCATCACTTGACCTCTTTCTATCATGAAAGGCCTGAAAAGGGTGCAACCTTTTCCTCAGGCTTCTGCTTATCTTAGCTGATGTTGTAGATAGCGTCTTTGTCTTGGGAACCTAAAGTTTTTGACGAGGTTAAGCTGAAGATAAACCCTGAAACAAAAAGTTTAGCTGAACAATCACATTCTTGGGACTTGGATATTGTTGTTTAATTTGAGATATTCATCTGATTCCCATGTGCCATTCTCTGTTACATTGCTGGTACTTGCTTGAGTATCATCGTATACGTACAGTTTGCTGTCTGAGAGATGATCTATCTGGCACAGGATGAAACTGGAGTGTACAAGAATTTGCTTCAAGAAACTGCTCATAGGGCTGGTTTGAAGCTGCCGGCATATTCCACTGTTAGATACGGACCTGGTCATGTTCCCTCCTTCAAATGCAGTGTTGAGCTCGCTGGTATGAGCTTCAGTGGGGAACCGGCAAGAACCAAGAAACAAGCGCAGAAGAATGCTGCGATGGCTGCTTGGTCAGAGTTGAAAAGATGTAATGTTTCTGGCTTTTATTTACTAGATTCATATTCAGTGCACCTTAAAATAAAATGGTGTCAGTGTGCTCTTCTCTGGTCAGAGTTAGATTCTGCATGCTTTTGTTAGATTAATGCATATATTTACCTTTTGTCTGAAGAAAGTGGCTTGAACTAAATTCTATACTTCTAGTATCTAAAATCATAAGAGTGAGTATGGGATTTCATGTTTTTGCTTGATCATGATATTCTTTTTCTTTGATATGCCATGGGTTTAGATATCTAGAACTGTATAAGAGATGTTAGGAAGGCAAAAAGAAAGAAAGGAATTTGGTGACAGAATGTGAAAAGAGAAAAATCGAACTTCTGGTTCACCAAAGTGGAGATGTAGAAAGATGCATCAGTTTCCTTCATTAGAGGGAAGTCTAGTTGTTGTTCCTCTATTTGCCTTCCACTTTGTTTTCATAGGGCAACTTTGTTCATTTAATGAGCCTGGTTATCTGTCATATCTCAAAATGTTGCATTTTTCTTGTTGCAAATGTTAAGTTCTATGCACAAACCTTTCTTTCACAAGATTTATATTAAATAAAATTGAACTTCTGCTCGACTTTACAGTGGTTCAGCGGGGCACACCACGGGACGTCAAGAACAATGAAGAACAAGAACAAGTTACCATTGGCCGTTTCCTTGCTTCTACACTACCATCGGAGTTGAGAAAAAAACAATTTGAAGGCCAACAAATTCACGATCGATACTTTCCTGTTTGCCAAGAGTTGAGCACTCCAACACCTATTTTTCACACTACACAATGCCAAAGTTGGGTCTATCCATTCTTTTCTCATGAGATGGCCTTGTCCCAGATGTGGCATCACGAACATCTTCTGCAGCTTCAACACATTCCTTTTAGTCTTCAAGCTCTTCCGCATGTGCACGCTACACTTTCCCCTGACTCTCATTCGTTTGTTCCTGATACAAAGGCAGAACTTGCAGTTACCACCTCAAGGCCATCATTGTGTTTCTCAGATCAAATAATTGGTGAGCCAATCAGAAGAAAGTCAACAGTGAGTGTTCAGGAAATACATGAGGGGAAACCAGAAGGATTGCCTGCTATTTTGCCCTCTGTATGCCCCGAGTCCAGTCTTCTTGCACATGTCAATGCTGAAGCAAGACTCAAGGAGGCGGTTCCCGGCAATGAGAAGCAGAAGAATGCTGGAAGAGAAAGCAAAGCTGAAAGTGCTCCAAGTCTTGAGAACCAAGCTGGGTTGTTTGAGAATCCTTGTTCTAGCAGTTTAGATTCTGGATACAAATCAGTTGACAGCCGAGTGCAGAACCCTTGTGGCTATGATGCCTCCTCGTCCCATAGCCAATGCCCTCCACTGAGCTTCAGGCCATCATCGGTTGCACACCCTATCATGATCAGACCATTAAGGCCTGTACCTCCATCATCCGCTCATCCGATGTCACCACTGGGAGCAGTTGTGTCTTCACCTAGACCACAAGAGTCAGTAGCAGCGCGAATTCACGTCCCATCAAGGCTAAGAACAGGGGTTTCTACCCATCAAGCAGCATCCTGCTCTCGGGTAAAAATGAATGTTGGAAGCATGCAACCACGTTTCCTGGCCCCTGCTGTTCGAATAAGATCCGTTGTCCCTGTATGTTCAGCTCCACCTGCCCGTAAGACTTCAGTTCCCTGCCAAGAGCAGGTGCTACTGCCGAAGGACAAGGTAGATGCTGCTGTACCTTCACAAACTATGCCACCAAGCTCGTAGTTTGATCGGCTTAGGGTGTAAAATGATCATAGATAGAAGAAAGTTTTTCATTTTTTTCCTGTATCTTCAATCTGTGCATGTATACATCAGAAATTTTCTGATGCTGCATGTGGTGCTTTGGCAGGAGCACATAAAAGTTGATGTTATTCGGATTTAGTGTGGTATCAACTAAATAATAAAGATTAGTTCCTCCCACGAATCTCTGGCTCTTTCTCACATAAAATATGGCAACCACTCAAATTTTACGAGAAATCTCCATGGCGGAGGGGCTTGGCCCGATACCCATTGTTTTGTCGTCGAGACGAAGAGGCAAAGGCCGGAGATGAACTTGGTTTCTACCATTTTTGGAGAGACAAAGGCACACAGGTTTGAGAGTCTTGGAGGAGACTTGTTTCTGTTCTTTGCTTTCGGTTTTTTTTTTCTTTCGTTGTTGGTAAATTCACAAGAGATCATAAATGTTCAAGCAGTTGGAGTTTTAAACCAGTATTTCTCAAATAGTTTGTTGTTGATCTTGGTGGATGGTGTTATCCGACAAAAAGCGTGCAAGTTCTGACAAGACATGTTCTTCAATGTTCTTCTGGTTATAATTATCACAGATCAAATCATAGTGCCATAGCTTTCAATACCATTCACAAAACTATAACAACTTGGTATTAAACCAAAAATTGAGAAACTGAGTACAAGAGGTGAGAGACATTGCAAGAATTCATAGCCGTACAACATTAAAACACGTTCAGATTTCTTTGCTGAAAACTAATCCTAGAGGCCAATTCGGATGTTGGTGTTTTCGATACAGGTCAAGTAGGGATCATCATTAGAGACTCTTTTGGACAGGTTGTTATGTGCTATGTGCGTACCCTTTTGCATATTATTCATCCTACTATCCTAGAGGCCCACGGAGTGCGACTAGTCATGGACATCGCTCACTCTCTCGGTCTCAATCGAATCATCTTTGAATCTGATTGCCAGCCAGTAGTACATCAGCTCATTCAGGCTACCCCCGACCTAAGTGACCTAGCCGTAATTATCGAGGACGGCCTTGCTGCTATGGAGAATTTTCAGGAGTGCCGCTTTACCTTCATTCGGCGAGAAGGGAATAGGGCAGCTCACGCACTAACCAAGATTCGCTTACCAGTAGGGACCTTATCTATGTTGTATTCATCGTCCCCTACGGAGATTCTTTCTATTTTAGCAGTAGATACAGAGTGATGTACTGGCTTCTCCTATTGTTTTTAATATTGGAATGTAAATCCTATTTTACCTATAAAAAGTACTATATGCCATTGCTTGCTTGAAGCTATGGCATTGACCTTTTCTTTCTGTCCATTGCCTTGTTATGCTATAAGTGTCGACATTTTTCCCACCAAAAAATTAAAAGTATTGACATTAAGAGTCGGCTGTGAATGAGAGCTCAGAGCTCAGCTAGCAGTGGTGTTCCCTTGTTGTAAAAGAAGTCTATTTCACTAAAGAGAGTGAAGAATCGGGCGTCGGCTGATAATGAGAAGAAGGAAAAAA
Source organism: Hypericum perforatum (assembly GCA_012979155.1). NCBI lineage: Eukaryota > Viridiplantae > Streptophyta > Magnoliopsida > Malpighiales > Hypericaceae > Hypericum > Hypericum perforatum. The sequence goes on along the minus strand of SOPF01028113.1, from coordinate 69,970 downwards.
GAGAGATATGGAACAGTAATAGGTGAAGGAAAGGAGAGGTTGAAGCCTAGAGTTGAGAGAAAATGAAGGAAAGATGAGGTCCCAAGGGATTTGGAGCTTCTGTGGGATGATGGATGTAGGACCAAGACAATAAATGACTATCTTGATGGAGCCGTGGAGATGATTAAGCCCGATGGTTGGCCTCCTAGGTGGTTTTGTCCCCTGGAATGTGGTGAACCTTTGAACGGTTTCTCCAGTCCTTCTATTCTTGCAGGGTACTGTGATATAGTTAATAGGGATAAAGACAGTTTAGTACCCTGTATTATTTAAAATGGACACTTTGCACCCCGTATTATAAAAATATCCTAATAACTACCCCGTATTTTACTCCGGCCACACTTGACAAAATAGTCATCACCGGAGATGACATGGCAAAATTGTGGCAATGACAAGGAAGTTAAAAAAATTGACAGAGATTAAAAAAATTAAAAAATAGATTCCTCCTCTTCGCTCCAACACAATGGACTCTCTTTTCCGACTACTTTATTCTCCAGAAAAATTGCACCATCGCCGACCATGAAGCTAATTGAAATCATCCTCCATCAAGCCTTTAATTGTGGCACCCTACTCAATTAAGGAAATTGTAGTACCTAATAACAAAACCTTAATCTACAACGGCTTTGTCAATGAGTAAAAATCAATTAGAATCAAGTTCCAAGCTCCACCACAAAATGAAAATGTGGATTGCTCCATAATGAAATTGCAAGAATGGAAATTGCAGTACCTATTGCCGAAGCAGCCTGGTGGATTTCCAGGTGGAGGTCGACGTCACTCTCGACGACTACGGTTAGGGGTGCTGTAAACGTCGTTAATCGGGCAAAACAATCAATCAATCGTCCCCGACCATTCCAATTACCAACCCATCTGTTCCGGCTAACCAAACTTAGATCGAAATATGTGGAACTGAAGCTTTTATGGATTCTCCTTCTCTACGGCACAAAGTAGGGTTCCGAGGAAGAAATCCTAGTTTTTGATTTTTTAATCCATGTAAGTTTTTTTTAAGTTCCATGTCACTGCTACGATTTTACCATGTCATCTTCGATGATGACTCATTTTGCCAACAATGGCCGGAGTAAAATACGGGGTAATTCTTTGGGTATTTTCATAATACGGGATGCAAAGTGTCCATTTCAAATAATACAGGGTACTAAAGTGTCTTTAACACTAGTTAATAATGCATATGAGATCTTCGTTGCAAAGACGTTAATGAATTTGTCCTACTATAGAATTTGGATTAGGTGGGGACAAAAGATAGGTTGTCCCTGTATAGGGACAACCATCTAGGCCATTGGATCATAATATATTCAAAAAAATTATGATTCAATGACTATTAATCACCAAGGACATTTACGACTTTTGCCCAAAATTAATAAACTCTCAGCAGTAAATGTTTTGTTCTTTTTAGGCAGATTATCAATTAATTCTCACTTTTTAACAAATCTAAAAATTTGAATAAATTAATTAGTTATGAAAAAAGGAATTAACAAAAAAATTATTCATCCTTCTCTACTCCATCCACGTTTCCCAAAAATCAAAAAATTGTCCACCTTCACGTTCTCAAAACACTTCACGTGACTGGTTTGTCTCGCCGTAATACTGATTTGTTTTGCTGCATTACTGGTTTATTTTGCTGCGTGACTGGTTTATTTCGCTATATTACCAGTTTGTTTTGCTACTTTAGTGGTTTAGTTTTCGTAGTTACTAGTTCAGTTCTCTTTGTTACTGGTTAATTGTCCTACGTTATTGGTTTGGTCTCCTATGTTAATGGTTAAATTATCTGTGTTATTAGTTTTTTGTTATGTGTTACTGGTTAGTTTTCCTACGTTATTGGTTTGGTCTCCTATGTTAGTGGTTAAATTATCTATGTTATTAGTTTTTGGTTCTGCATTAGTGGTTTGTGTGTTTGTGTTGACCTATTTCATAATATGAAAAAAACGAGAGTCAATGCATGGTGTCAAAAAGAAAACTAGTAACGAAGGATAATAAACCAGTAACATAGGACATTAAACCAATAACGTTGGATTTTAAACCAGTAACGTATGACATTAAACCAGTAATGTGAGACACTAAACTAGTATTTGAGAAGAGAAAAACTTATAAAATTATTTAATGGTGATTAAAACTAATGACTAGCAACACCGTCATTAGTCATCGATATTTGATGGACGGGGTTCGTCGGTTGTCGATCGTCGGTCACTATAGATTTATGATAGTTTCACAAACTTGATTCATAAGAAGTCTTTGTTGACTTTGAATATTACACAAAAATTATGGACCAAATTAAATATAATTATGACCATGTGTAGGAATAAACTTGTCATAGAAAACATCATTTATCATTTTTATTTGTGTGTCTTAAGATTGATCTTTCGATATACTTATATTTATTTTGATCAAAACTAGCGATCCATAGTACTCATATATAATTGACTTTATGAGCAATGTACTACTTTGCTTAGCATTATTTGATTGTACTCAACCAAATTCTAATTTGTACTTAATCAAAATACTTAAGGTATTTTCAATTTCCCCCTTTTTTGATAAGGACAACTTTATTAGAATTAGCTAAGGCTCTATCTCAATCTATGTTGAATAAGTTTTCCTCAATGAACCGTACTCCCCTTATCTTCATGCACTTAAGAACCGTGTTATATCATTTATGATACATTTAAGTTCATAATAAACATGAGCCATCACAAATTTGATTAAGCATAGTGCATTTGAAAGTGATTTTACTTAGTTTATTAGTGCAAGACGTATGTCATTTTAAGCATACATCTATCTAATAAATATGATGAGTAGAAATAGCAATCATAAGTAGATAAAAGTAATTGAACAAATTTTAAAGCATTCAAAATAAACATAACAGTCAAGGATTACAAAAAACATTCATCCAAGGCAATAAGATCAAAAGATCTTCAAAAGATTTATTTTTTAGGATGGAATAAATTAGTACGAGTCGTCATCACTTATATCTATTCCATTATTTAAGTCATGAGCAAACTCAAAATCTTCAAAGGACTCTTAAGAACCCTAGTTTTACCAAAGGTAGTGGATGACTTCTTATCTATTCCATTATTTTATCGGTATCGGAGAATTTTGCCAATTGGTAAATTATTTGACTAATATGGTTTGAGGCATGATTTAAGGACTTATTGGGACTTAGAGAGAAGTTGGAGATGATATTTGAATAACTTATAAGTTTGAGGACCAAAATGGTAAAAGTGGACAAGTGGCTTATGGAAAAACTTACCATTTTTGGTAAGTTTCTTAGGTAAATATCTAGAGCTTGTGAGTGGAGTTGTTCTCATCCTTTAGAAAGAAAAGAGAGAGAGAGAGAGAGAAGGACGTAGAAGGAGAATAAGGAGAAGAAGGGAAGAAGGAAATCTCGGATTTAAGCTTTGGATTAAGCTTTATTAGAAATTAGGTTAGATCTTTGGATTTCTTTTAAGTTGATGTTGAGTTTGATGAATTTGGAGGACTTTTGATATGGGCCTAGTGAAGAGCATGTATAGTTTGGAGGTGTTTGAGGGTTGTTATGGATGTTATGATGGTTATAGATATGGATCTATGTTGATATTGTGAGTAGAGGACTTTTGTGCATATTTTAGAACCTTTGGGTTAAAACCCTTTATTTTGAGCATATATGGATGTTGAGGTTGGATTGATGATTGAGGAGGTTTGGTTAATGTTGTGAGAAGTTTTGATGATAGGTTAAACCTTAAGATTTGATTAGGGGACTATTGAGCTTATTTTAGAAAATTTTCTATAGAAAACCAACATTTGAGACTTTAGTGTAGATTCTCCACTTTCTTTATATTTGGAGGATGTTATTGATGAGAGAGTTGTCTCTTATGATTTAGTTGATCGTCTTGTGGAGTCCAAACACAAGGGACGTAAAGCAAAGAACGGAGACTTTTAGGAGCTTTTGTGCAACTTGGTTTAAGGTAGGGGAATATTATCCCTAACCTTTGTGTTGACTAGCATTGTTTGTTATGAATTTGTATTTATATTTTGATATAATGATTATGTGGTTATATGATGAATGGCGTATGTAAGTCTTTGCTTTGTGCGATTTGGTGATTTTTGGTTATGCTTGGTTTTGGAAAATATGGGTTTATGGGATTATGAGATTTTGTTTTGGAACTTATGAATGTGTGTGGTATCTGTGTGTTGATTTGTGAGATGGCGGACGATGAGGTCTACCCGTGTCAACCGGGGATGTTGACATATGTGCACATGTTTTTGGGGATACATTGGATTTGATACGATTATGATATGGCCGGCGAAGTTTGATTATGAAAGTGCTATAAGATATGGTATCCCAGTGTTGTGGGAGGGAGAGAAACATTCTAGACCTATCCGAAGTCCATCCATGATATGACGTTCGCGATGCCACTTTCGGGTCAGAATGTGTCTATGTGTATGAATATGAATTTGTCATTTATTTACGATTAAATTACTTGTGATGTGCTAAGTGTTATTTTGGCAACACTTGTCTATGCATGATTTGAGTCAATGCATGTGGTTGGTTAGTTAATTATAGGTTAGTTTTAATATCCTCTACTAAGTACTTCCAAGTACTTACCCCCTCCTCCATAGGTGACGAGAACTAGAAGTTCTACTTTGGCGTCCGAAGAGTTTGGTTTGTTCTTCGTGTGAAACCATCATTTTCTTCCAGGTTTCTCGAAGTCTTCGGATGGTACTCCTTTCTGATCTTAGACGAGTCGCTCCATTATGCATATAGTAGGACCTTGCGTTTAGACTTTAGAACTTTGTAATAATACTTATGATGTATATATATATTATGGTTTACGCTTCCACAATGATTACGCTTCCGTGATTATGATTTGCGTTATGTATGTTCGAGGCTAGTTGGACCACGGCTCTTTCGTTTGAAAAGCGTGATCCAATATCGGTCAGCGACCTAAATTTGGGTCGTGACAGAGTTGGTATCGAAGCCATAGGTTCTCAAAGCTCTAAGTTGTGAGAGCTTAGGATTCTTGAGTTTGAATTGTTTGTTATGTAAAATGAAATATAGAATTGTCATGTCTTTGTCATCTTTCGTGTGTCGATCCTTAGTGAGTTAATTCTAAATCATTCGTATAAGAGGATATGACAAGTACTCCTAGTGATTCTGAAATGGCAAGGGGGAACAATGAGAGCTCCCAAGGACGAAGGGAAGAAGTGGCATCTGAAGTTTTGTCACAAGTTGGGATCGTTGGAGATGAGATTCCGTTACTTGTCGCTAATGTACTTGCACCTGTGTTGGAAGGACAAGGAAGCGACAGTGTGGATCGTGTAATGAGAGCGATGGAGAAATTCATCACTGTCCAACAAATTTAGGTGGAGCAGAGTGTCGCTCAAGTTTCTAAGGATGACTCTTTGGGAGAGTTTTTGAGATTGAAGCCACCAACCTTTTCAGGTATGAAGAGTAATCCTTAAGTCTTCATCGATGAGATGGAGAAGAGGAAAAGAATCTTGAGATGTGATGGGATAAGAATGGTGGAGCTCGCTTCATTTCAGTTGGTTGGCTAGGCTAGAGTATGGTTCCAAAATGAGGGATCATATGCTTGGACGTGGGAGGTCTTCAGCAAGACCTTATTGGATCAATTTCTACCTGAGAGTTTGAAGGATGCTCGAGCTTTCGAGTTTGAGCGACTGGTGAAAGCACCTGGGATGACGGTGGATTAGTACGATCAGAGGTTCAACTATCTGTCACGTTATGCAGAACATTTGATCCCCGATGAGAAAAAGAAGGTGAAGAGGTTTATTCGTGACCTTGACGATTCCATGTTCAAGATCATGATGCCTCGTGGATTTGAGACTTATACTGCTGCTGTGGATTGTGCTCGGACATTGGAGAAGCGAGATGGTGATCATTAGACAGCTCCGAGCCAGTTAAAGATTCGGAAGATTGATAGACAGCCACAGAGGAGTGTGAACCAAGGATTCAGGCTGCAAGAGAGGTGGTCTGGTGGTCAGTTAGTATCGTCTAGAGGTGGAGGACCAGTTGGGAGATTCGGTGGAGGAAATGACTTTCGTAGGCAGCATTCAGCTCTGGGTCAGTCCAGCAACTCCAGGATGTGCCCAAGCTGTGGGAAACAACATCCAGGGGATGTGTGCTACAAGCGGATCGGAGCTTGCTTCAACTGTGGCAAGGTAGGCCACCTAGTTCGAGATCGCCCTACATTCGGACAGCATAGACAAGTGGCGAGCATGGTAGCCTCGCAGTCTGCACAAGTGAATCATCATCCACAAGTCCATAGGGAAGCTGGTTCAAGGGTTAAAGGAGTGAGATCGGGAAGGTGGAGGAAGCCGAATGTAACCTCGTGTGTATGCCTTGACGAGAAGAGATGCGAAGGCTAGCAACAATGTGGTTGCAGGTACCCTTTCTGTCAATTCGTCTAATGCATGCATTCTATTTGACTTGGGATCCACACATTCTTTTGTGTCATCTCGGTATGTGCAATTTTTGGATATTTTGCCTATGTGCTTAGATGAACTTATGATTGTTGCTACACCTTCGAGTAGTTATGTGAATATTTGTGAGGTGGTCAGATCATACGTTATCTCAGTCAGTGGACGTGAGTTGTCGACTGATTTGTACGTATTGGATATGGATGATTTTGACTTGATAGTGGGGATGGATATGTTATCCTCTTACCATGCGGTGGTAGACTGCTTTGAGAAGCGAGTCACTTTCCGTCTGTTAGAAGAGAGGGAGTTTGAGTTTCAAGGTGAACGGAGGGTGACGGTAGCTAAATTGATTTCGTTTATGAAAGCTACTCGGTATTTAGAGAGGGGATGTGTGAGCTAACTAGCTTGGGTGAAAGAAATTTGGAAGGATGAAGTTTCAGTGGATGATATTCCGGTGGTTAGGGAGTATTCGGATGTGTTTCCCAAAGATTTGCTGGGATTATCTCCTATGAGAGAGATTGAATTCTGCATTGAGTTAGAATCTGGCACAGAGTCGATCTCGATACTGCCGTATCGAATGGCTCCGGCTGAGATGAAAGAGCTGAGAGAGCAGTTGTAGGATCTATTAGATAAGGGCTATGTCAGGCCTAGTATGTCTCCGTGGGGAGCACCAGTTTTATTTGTGAGGAAGAAAGACGGAACTTTACGGTTATGTATAGATTACCGGGAGTTGAATAAGATGACCGTTAAGAATTAGTATCTACTTTTAAGAATTAATGATTTCTTCGATCTACTTCGGGGAGCTAAGTGGTTTTCCAAGATTGATTTAAGATTGGGATACTACCAGTTGTGGATAAGAGAATCGGATATTCCAAAGACGGCATTTAGGACTCAGTATGGACATGATGAGTTTTTGATCTTACCGTTTGGCTTGACAAATGCTTCGGCTGCATTTATGGACATGATGAACCGGACATTCAAATCTTTCTTGGATCAGTTTGTGGTCGTCTTCATTGATGATATTTTGGTATATTCTGCGAGTCAAGAAGATCATGAGAAGCACCTTAGGTTGGTATTGCAAAAGCTGCGAGAGAAAGAGCTATATGCTAAACTCTCGAAGTGTGAGTTTTGGCTGCAAAGTGTAGCATTCCTAGGGCACGTAGTGTCTAGTGATGGAGTTTTTTGTGGACTCCAAGAAGATAGAGGCTGTGATGAGTTGGCCTACTCTGACAAATGTGACTGAGATTCGTAGCTTCTTGGATTTAGTAGGTTACTATCGACGGTTTGTCAAAGACTTCTCTATTTTGGCATCACCGTTAACCCGGCTAACTCAGAAGAATGCGAAGTATGAATGGTCGGAGAAGTTAGAAGAATGCTTCAGAGAGCTAAAGGATCAGTTGACACATGTACCCGTGTTAGTCCTACCTTCGGGTTCGGGTAGATATTCAGTCTACTGTGATGCATCAAAAGTTGGATTAGGATGTGTTTTAATGCAGCACAAGAACGTCATCGCCTATGCTTTTAGACAACTGAAGAAGCATGAGGAGAACTATCCGGTCCATGATTTGGAATTGGCGGTAGTGGTATTCGCCTTAAAGATTTGGAGGCATTATTGGTGAAAAGTTTGAGATCTTTACGGATCATAAGAGCCTCAAGTATATCTTCGAACAACGAGATTTGAACTTACGGCAAAGGAGATGGATGGAGTTGCTCAAAGATTATGATTGTACCATCAACTATCATCCGAGAAAAGCTAATATAGTAGCCGATGCTTTGAGTCGGAAATCGGTAGTTCAACCAAGGTTCTTGGCTGAGATGCATATGAGACCTATCTTGCGATGATGAGTCATAGATTTGCAAAAGGAAGATCCGGAAGTGATCGAGATGATAAGAAAATTTGAACTAGATGTGTTGCCTAAGTTCCAACTTGATGATGGGTGTGTTATATTATGGACTATGAGTGGTTGTTCCAGATGTCAGAGATTTGAGAAGAGAGTTATTGGCTCAAGCACACCAAGTGGTGTATAGTATGCATCCGAGAACTACGAAGATGTATCACGACTTGAGAGGTAATTATTAGTGGAAGGGCATGAAGCGAGACATTGCAATTTTTGTCTCCAAGTGTCTAACTTGTCAGCAAGTGAAAGCAGAACATCAACAACCTTCGAGATTATTGCAACCTTTGGAGATTCTGATGTGGAAATGGGAATGGATTACGATAGATTTGTTAGTGGGACTTCCGACAACCTCTCGAGGTTATGACACCGTGTGGGTCATCATTGATAGATTGACCAAGTCAGCACATTTTTTGCCGATCAAGATCACCTACAATGCAAGTAGGCTAGCCCAGATATTCATTAATGAGATCGTTCGGTTGCATGGCGCACCGATTTCGATCATCTCCGATTGTAGAATGCACTTCACATCGTGATTTTGGAGGAAATTTCAGGAAGCTATGGGGACTGATTGGATTTGAATACGGCCTTTCATCCTTAAATGGATGGTCAGTCTGAACGGGTCATTCAGATTTTGGAGGATATGATGCGAATTTGCATCATTGATTTCGGAGGAAGTTGGGATCAATATTTGCCTTTAATGGAGTTTGCATATAATAATAGCTATCAGGCGAGCATTGAGATGGCTCCGTATGAAGCTTTGTACGAGAGGAAGTGTAGATCTCCTTTATGTTAGAACGAAGTTGGTGAGAAGCAACTTTTGGGGAATGATTTGGTGCAAGAGACTAATGAGAAGATTCAATTGATCCGATGAAGATTAGAGTCAGCTCAAAGTCGGCAAAAGTCCTATGCAGACAAGAGGTGGAAAGACATCGAGTTTGAAGTGGGGTGGCAAGTTTTTCTCAAGGTATCACCCATGAAGAGGACAATGAGATTCGAAAGAAGAGGAAAGCTAAGTCCTCGGTATGTTGGTCCATTCGAGATTCTGGAAAGAGTTGGACCAGTTGCGTATCGGTTGGCGTTGCCACCATCTATGTCGCATGTTCATCCAGTTTTCCACATCTCCATGCTTAGGCAGTATTTGCATGATCCTACGCATGTATTGGAGCTGCAAGTGGTGGAGATTAGTGGTGATATGACGTATCAAGAGAATCCGATAAGGATTTTGGATCGAGAAGTCAAAAAGCTTCGGAATAGAGAACTTCCAATGGTCAAGATCGAGTGGGTTAATCGCTCGTTGGCCGAAGCGACTTGGGAAATAGAGGAGGAGATGAAGGCCAAGTTTCCTCATCTTTTCGAATGACAAGTAAGTCGACCTTTCATTAAGCAAATTTGGGGGGAGACTGTTACAACCCTCGCTAGTTTTGTTTTTGTCGTGACCGTTAGGTCTGACCGTTGGTTGTGTTTGTGTCGATTGGTTTTAAAACCGTTTGGTTGATTTTGTCGTCCTTTGGGGGAATTGGTATAACTTTTTCGTGTGGATCTCGATTTGGATGATTTCAAGTCGTGTTTGTCCGTGACACGATTACGTATGACTTTTGTGTTTGAGTTTTGTGGTTTGAACCATTCGTCTTTGAGTTTTGAGCTCGTTTTGGAAGGGTTACGATCGGTAGGCTTAGTTCGTCGACTTTCGGTAGAAAAATCATAACTTTCGCATACAAACTCTGAATCGAGCGATTCCTAAACGAGAAGATTCGTAAGACCTAGAGCTACGATTTTGATGTTGTGCGTTTTGCGAAGTTTTGGATCGAGGACCCAGCGGGGCGCTGGGAAGACCAGCGGAGCACTGGGAAGACCAGCGGGGCGCTGGAAAACTAGCTGGAAGGGTCCAGCGAGATGCTGGTTTGGCCAGCGGGACCTTGGGCTGCGCATTTTGTTTCAAAAATTCATAACTTCCTCATACAACTTCCGATTTGAGTGATTTCAATTTGAGTAGGTTCGTAATATCCAGAACTATAATTTTGTTAAATTAGTTTTGTTAATTGAGGACTTATGTGAAAGGATCATGAGTGAGATTGTGTGTGTTCGGTTATAGGTACAAATTTTATCGGTATCGGGGAATTTTGCCAATTGGTGAATTATTTGATTAATATGGTTTGAGGCATGATTTAAGAACTTATTGGGACTTAGGGAGAAGTTGGGGATGACATTTGAATAACTTATAAGTTTGAGGACCAAAATGGTAAAAGTGGACAAGTGGCTTATGGGAAAACTTACCATTTTTGGTAAGTTTCTTAGGTAAATATCTAGAGCTTGTGAGTGGAGTTGTTCTCATCCTTTAGAAAGAAAAGAGAGAGAGAGAGAGAGAGATGGACATAGGAGGAGAATAAAGAGAAGAAGAGAAGAAGGAAATCTCGGATTTAAGCTTCGGTAAGTGATTTTCGGATTAAGCTTTATTAGAAATTAGGTTAAATCTTTGGATTTCCTTGAAGTTGATGTTGAGTTTGATGAATTTGGAGGACTTTTGATATGGGCCTAGTGAAGAGCATGTATAGTTTGGAGGTGTTTGAGGGTTGTTATGGATGTTATGATGGTTATAGGTATGGATCTATGTTGATATTGTGAGTAGAGGACTTTTGTGCATATTTTAGAATCCTTGGGTTAAAACCCTTTATTTTGAGCATATATGGATGTTGAGGTTGGATTGATGATTGAGGAGGTTTGGTTGATATTGTGAGAAGTTTTGATGATAGGTTAAACCTTAAGATTTGATTAGGAGACTATTGAGCTTATTTTAGAAAATTTTCTATAGAAAACCAACATTTGAGACTTTAGTGTAGATTCTCCACTTTCTTTGTATTTGGTGGATGTTATTGATGAGAGAGTTGTCTCTTATGATTTAGTTGATCGTCTTGTGGAGTCCAAACACGAGGGACATAAAGCGAAGAATAGAGACTTTTAGGAGCTTTTGCGCAACTTGGTTTAAGTTAGGGGGATATTATCCCTAACCTTTGTGTTGACTAGCATTGTTTGTTATGAATTTGTATTTACATTTTGATATGATGATTATGTGGTTATATGATGAATGACGTATGCGAGTCTTTGCTTTGTGCGATTTGGTGATTTTTGGTTATGCTTGGTTTTGGAAAATATGAGTTTATGGGATTATGAGATTTTGTTTTGGAACTTATGAATGTGTGTGGTATCTGTGTGTTGATTTGTGAGATGGTGGACGATGAGGTCTACCCGTGTCAACCGGGGATTTTGACACATATGCACATGTTTTTGGGGATACATTGGATTTGATACGATTATGATATGGCCGACAGAGTTTGATTATGAAAGTGCTATAAGATATGGTATCCCAGTGTTGTGAGAGGGAGAGACACATTCTAGACCTATCCGAAGTCCATCCATGATATGATGTTCGCGATGCCACTTTTAGGTCAGAACGTGTCTATCTGTATGAATATGAATTTGTCATTTATTTACGATTAAATTACTTGTGATGTGCTAAGTGTTATTTTGGCAACACTTGTCTATGCATGATTTGAGTCAATGCATGTGGTTGGTTAGTTAATTATAGGTTAGTTTTAATATCTTCTACTAAGTACTTCCAAGTACTTACCCCCTCCTCCATAGGTGACGAGAGCTAGAAGTTCTACTTTGGCATCCAAAGAGTTTGGTTTATTCTGCATGTGAAACCGTCATCTTCTTCTGGGTTTCTCGAAATCTTCAAATAGTACTCCTTTTGTGATCTTAGACGAGTCGCTCCATTATGCATATAGTAGGACCTTGTGTTTAGACTTTAGAACTTTGTAATAATACTTATGATGTATATATATATTATGGTTTACGCTTCCGCAATAATTACACTTCCGCGATTATGATTTGCATTATGTTGTTCGAGGCTGGTTGGACCACGGCTCTTTGGTTTGAAGAGCGTGATCCAATGTCGGTCAGCGACCCGAATTTAGGTCGTGACAGGTTTCTTTGTCAACAAAATCCTAACTCTCTAACATAGCATGTCTTCTTTTTCTTTTAGGCTAGCCTTAATGTAAGGAATGGAGACTTCTAATATCCCATAATAAAATGAGCCACTTGCTCAAGTTGAGGAGAAGATTCATTATCATCATAATTTTATATTGGATTTTTATCATAGGAGCAGTGGTACTATCATCTTCTTCTAATATATGATATTTGAGAGAGGTACTAATATGAGGAGAAAAATTTTCTTTGAGAGCAAGATCAATAGACTTTTGAGATAAAAATTTATTGTTGTCCATTGGTAGATTGTCAGTATCCTTTGGCAAATAAGAAGTCACTAGAAAAAACTAGTTTGAGCCTTTAGCAACATAAGCTCTTCTAACACTTTTTGTATTATTTCTTAGCAAGTAGCTTCTTTATGGACTCTCTTGCTTGTCAATTTGGACTTCTTCAACTTAGGGCAATAAGGAAACATAATTTTGTTAGAAGAACTTTTGAGAGTAAGCTTCCTTTTCTGAAACTGTTTTATCTTCTTTAGATTGAGAGAATAGTTTCTTTCCTTTTCTTGTTAACCCAAACCTCTTCATTTTCTTTCACTCTAATTCTTTAAATAATTGTATCATTGTACACATCTATAAGAGTAGGACTTGTGTGCAGATGATCATATATTCCAACCATAATAAGAATGCATTATATAATTCTTCCATAAGGAAAAAATTTCTTGGGCTCTATGACAGCTTGCTTGATCATGTATCAAAAAGCCATACTAATATTTTTCATAGCCTATACATACTTAAAAAGTTCATCTCTTCATTGATAATAGCATTGGTGTTAGAAGGCTTGTTGAAGACAACTGTGACAACAAAATGCTAAACCATTCTGAACTCAGCATCATGGATCTTAGTGGCCCTATAATTAACTTTAACTTTCTTGAAGGCCATCGTATTGATTAGGTTACATGTTTCCAGTCCTATGAATCTCTTACTCTAAAATTTGATTGAATTTGTTCAATTATTGATTATTCCAAGCATCTCTCCAAAATTTTGAAGTGATGGTGTAGAAATTTTTCTCATCACACTATTGTAAGGCACTAGCATTATACTTAGAACCTCTAGTTTCTATATAATGCTCTCAGTTTATCAGTATTTATTCCATAGCCTATTATTATCAGACTTAATAAATCAGATAGATCAAACCACTCTTTAGCCTTTTCATCCAAACCTATTGACAATAAGTTTCTCCAATCTATTATTTGTTCACTACTGATCGTCTTAATACAATAACATATTATAATATCTAAGGAACTCATCATTCTTGAACTAAAAATTCTTATAGATAGAATGAACTATTATTAACTTATGTGACTTAGGCGAGTACCTCTTTTGAAAGGTCTCTTCTATTAGAGTACTCTTGGTACCAACTTCTTCTTCTTCTTCAATCTAAACAGCCTTGTCCTTGGTGGTCCTTGAAGAAGAATTTCACCCTCTTGTTTGTGGGCTCTCTTTTGGAAAAGATTCTCTTTTTATTATCCAATTTGATCTCCTCCCCTTTCTTCTTACTCACCTTCTTTACAGGTGGCTTCTTTATTGGGGTCTTTCCTTTGTCTTCTTTCTCAAGCACAGGAGGTTTAACATCCTCCTCTTGATCCTCAACATGCACTTCATCTTCTATCTCTAGTTCTTCTTCTTAAAAGCATTTAGAATCTCTTTAAAGTAGATTTCTTCTCATGCATCATCGTAGAGGACTCCCTCTTTTTATAGAAGAGGATTAAGAAGGTTTCTCTCTCTTTTTCATAAAAGAGACTACTAGAAATTTTTCAAGGTATAGTTCTTGAGATTTGGAAAAGTTTTGTAGGCATCCTCATCTTTCCAAGTTAGAGAGAGAGAGCAATTTTAGGTTGGATAGAGGAGTGGGGGTTAGATTGAAGGAAAGGATGGTGGGAGAGAGGAAGAAAGAAGATGATTATACTTGAATTAATTAAGTAAGTAAAAATAATCATTCTCTTTTGTAGAATAGTAAGTGTCCTTATTGAAATGATATTTTAAAATAGCTATTACGATTTGACAAGTGGTAATTATTTTTTATTTATCGTTAGTAATGGCTGAGTATATCTCTTAGTCAATTACAACCTTTAGTTTGAACTTCTCTTTACTTGCTAAAACCTAATTATCTTTTTATCTAAGTAAATTTTTTTTGCAAGGGTTCGATGCATAAATATCTACCAGTTGATTTTTAGAGCATAACAAATGCATTTCTATATCACTATTTGGACATAATCTCTTAAAAAGTGTGTCTAATCTTAATATGTTTGGTGCATAAATGTTGAACCTTATTTTAATTAAGGTAAATAGTACTAGTATTATCACACATAACAAATATTTTATTGAAATTTATATAGTAATCTTGTAGTTTTTGCTTTATACAAAGAAGTTGAGAACAACAACTTCTAGTAGACACGTATATACTTCAGTTGGAGAAAAAACATATAATTTTGCTTCTTACAAAATCATGATACTAGTGTGTTTCCAAGCAATTGGTACGTTCTTGATATACTCTTTCTATCCAGCTTGCAACCTTCATATTAGTTGTCTAAATATCCAATAAGCTTAAAGCCACTTTTCTTAGGATACCAAATTTCTAAGTTGGTTATCTCTTTTAGATTTCTAAGTATCATCTTAACAGTGATAGTATTAGATACATAAGATAAGATTGAAATCTAGCAGATATGTAAACACCAAATAATATATCAAGTCAAATGGCAGTTAAATAAAATAGGGATTTGATCGTACCTCAACACTTCTTCTGATAAAAAAAGACACCATCCTTAATCTTGTCCAACCTCGTGGTAGCAGCCATATAAGAGCTCATTTTATTAAGCTTCATCATGTTAAGCTTCTTCAAGATATCATTTGCGTACTTAGTTTAATTTATGATATTCTCTATTTTAGGTTAAATTATTTGAATACCAGGGACATTTAGATTCTCTTATTATGCTCATCTTAAACTATTTTTCCATGATTGTTTAGAGCTTCTTGCATATAGAATCATTGATTGTACCAAAGATAATGTCTTGGACATATATTTGCACAAGAGAAATTATTTGTTATATCTTTGATGAACTATGTTGTATTAACATTGTCTCTTTTGAAACTTTTTTAATTAGAAAACTCTAGGAGTTTGTTTCAAATCATATGGAGCTTTGTTTAATTTGTAAGCATGATCTACTTTGTCAAAAAAATTAAAATTAAGTAGTTGTTCTACTTAGACTTCTTCTTTAACAATACCATTTAGGTATGCACTTTTCACATCTATTTGATAAAGTTTGAAGTTGTGGCATGCAAATACTAAAAGTAACTAAACAGCTTCTAATCTAGCAATATGTAGGAATATTTCATCAGAGTCTATTCCTTCTTCTTTGAAATAACCATGTGCCACAAGTCTAGCTTTATTTTGAGTTACAATAGAACTTTTATCTATTTTATTCCCGAAGACCCTTTTGGTTTTTATAACAAGATGATCAATTGGTTTTAGAACAAGCATCTACATATTACTTCTCTTGAATTAATTTAGCTCTTCATGCATATCAAACATCCAAAACTCGTCATATATGATATCATGTAAGTTCATTGGTTCAACTTGAGATATATGTGTACAAATATTATAAATTATCTTTCAAGTAGTATTCCTTGTCATGGATCATCAATTACTTAAGTGAAATAATGACTTTTGATGATTCTCTACTCTTGAACGGGTGAAGGTTGTCTTTAAGCATTTTCTTCCTCTAGTTCATCATTCATAATGATGATATGCTTTATTAGTAAATTTTGACGAGCATGTCAAAGTCCTTCAAAATAAATCAAAATTGATGACTTACTAGTTTCTAGCAAGTAAGTATAAATACTAAGCTGGAACAAGGAGGAATGAATATTCAATTAACCTAATGAACTAAACAAAAAAGGTAAAGTGTGGGGATTTGTGAATGGTCGAAAATAAATTAAACTAATAAAAAGAAAATAAATATGTATGCAACATAATGAGAAACAAATAGTAGATTCAACATCGGAAGATCGTGTGGTCGATTTATTAGATTACTAAAGATATTCTAATTTATCTAGCAAATATGGATAAATCTCCCACAGCCACAAAGAGACCACTAATATTCAATCATCAACTAGCTACACAATTGTTTATCATCTCATAGGCTAGGACAACTACAAGATAATATCATTAAGAACTATATTCATACTTGTAGCGATTATACTCAAAATTTTGATATGTATAAACTAACATTACTTATTCCTAGTTGATTAGTTTAGTGAAAATTGTTTGTCATTAAATTAACTTTGCTCCTAGTTTAATTCTTAACTACAATCACAAATTAAAAATTGATGGCATGTGAATTCTAGAATATTAAAATGAATAAGATGAATAAAGCAAGATCCTCACAACCATGGGTTCCTCCTTTAAATTCACCAAGAGGATTAGTTCATCATAATAAAGTAAAAAATAATCCGTGGAACAAAAATATGATGAATGAGAGACAACAGAGATATCTAAAACTAAAACTACTAGGTTATATATATATAACCCTAAAAAACATAAAAATGGTTTACCTAAAGAGCCCTTAATTTGTCAGAAAAATGAATTTCCAATATTGCCCTAATATTTTTGCAATAATAAAATCTACCATATTAGTCTTTAGTGTTTTGGCTTTAACTTTCTCATGTGCTCTTTGATTTAGGTGTTTTTTATATTGACGAATAGAAGAAAAAAAGATCTTCAATTTTGCGTTCAGAGTTGTCTCCAAATTCGTCTCCAAAAACTGACCAAAATTCTATACTAAGTGAGATATCCTTGCTAGACTTCTCTTTCCAATATAATTCTTTTCTAAAATTATCTATTTTCCTATAAATTAGCATAAAGAGTTCATTAGTCACCTAAAACTCAATATCAACAAAAATATACAAAAATAAAGACAAAAATACAAAAATAAACTAAAAATCATATGTATTAATGTGTGAAACAAGTCATGTATGAATTATTCTACTTTGCCGCTTTGCTTATTGAACACTCGATATCCTTTTGAGTTATTTGCATAACTTTAAAATATAGTCTCATTGGTTTTAGCATTAAACTTGTTAGTGTGCTCATTTGCCAATATTTGATTTTCTTCGATTGTATAGTTTATATAGAATCTTTTTTTAGCAAAGATCTGATTAAGGTTCTATTTATAATACGACAAGTTGTATTCACATCTTAAACCCAAAATGCTTTGGGATATTATATTCACAGATCATAGCACTAGGCATTTTCTCAAGCTTTCTATTCATTTTTTCAACAATTCAATTTTATTGAGGTATTCTATGACCAAAAAGTTATGGCTAATTTCATTTTTTCTATCATAAGTTTCAAACTTTTGGTTCTCAAATTATGTTCCATGAACTTTTCTCATTTTTCACCTTCTTGTAAAACTTGACGATTATATTGGGTTACTTTACTTTTTAACCTTAAAATACCCAAGTAAACATGGAGTAATCATCAATAAACACAAATTTATATTATGTTCTTTTAAGACTTTGTATGTGAGTTAGGCCAAATAATTCTATATGGTCATCTCCAAAAGTTGACAAGTATACAAATATTATTTTGGTTTCAATGATGATTTAACATGCTTGCACTTGGCACATGTCTCATAGAGTTTATTCTTATCAAATGATAAGCTTGGTAAGCCTTGAATCAATTTTTGCTTAAGTTTGGACAATATTCTTATATTAAAATGTTCTAACTTTTTGTGCCACAACCAACTTGCATCTTCATTAACTATGAGATAAGTATTGTTTGCATTGAGATCCTTGAGATTAACAATATAGACATTTTTTTTCAAAGTCATGTCATATGTAATCGTTTAGAACTTTCAATTTTGCAAACATTGTACTCAAATTTTAAAATTCATTATTGCATAGTTGCGATACACTAAGTAAATTATGCTTCAAACCATCAACAAATAGCACATCTCGAATAAGAGCAGTAGATGAATTAACAAGTAGCACATCTCGAATAAGAGTAGTAGATGAATTAGCAATATTACTTTAACCAATAATCATGGCTTGTCTATTGTCTCTCAAGATCCCTTCCTTTTTTATACTGAAAAATAACCTTCTTTCTCTAGTCATATATTTTGTGCATCTACTATGATAAATCTCCTTGCTTGATTGTCATCAACCTTAAGTGTGCTTCTTCACACTCTTGAGAGTTTGATGAGTTGGAGTCTATATCATCCCAAAGACTATATGACTCTTTTCTCTCTCTTCTTATTAGAACTTTTATTTGACTTAAGCTTTGGACACTCTAGCCTAAGATGTCCAAACTTTTTACATTTAAATCACTGAATGGCATCTTTTCTTTCATTTTTCTCTTTCTTTTTGTGAAAACTCATGTCGGGAAATTTTCTCCTCTTGAAGAATTTATTGAAGTGTTTAGCCAACATGGCTACTTCTTCATCTTCTTCTCCTTCTAATTCTTTCGAATCAATTTCTTGCTCCTTAGCTTTGAAAGCAAGAATCTTTCTACGAGAGTAAGAGTTTTCCTCAACATCTTCATGTAACTCCTAGATCATCTTGATCTTTTGAGTCATCAGTGATCTAACGAGTTCATCAAGAAAAAATATTTAATTTTTTTATTTATTTGATGGCTGAGATATTTGAAGACCATTTCTTAGACAAACTTCTTGATAATTTATAAACAACTTTGCAATTAGTATAACTTTTACCTAAAGATCTCAATCCGTTTGTTATATTGCTAAACTTTGTCACCATCTCACCAACTGTCTCATCAGACATCATTTTGAAAAGCTCATATTTATAAACTAACATATTTTGACGTTGCATATTTTTGGCCCAGATTATAAACTTTCAGGAGGTTTAGAGTGAGAAAAAACTAATTTCGTAAATTTTTATAAAAAAATAAGCCCAATACCCAACATTAGCAAAGTGATACTTCCTTGAAATAAAGAAAACAAGAATAAATTGACAAATGTCATATTCACAAATCACGGTAACTTAAACTAAAGTAATAATCAACACCAACAAATTTCAAATTTCATGTTGCACCTTACAAAATCCAACAAGTCCGAGATACAAATTTCAAGTTCTAAGCTGCAAAATCCAACAAGTTCTAGAGTAATTCATGAAGCAACAAGTTCACGTATGGAACAAATACATCTCATAACCAATTCAAGATACAACAACTGCAAAATACAGCAAGTTCCGGACTGTGAGAAGTCCTTTTATTGTTATTCTTATGTTCCAATTATGCCTCAAATTCTGCAATATTATAACAAATCAAATGAGAATTTATATGAATTTTGACTAAAACATTATTTGAATTTAAATATAACCAACCTTCAAGTATTTTTGTTTTCATTTACATCTTTATAATTGTCATCTAGATGTTGAATGACATATATATATAATTGCAAAACATAGTGATGTAAGAAAACGCAAAACCAATGTAATACAATAAACATCGACAGAATTGCAAAATAGGCTATGCCTCTGATATTTGATTAAATTGATTAATGAGGACAAAAAAATATTAATTAGTCTTTCATGTTTGATAATGATTTAGTTCGTTGTATATTTCGTCCAGCTAATCATGACTTATTATTCTATTTTTGATATGTGAAAGACTAATCAGTTTTTATTTATAATGATTAATCAATTTCATAAAATATCAGTATCTATAATTAGTTTTCCTAAAAATAAAAGCTAATAATCGTTAACAAAAAATATGGGCCTATTGTAGGCCCAAAATCATTTCCCCAACAATAAGAGAGAGAGAGAAAACGAACAGAACCTTTGCTTTTTAAGACTAAAACCAAACAGAACCGAATAGAGTTAACCTGGCCCAAGACCATCAGCTAAAACCCTAACACGTGCTAATGCTAAACTACACCCAAAATCACACCAAACAAACTCGCACCCTCCCTATATATTCGACACGTCATCATAAAAACCACTCAACAAAACACACTCCCCATATTACCCCTAAATAACACACGTGTCGTCATAAACTTGTGGAGTCCACGATAGTTCCACAACACCCTCGGTCGCCGCTGCACCCTGGACTTGAAATACCTAGCCCCCCAAACCTCTTAAAACCCTAACAAAAGGCAAAGCCTGTCTTTTGAACTCTTGAAAATTCTAAAGGAAGAATCTTTAAGGATGTTGGTTTTGTTCGAAACCCCGGCGGGGTTTGCCCTCTTCAAGGTGTTAGATGAAGGGAAGCTATCCAAAGTTGAGGTAAAAACTAAAAAAAAAAGTTGGTCTTTTTCATATATACGGAATGGGTTTTGCTTCTTTTTCGATGTTTTGAACTTTGCGGGTTTTTGTGTTTTTAACCGTAGGATTTGGCGAAGGAGTTTTCGAGTCCGGATTCTGCGAGGAAGGTTGTTAAGTTGAAAGCTTTTTCGAAGTTTGAGAACACTTCGAAGGCCTTGGAAGCTGCGACGAAGATCGTTGACGGCTTGACCACCAAGAGTCTCAGGAAGTTCTTGAGTGCGCATTGCGATGGCGAAATGTTGGGTGTTGCTGATTCAAAACTCGGGAACTCCATCAAAGAAAAATTGGTGCGGGTTTTGTGTATAAAGTAGTGTTCTTTGCATTTGAGGTCTTTTGTTGTTGATGGTTAAGTTATTTAAACATTGTTCTATCGCTGCAGAAAATAGACTGTGTCCATAACCAATCAGTTATGGAATTGATGCGGGGTGTTAGGAGTCAGTTGACGGAGCTGATTTCGGGTCTCGGTGCCCAGGACTTGGCCCCGATGAGCTTGGGTTTGTCTCACAGTTTGTCTAGATACAAGCTGAAGTTCAGTCCCGATAAGGTACTCTTTTTTGGCTTCTCACTAGTTTTTGAACATTTGCCTTCGTACTATGTTCAGTTTGATAATTTTCTATTTATACCAGTTTTTTTTTTCAACACTAAAGCAATTTACTCATAGGTGGCCTCTATTGGTTCTGTTTAGCTGACTGATTTCTTTGCTATGTTTAGGTTGATACAATGATTGTTCAGGCAATCGGTTTGCTTGATGACCTTGACAAAGAGCTAAACATTTACGGTATGAGGATCAAGGAATGGTATGGTTGGCATTTTCCTGAATTTGCCAAGATCCTCCAAGAGGCCAAGATTAATCAAGATTTCGTTCCCTATGCCAAAGCAGTCAAACGGATGGGCAGGCGCGAGAATTCAACAACACTTGATTTCTCCGATGTTGGTCTTTCTTCCCCTGATTTCTACCTATTTCTGTGCATCAATCCATTGCTTTTCTGTTGTCCAACTTCTTGTTGCTTATGTTATGCATGCGCGTCACAGATTTTACCGGAAGATATTGAGGTAAAAGTAAAGGAAGCTTCAGTTATATCAATGGGTGTTGAGATAAGCGATGAAGACTTGATGAATATGAAGGAACTCTGTGATCAAGTTATATCCCTTGCTGAGTACAGAGCTCAATTGTACGACTATCTGAAAAGTAGGATGAACACAGTTGCGCCGACTTTGACTGCACTTGTTGGAGAGCTAGTTGGAGCCCGTCTTATTGCTCATGGTGGCAGCCTGATGAATCTTGCAAAGCAACCTGGTAGTACAATTCAGATTCTTGGTGCGGAGAAAGCTCTGTTTAGAGCTTTGAAGACGAAGCATGCAACTCCCAAGTATGGGCTTGTATTCCATGCTTCGTTGGTTGGTCAGGCAAGCACACAACTTAAAGGGAAAATGTCTAGGTCACTTTCTGCCAAAGCTGCACTAGCTATCCGATATGATGCTCTTGGAGAAGGCCAAGACAACTCTATGGGATTGGATCTCCGAGCCAAGGTAGGTACCCTGCACTTTTTAGTTTCAGTAAACATTGATGCTGCATGACGAGATCTCTAAGCAAAAATGTTTTGTAGCTCGAGGCGCGCTTGAGGAATCTCGAGAATAGAGCACTCGGTCGATCCAGTGGTTCAGCCAAAGGCAAACCAAAGATAGAAGCTTATGACAAAGACAAAAAGAAGGGCTCTGGAGGAATGATAACACCTGCAAAGGTGCTGCTCTGCTCTCTTTTATGTACCTTGGCTCTTTACCTACTTGAAAAGATTCATTATATTAACAAAATGTCTTTGTAGACATACAATCCTGCTTCGGATGCTGTACTGGAGCTGACACCTACTGCCATGGAGATGTCGGTTTCTACTACCGAACGAAAGAAAGATAAGAAAAAGAAGAAATCTATGGATGAAGAAACACCGAATGACAACAGTGGCTCCGCCAAGCCAGAGGCTGACGGTGAGTTGTTAAAGAAAGAGAAGAAGAAGAAAAGGAAGCAACAGGCTGAGGAGGACGACTTGCCAACAGAGGATGGACATGCTGAGACTGGAGAGAAGAAAAAGAAGCGAAAGCACACCGAAGAACCCGTCACATCTGGGAAGAAAGATAAAAAGAAGAAGAAAAAGAAGAACGAGGACTGAAGGGAACATGTATTCTGAGTGATGTGATGTTCTGTTCTTGTTCATCTCTTACTTTTCTCTTCTAAGTTTTGCTGTCTAAACATATATCCAGGTACTCTTATCTTTCTGATCCCAGATTATCGTTAGTTGTGTAGACCCCCCAAACTTTAGAG
The DNA here is from genome assembly GCA_012979155.1 of Hypericum perforatum. NCBI lineage: Eukaryota > Viridiplantae > Streptophyta > Magnoliopsida > Malpighiales > Hypericaceae > Hypericum > Hypericum perforatum. The sequence goes on along the minus strand of SOPF01028113.1, from coordinate 46,973 downwards.
AAATTGCATTTTGGTGTTGAATTATTTGCAATTTGAAATGGGGATTGAGGTCGTAGGGTAGAGTGAGATTGAACTCGATGTCTCGATCAGACATTTACGGGTTTGAGATCTTTTCTAGCCTGCTAGAACGATTACATTTCCGCAATTTTGTATCAATTCCATGTGCAATATGTTCCGCAATTTTGTATCAATTCCATGTGCAATATGTTCCGACTCATTTAAGTGTGTTGCGCAAAAGCTCACAGTGAACAACTCAATGGAACAAGCCAGGGATTCCTGGATATGTGTTGATGAAGGTAGAATGAAAGACCAAAACAAGAGCAAGGAAGGGGGAGCCATTCAAGCAGGTAATAAGTTTCCATTTTTTTGGCCATTCATAAAAGCGAGTTGAGACAGGAGTCGTTGAAACCCATACATAATTTGTGTTCGGCCATTGCCCTTCACTGCCCTTGTTCGTCTCGTGAGCTCCTCCGATCGAAGGTCGATTGAGTCGGTGCCAGAGTGCCTATAGGTATGGGCGGTTAGGTAGACGTTGTGGTGACCACCATCCTTCGAGTCCGATTCTTTATCTGGATTGTTTCTGTTTAATTTCTAGTTCTCCGTTTACATTAAGGACAATTTTATGCTTAAATGTTCTGTGTTTTTTTATGTCTGATATTAGTTTTGCTTGTTATGTTTGTTGCTTATAGTACGTATGATCAGTGTATGTGAGTTGACTTTGGTCTGATTTTTCAGCCATAGCTCTTTTGACTATTGGTATATTTACATCAAGATTACCCAACTGTGTTTTATGACAAGTCTTGATACTGCTATTATTATCAACGAGTTATATCGCTCAATTGGATATCCTCTCTTTGCTGCGTCATGTGTGTTATGATTAAAAAAATTGATCTGCTCTCTGTCGCTCGCATTTTGGAAAATACTACATCTAGCATGAAGGTTAATTAAGTTCTAAAAATTGATGACCGGATCAAGATGATCAACGTCTCAAACTCATCAGCTTGGTCATGTAAGAGAGGAGTATCGAGTAGTATTTGTCATTGTAACTGGTGTTGTTTTATCCATTATCGAGTAGCCCACCTATGAGAAGTTCAAATTTAACCGTGTAGCTTAATTGGTTCAAGTGTAGATCAAATTTTACCATGTATTCCAAGGTTTTTTTAAAGGAAGATTCTAATTTATTATCTTGTGGCTTCACATTTTCAAAAACAAAAAGAAGGTTATGTGATTGTAAATTAAGAATTTAGTACTTTGTAGTTTATACATTTTTTTCCGGGCAAGTCCAGGAGTACTGCCTGGCCAAAGGGGCATGAAGCAATATTGTTTTTAGGCAGACATGTGGCTATCGACCATTCATAGGGGTTCCTCGATTCATTGAAGCAATATTGTTTTTAGGCAGACATGTGGCTATCGACCATGTTCTTTAACATCGTGAACTGCATTGTGGTAAACGACACCACAGTAAAATCTGACAGCAGTAGAGAGAGCGAGCCCACCTTGGCCGGAGAAGTACCAGGAATCAAAGCAAGAGCTACCGCATCCAAAACAGTCAGGTTAACAACGAGAATGATCCCTATGGCAGACTTACTCCACGTCAGCAACAGTTATCCTCCCATACGGTCCTAGCCACCTTCTCGATGTCAATCTTGTGTTATTTGGCGAGCTTCTTGGCCTACGGGGTGACAACCGTCCTCCCTGACTGTTACACAACCGAGGGTAGGGCAAGGGCTGCAGGAACGTCAGCCTGTGTGGAGGCGAAAGGGACGCGGCAGCGAAGGCAGGGGAGGATATGGCGACAAAGGCAGGGAGGATATGGCAGAAAAGGTCCATTTGATGCGTAAGTTGTTTAACTTGCAGATGGTGGAGGGTACGATGGTGGCCAAGCACTTGAACGAGTTCAAAGATATGATAGCGGCCTTGAGCTTGGTGAAGATCACCTTTGAAGATGAGGTGTAAGCTCTTATCTTGTTAAGTTTCATAGCCGATAGTTGGAATAGCACGGTCACGGTAGTGAGTGCTTCGACGGGAAAAGTTACGTTGAAGTTGGATGAGGTCAAAGACTTGATTATGAGAGAAGAGAGTCCAAGTTAACCTCGAGTTTGGCTTTGAATGCAAGTAGTAGAAGGAGGTCTGAGTCTAAGAAGGAGAGGAAGGATCATGGTAGGTCTAAGTCCAAGTCAAGAAAGTCGAAGAAGGACATGAATAAAGTTCAATGTTACAATTGTGACAAGTATGGACATTAAGCGATCAATTGCAAGGCACCAAAGAGGGAGGACTCGTCAAAAAATGCAACAACAGAAGACCATGGAGATGTCTTGGTCCTTAATGTGTGTAGTCTATTAGAAGCTTAGATTTTCGATTTGGGTGCATCATTCCACTCGTGTAGTGATGCTGGGTGTGATAGAGGAGTATGTCCAAGGGAAGTTTGACAAGGTTATCTAGGGAACGATGAGCCATTGCAAATTGTGGACATAGGAGATGTGCGAATCAAAATGCCAAATGGTTCTACACTAATATTGAGGGGGTGAGACACATTCTCGGATTGAAGAGGAATTTACTCTCTATAGGGCATCTAGATGATGAAGACCACAATATGGTCTTTGGTTGCAAATCTTGGAAGATAACCAAGGGGGCGATGGTATTAGCTCAAAGATTGAAAGAAGGCACTTTGTACAAAACAAGGAGCTCTCAAGAAAGCATCAACATTGCGGGAAGCTCAGATGATGCATATTTGTGGCATAGTAATCTTGGCCACATGAGTAAGAAAGGGATAAAGGTAATATGCTCTAAGGGGAAGCTGCCAAGCTTGAAGACCGTGGAGGTTAGCCTATATGAGCATTGTGTGCTCGGGAAGCAATAGAGGGTTAGCTTCTCAAGAGGTGGTAAAGATCCAAGAGAGCAAAGGCTTGAGTTGGTCCATAGCAAACTATGGGGTCCGACACCAATTGCATCCTTGGGAGGATAATTGTACTACATGACCTTCATTTGATGATGTCATGAGCAAAGTGTGTGTATACTTCTTGAAACAAAAATCTGATGCCTTCAATGCTTTCAAGGAGTGAAATACACTTGTGGAGAATGAGACAGAACTCAAGGTTAAGCCCTTGAGGTCCAACAACGATGGAGAGTATGAACTCAAAAACTTTAAATACTTTTGTGTGGAGCATGGAGTCCACATGGAAAAGATAGTTATAGAATCCCTCAATAAAATGGCATCGTAATGAGGATGAATTGAACACTCAATGAGAGAGCAAGAGCTATGTAGTTGAAGTGTGGGCTATCCAAGATGTTTTGGACAAATGCGGTCAACACGAAAGTTGTTCTTATCAATCGAGGATCATCAACTCTTTTGGACAATTGTATTCTCAAAGAAGCTTGGAGTGGTAAGGATGTTGATCTCTTATACCTTCGAGTCTTTGGTTGTGTTGCGTATACTCTTATGGTTACAGGTAAAAGAACCAATTTGGATACCAAGTCCAAGAAGTGCACGTTCATTGGGTATGGTAGTGTTGAGTTCGGATTCTGGTTTTGGGATGAGAAAAGTCACAAGGTGATAAGAAGCCGAGATGTTGTGTTCAATAAGCAATTACTTTACAAAGACCGTGGAAGTGTATTGGATGAGATGAGAGCTCCTAACAATGAAGTTGTCAATTTGTATATCTCCAATTAGGGTGGGAGCTCAAAGACTCAGAATGGGCAAGAGGAAACTCATGAGGAATAGGCGGTGCCAAGTTCCCCACTAAGGGTAGTACCGCAAAGGAGGTCTACAAGGCAATATAGGTCTTCGAGAAGATACTCCCCAACTAATTTCTATCTTCTCTTTATAAAGAAAAGAGAATCCAAAAATTTTGCAGAAGCTGAAGAGAATTAGCAAGTGCACAAGTGGAAGTGTGTTATGGATGGTGAGATGGACTCATTGAGGAGCAATGGGACTTAGGAACTAGTCTAGTTTCTTAAAGGCAAGAAGGCTTTGCAAACAAGTGGATTTATGGAATCAAGTAGGAGGCAAATGACGACGAGTGCTACAAGCTAAGGCTAGTGGCAAAAAGGTTCCAGTAAAGGTACGACATAAATTACACACACTTTAACACCGGTGGTGAAGATAACCACCATTAGATAGTGTTGAGTATGGTGGCAGTTGAGAACCTCTTGCTAGAGCAAATGGACGTCAAGACAATATTCCTCTATGGTGATCTTGATGAGGAAATTTATATGGAGCAACCGGAAGGCTATTTGTCGAAGGATAGTGAGAAATTTATTTGTCGCTTGAAGAAGAGCATCTATTAGTTAAAACAAGTCTCGATGAAATGGTATAAGAAGTTCGATAAATACATGTTGAGATAGACTTCATGCGATGTAAGGCAAATCATTGTTGCTACGTAAAGATGCTCGACATTGGATATATCATTCTTCTACTCTACCTTGATGATATGTTGATTGTGGGAGCAAGTGCTCAAGAGGTGAGTAGTTAGAAGAATTTGGGTGAGGCCAAGCAAATTCTTGGTATGAGGATCAAGAGAGATAGGAAAGCGGGAAAGCTTTTACATCGAGAAGGTGTTGAAGTAGTTTAGTTTGCATGAAGCAAGCCTATGATGACTTTCTTGGGTGGGCACTTCAAATTGTCAAAGAAAGAACCTAGGAGTAAGATGGAGAAAGCCCATATGACGAGGACTCCATATGCACCAACCGTCGAAAGTTTGATGTATATAACTGTATGCACAAAGATGATTCGCTTCGTGCGAGCAATCCTTTAAAAGCTCGACTCTACTTTAAATCTACCTAAAATCGAATGACCAGTCGTCTGTTCGTATCTTCTGGCATATGCCAACTAAGGTGGCGTATGCCAACTTTTTAACTTTTCACTAACTTGAACTCTGGTGCGCGCCAACTACACTAGGTGCAAGCCAAAAGCTCTCGAACAAACAGAACTGGCGTGTGCCAACTATGGCTGGCGTACGCCAAGTTATTAGCAGACTTGTAGCAGATTGCAACAATGAGTAAGTACGGGTTTTGTCAATCCACAAAGACTGAGTTTTTCGACTACTCTAAGGTTCACTTACTTAACTAGGATCAGGTTATGAAGTTTGGTTGTTTACACAAGTGATCTAAACTAAAGCACTAATATAAAGCTAACAAGTTCTAACACAAAGATAGATATGTTATAAAACATAATTACAACAACTCAAAACACTCAAAATGAGCAAGGTACCTAAACCAGCAACATAATCATAAGATTTAGAGGGTTTTAGTGTATATGATGTGGTCCAAGTGAATCTAAGGCAACTAATCTTCACTTTCGCACACGATTAGCCAAAGTTATTCCTAAACTAGACTTAGAATGGTTAGATATGTTCTTTTGACCCCACCAACCATCTAAGCTAGTAAAGAACCAACTATATGCTCCACTCCAAGGACAATCAGTAGATCACCAAGGAGATTTCTCACCTAGCAAGAGTACTCATCATCAAACTAACCTATCCATCAATTCTATCTCCTTTTGGGTCTCATGTTTTGACTAGCTACTAAGGCTTGGTGATCAAGCAAGTCTAAGTAATAGGATCAAGCACGTTGATAAGAACACATACATGAATATACACACCTCCATACAGTGGCTACATCAAAGGTAACAAGACACCAAACTCATATAACTACTCACACATACTATTATTTAACATGATAAGCATAAACATAGACAAAAGTAGAAAGGAGGGAGACTTATCAAGACTCCAAGCTCTCACTCTTCAAGTCCACGTTCTCATAGAGAAAAACACTTCTATTTACTATCTAATATAAATTTGTCTTATGTCTTGTGTCTCTTTTTACAAACCAAAGGCAAAAAGCCGTAAATATTTACTAACTAATGGAATAGTTTACAAAATATCTAATCTAACTTAGCTAACTAAAATATCTAAGCTAAAATATCTAAAAATGTCAGCCAAATTGTCCCCCATCCTTCCTGAAAGCTCTAAGCCGACTTAAGATATTTTCCCAAATTGTTTGTCCAACACTCAGATTATTTTGCTTATGCTTGACTGGTCTGGTGTATGCCAGCTTCACTTGGCGTGCGCTAGGTCTTCACAATTTCCATCCTCGAGTACAATCGGTCGTCTGAGTGAATGGTCGTCTGAGTAACGGCTAGCTGGCGTGCACCAAAAAAGGTTCGCGTGCACCAGATGATCGTGCCTTGCATTCCTTGGCTTTGCATCCTCCTTTTCGTCCTTGGCTTTGCATGTCTACTCAATCATCCTCTACTTCTCCTCGAATAAGCTCCTAAAAACAAGAAAACTCAATGAAAAACGATAAACTTAACATAAACACACAATGAACGAAAACTAACACTATGACAACTAAAACACAACTAAATCTACCTAAAACATTAAGAACGATCTACTAAAATGACACAAATAATGAGTGTTTTTGACACTCATCACACCCCCACACTTGAATCTTTGCTTGTCCCCAAGCAAAAACTCAAAATGCGGACAACCTAAACAAAAATCAAATAAGAACAAACAAACACATAATAAGTTAAAGACATGGCATGAATGGATCAACACTTAACTTTCCTAAAAAATATCAGCTCGTATCACAATCAAATCATAATCTAAGTTTGTTCATCAATCCATAACACAAAGCACAACGAACTAGTAGGCACCTCAGCACTCAATTGTTTAAACAAGTGTTAACTCTACATAAAAGACACTAGAAGGTTGACCTCACGAGGATAGACAAGTGTTCACTCATACGATCAATGTAGTCAACTTCCTATCACTCGCATACATGTTAATATACTCAAAGCATCCTACGTCTTACTCAGTGTTATCTAAAAGTCGCAATGGTTGCTAATGATCGAGGGGTCTTTTCATCGGGTTGTAATGGGGCTTAAGGTAAAGGTAAGGTATAATATGTGGATAGTAGCTAAACTACCCAATCCGAGAACATGTCACAAATGTAACTAATCACTCGTCTAATCTAAACATCCTCACATATATAACATAAATAAGCACACTCCCCAAATATCCCAATTTCCTAAGACCGAGAAGCACAAGTCTTACCTAAAAATATGCCTTATTCAATACACATTCTTTTTTGCTTCCTTTTTTTTTCTTTTCTCTTTTTTTCATATATATAACATTCACAAACTTTACAAACTTACATACTTAGCACATTCTAGGCAAAGACCCGGCTTCTAACACGGCCATAACTACAACATCCCAACGAACATAAATTAAATGAAACCCAAGCTGCCAACTAAACCCAATACACATGCAAACCTATAAGTCCCAAATTGGATGATCAAAGGTAGGGAAGATGGATGATTTAAGGTTTGTAGTCGGCCTCCTAATCTAAGATTAAGAAAAAGGCTCAGCTCAAATAGTTTAAACAACGGATATATAAGGAATTTTGTCTCTAAGGCACTAGGCTCGAATATCAAAAAATGCCCCCGTCATCTCACTAACTTCTACGCAAGCTAGACTACGATAAGTACTAGTAGGATACCTCAATCAACTGTCTTAGTATGCACCTCATGGAAAATATAGAGACGGATGTCTCTTCCATCAGCTTAAATACTCACAAGGTTAACTCATCAACCCTCTAGTGTAGTCTACATAGTGAAACCACTAATCTAAACAACAGAGTGCTAGATTTCTACTAATTCCTAGGCTTTGTGCTCGAATTAAATTCCTAATTAAGAGAATGATAAAATTCTAACACAAGATGAAAATTTTTGAGGGGGATCAAATTTTGAAAAATTCATGTCAAGTCTATACCTAAACAAAATAACCTAACATGCTAAGATACCAAACAACCTAAAAGGAAGATTTCTAGAAGGAATCCTCCCCTATACTTGAAAGACACATTGTCCTCAAGGTGTCTAAGATACTAATAAACACCTAAACAAAACATGCATAAACATAAATAAACATGCAACACATTAACTCACTAATGACTTGTTATGTAGACTACCTTCTTGTGACCTTTTTGGCTTTAAGCCTAATAGGATCACCTTACAGTAGCATAACACAATCATTAAATGAGTTACAAATGCACAAACTACAAAACAGAGTCAAAATACATAAAAGTAAACAAACAAAACAAATACACAAGGAAAAATGAAAAAAATAAAAAGTAAAAAGTAAAGAAGAGCTCCCTGTCAATCATCAGAAGCTGGAGGAGGTTGTGGTGGGAATACGAAGCTGCTGCCAAAGTTCTCTGCCCAGGTGTCCATCCACTCAGCGTGCGCTCGCTGCTGCTCGTAATGCTCTTGCTGGAATGCCGTGTGAGCTCTGTGATCGGCGTAGAACACCCTCTGCTCCTCTCTTTGAGCTATAAGCTCGACTTCCAAGCTAGCATTGTAGTCGTATTGACGGTCTCATCCAGTCGTGTTACTAACTGCATAGTCATGCAATTGCACGTTGTATCCATGAAGCTGCTCTCCATGACCACGTAGCTGTACTTGCATCGCAGCCAACTAGTCATGTAAATAGTCTATATCTCCTTGTATGTCAGGAGCCCGATGACTCGGTCTGGCCTCATTGTGATGGCTGGGCTTCTGCTGCTCTTGCTGCTCCTCTCTCTGTACTGGCATCCATCCTGGTGCCCCAAGGCATAATTGGACTACCTGTCTCTCCTCCCAAGGCTTGTACTCAATGATGTGTGCATAAATACACACTTATTTGTTTACGTTTCATGCATGATTTGTTCGTATTTTGATTTCGTTATATCTCCCGTTGTAGTGTGTTTAGTGCATTTTGTGTTTATGTCAAGGAGCGAGGGAACTGTCGAAGTTTGGTGGTTTTGTAGATGTGCGATGGAGGTTGACGAGGTAGCAAGGTGTGGAGCGATGGTGGATAGCACGGACCGAAGGATGGAAGACTCGGAAGCTGAAGAAAGGGCGTTGCCAAGACCCAGCGACCCGCTGGAAGACCTAGCGACCCGCTGGGTTCGCACTACCAAGTTCCAGCGACCCGCTGGGAAAGCCAGCAATCCATTAGAAATCGTTCGAGGCAAATCTAGCGACCCGCTGGGTTTGCCGGAAAAAGGAGAGAAGGCCCTTTAGTTAGGTTTAGGACCTCTTATTTTAGGTTTTGTTTTATGTAAGACTATATAAGGTCTTGGAAACCTAACTCTTGGGCACTCTTGAACGTTTACACACAAGAGACAACCCTAGTTTCTCTCCTACTTGTTTTCAAACTCAAAGATTGTAATCAACGATTTGGATCTTCAATCGACGCAGTATTTTCATACTTTGTAGTCAAGAATTGTCTTTACATTCAGTTGCTTGAGTATTCATTGTTTGATTGATTCGCTTTGTGTGCTTAGAATTAAGATTGACAACCTTAGTTCATAGGATAGATTGCATCTAGTCGTTTCGTTTCGTTTTGTTTGCATAGATATTGTTGTTAGGGTTTAGGATTGACAAACCTAGATTCAAACACAATACTATTCGTAGTTTAGAACCAACCAATCATTCGATTTGAATTGCTTAGCTTAAGATTTAGGAATTCATAATCCAGTACTTGGAGAATTGATTCTTCTATCCCTGTGGAGACGATCTTACTTATCATTCTATTACTTGAGCGATCGTGTTCTCTTGCACGTATTTTAGACCTGATATTTATCGCATCAAGTTTTTGGCGCCGTTGCCGGGGACAGATTTGAATCAATCTATCTTTAATATTGGATATAGTTTTCTCGATTTTGAGACTAAGTTTCTTACACCTCTGTTATTCATCACTACGCTTGATCCTCTTTGTTGAGTCTTGTAGGTAGTGAAAGTACAGAAGGTGTATGCCACACACCCGTTCTAACAACCAAAATCTCCTAGAGTACGATCCTGAAATTGAACGAACCTTCCGTTCTAGAAGAAAGGAACAACTCCAGGAAGAGATGGCAGATCAGAATCGGATAATTAATGCTCCTGGCAATGACAATAGGAGAAGACAGTCACATCCTAGGATGGTGGAACTCCGAACCAGCATTAAATATCCACCTGTAGAAGCTAACAACTTTGAGATCAAACAAAGCCTCATCAATCAGGTTCGAGAAAGTCAGTTCGGAGGTCACACATCAGAGAACCCAGCCAAGCACATCCAACTTTTTGAAGATCACTGCTCAACAGTCAAATACAATGGTGTCTCAACAGATGCTCTCAAGCTGCGACTGTTCAAGCATAGTCTTAAGGATGACGCTAGAGAGTGGGTTGATACTTTTCCTGCAGGTACTTTCACCACATGGGATGATCTTGCAGACAAATTTCTGGAGAAGTACTACCCACCGGGTAAAACCACTCAACTGCGTATCAAGATTATGCAGTTCAGGCAAAAAGGTGGCGAATCCCTCTATGACGCATGGCATCGCTACAAGAAGTTGCTTCACGAATGCCCACATCACCAGATTCCGGAATGGATGGTCATCCAGACATTCTATAAAGGGTGTGAATCACAAGTACGAATTAGCCTGGATGCAGTAGCTGGAGGTACCCTAATGGCAAAGGAAGAGGCTGAAGGTCAGCGTATCATCGAGGCCATAGCCTCCAATAACCAGGAATGGAGAGATCGAGATGAACGAAAGAAGGTAGTAAGCGTACAAGACAATAGTAAGATTACTGAGCTCAGAGCTCAAGTAGCGACTCTCACCCAGTTGATGCAAGCTGCGTACGCACCACCGGCCACGATTGCTCAGGTATGTGAAATCTGCACTGGACCCCATATCACTGATGACTGTTCTCTATTAATCGAATCTGTAAATTATGTTGGTAATCTGAACAAGAACCATGATCCATATGCTCCTACGTATAACCTGGGCTGGAGAAACCACCCGAATTTTTCTTGGAGAAATAATGCAGGTCAACAGGTACCCCAGCAGTCTAATCAAGTAGCTACCAACAGTGCTCAAGGCCCTCCTCAACAGCATCCTCAGATATATCAACAGAAGTGGCAAAGACAAGCCCCACCTCAACAAGACCATAGGAATGAGGATGATTTGAGGAAGCAAGTTCTCAGTCATGAAGCCACGATCAGAAATATAGAGATTCAGATAAGTCAGCTTGCCCTTTAGTTAAATGCAAGGCAACCGGGTACACTTCCAAGCAATACGGAAGCTCCTCCTACTAACCAAGAGCACTGCAAGGCAATTATGACTAGGAGTGGACTAGATTTGGGGAAGAACGCTGCAAGTCCAGTGATAAAATCATCGGGGAAAGCAATCAGTGAAGACGAGGAAGAGCTCAAGATTATCCCTTCAGCAGCAAGGACAGAAGAATCCACTGCAGAAACTGTTAAGCCTACACAAGAGAGAAAATACCCTCCACCACCATTCCCTCAGAGAGTGAACAAGCAGGCATCTCATCCTAGTTACCGGAAATTTTTGGAGTTATTCAAGAATCTTCACATAAATATTTCGCTTCTTGATGCGTTCGAGCAGACGCCTACCTACAGAAAATGGATCAAAGAATTTATCTCGAAGAAGAGAAGCATTGATGACTTTGAGGTCATTCCCTTAACTAGGGGGTGTAGTGCTGTGTTGACTCAGAATCTTCCTCAGAAGATGAAAGATCCCAGTAGCTTTACTATCACATGTACTATTGGCAATCAAATCTTCAAGAAGGCACTCATTGACCTGGGCTCTAGCATCAATCTCATGCCATATTCCATATTTCGGAAGCTCAGATTGGGAGATATGAAGTCAATATCAATTGTACTCCAACTCGCAGATTGATCAGTAGCTAGACCTAAGGGAATTGTGGAGAATGTATTGGTGCAGGTTGACACCCTGATTTTTCCAGTTGACTTTATTGTCATGGAGATGGAAGAGCACTGTGATGTTCCCCTGCTACTTGGACGCCCATTCCTAGCCACAGGAAAGACCAGTATTGATGTAGAAAAGGGAGAATTGCAGTTTAAGGTCTGCAGTAATGAAGTGGTGTTCAATGTCTTTGAAGCTGCTAAGTACCCCTCTAGAGAAGATGACTGTTATAGGATTGACGTGATTGACGAGATTGTCTCTATAAACAGTCTAAATGCTCCTAGCGAAGATGACGTGGAATCATTAGAGGAATCGGAAGTCGGGGTTGATGATATGGAGTATTTTGAACAGGTATCATGGATACGAGTAGCCGAATCTCTTGAGCTGGAGAATACACAAAGGGCAAAGCTTCAATCTTCTATTGTTACACCACCAGAGTTGGAGCTAAAGCCACTGCCAAGTCACCTCAAGTATGCATATCTGTGTGAAGGTAATAAGCTTCCTGTTATTATCTCTGCTTCCCTAACTCAGGAACAAGAAGAACAGCTAATCAAGGTAATTAGAAAGCATAAGGAGGCGCTAGGGTGGATACTTGGTGATATAAAGGGTGTCAGTCCATCCCTATACCAATATAAGATTATTCTGGAGGATGCCTTTACACCATCAGTTGAAGCCCAGCGACGACTTAACCCAAAATTGAAAGAGGTAGTACGGAAAGAGGTAATAAAGTGGCTAGATGCCGGCATTATTTACCCAATTTCAGATTCGAAGTGGGTAAGTCCTACTCAATGTGTACCAAAGAAGGGTCGGATTATAGTTGTCCCCAATGAGAATAACGAGTTGATTCCTACACAGGTGGTCGTCGGGCATAGAATTTGCATTGATTTCCGGAAGTTGAACAAAGCTACAAGAAAAGACCATTTTCCGTTACCATTCATTGATCAGATGTTGGATAGGCTCGCATGCCATGCATACTACTGTTTCTTGGACAGCTACTCTGGATATCTTCAAATCCCCATTGCTCCAGAAGATCAAGAAAAGACCACCTTTACATGTCCATATGGTACGTTTGCTTTTCGACGTATGCCTTTCGGTCTTTGTAATGCACCAGCTACTTTTCAGAGATGCATGATGGCGATCTTTTCTGATATAGTCGAACGCCAGATTGAGATTTTTATGGATGATTTCTCGGTCTTTGGAGATACATAAGAGCAGTGTCTTTTTCATCTGGGCAAAATTTTAGAACGCTACAAGGAAACTAACCTAGTGCTCAATTGGGAGAAATGCCACTTTATGGTTACCGAAGGAGTAGTCCTTGGTCACAAGATATCAAGTGAAGGACTGGAGGTTGACAAAGCCAAGTTGGAAGTCATTGACTAATTTCCCTACCCACTAACAGTCAAAGGAGTCAGGAGTTTTTTAGGGCACGCTGGATTCTATAGATGATTTATCAAGGATTTCTCCAAAATCACCAAGCCTTTCTACAAGCTACTTGAAAAGGACACACCTTTTATGTTCAACGAAGAATGCAAGATGGCATTTAAAACACTGAAGGATGCGCTTGTCTCTGCACCAATCATTATACTCCAGATTGGGAACTCCCTTTTGAGATCACGTGCGATACGAGCGACTATGCGGTCGGAGCTGTGCTTGGTCAGAAGAAAGCCATGAGATTCCATGCTATCTAATATGCCAGTCGCACATTAGACAATGCACAGATAAATTATGCAACCACGGAAAAGGAATTCCTAGCGGTGATCTTCTCCCTTGACAAATTTTGAGCCTACCTCCTTGGAAGCAAGGTGACTGTCTACACTGATCATGCAGCCATTCGTTATCTTTTCACTAAGAAGGAGGCCAAGCCTAGGCTCATCAGATGGATCCTCCTCCTTCAAGAATTCGACATTGAGATCCGTGATCAAAAGGGAGCAGACAACCCAGTCGTTGATCATCTCTCCCGTCTCGAAAATTCAACGGTACCATCGTTCTCTCCTATTAATGAATCTTTCCCTGACGAACAACTGTATGCCCTAGATGTTATTTCCATTCCATGGTATTCTAATTTTGTTAATTATCTAGTGAGCAACATCATACCACCTAACATGTCTTCCGACCAGAAGAAAAGGTTTTTGAATGATGTCAGGTTCTATGTGTGGGACGAGCCATATCTGTTCAGGCAAGGAAAAGACCAACTACTATGCCGGTGTATACCTCAGGAAGAGCAAGAAGTTATCCTCTTTCACTGCCATAATTCACCGTATGGAGGCCACTTTGCACGCGAGCGCACTGCCGCCAAGGTTCTTCAAAGTGGTTTCTATTGGCCCTCTCTGTTCAAGGATGTAGTAGAGTTCATGAAAAAGTGTGACCGCTACCAACGGATAGGGAAATATATCCCGCTGCCATGAGATGCCCCAGCATGGAATCATGGAGGTGGAAATATTTGACGTTTGGGGGATCGACTTCATGGGACAGTTTCCACCATCCGACCGGAACCTCTACATACTCCTCGCTGTCGACTACATCTCCAAATGGGTGGAAGCGGTAGCTCTCCCAACAAACGATGCAAAGGTAGTCATTAAATTCTTACAAAAAAATATTTTTAGTCGTTTTGGAACTCCCAGGATTCTTATCAGCGACGATGGAAAGCATTTCTGCAACAACTTGCTCGCCAATGCATTAACAAAGTACGGAGTCATGCACAAGATCGCCACAGCCTACCACCCCCAAACCAGTGGCTATGTCGAAATCTCGAATCGAGAAATTAAAAGAATCTTGGAAGTCACTGTCAACCCATCACGGAAGGACTGGTCCAGCAAGCTAGACGATGCATTATGGGCCTATAGGACAGCCTACAAGACCCCCATCGGAATGTCACCATACCAGCTGGTCTATGGGAAGGCATGTCATCTACCCATCGAGTTTGAGCACAAAGCATACTGGGTGCTTCGCCGACTAAACCTGGACCTTGATAAGGCTAGAGAAAGATGCTTGCTGCAGCTCGAAAAACTTGAGGAATTTCGGTTAGGAGCTTATGAGAATGCCAAGCTTTACAAGGAGAAGACCAAGAGGTGGTACGATAAAAAGATACTGCACCGCGAATTCTCTGTGAGGCAACATGTACTCTTATATAACTCTTGTCTTAAGTTGTTTCTAGGAAAACTTAAATCACGGTGGACTAGACCCTACACGATTATCACCGTTTCACCCCATGGAGCCGTCCAAATCTGCGATGATGCCACTAAGGAGGAGTTCAAGGTAAATGGACAACGATTGAAGGTTTACCTCGGTGACCACTTCGACCCTCATGAAGGCCACATGGACCTTCACGATCCCACACCTCAGTAAGGTTATACCACCGTCAAGCTAACGACGTTAACTTAGAACTACCACACTCATCCTTTTTACTTCAATTTTTTGCGATATTTAGAGTCACTCGTCCAAGTTTCCCTGAGTTTGTGGGTTTATAGGGGAATGTCTATAGTGTCACCCTCGAAAAAAATATGTGTGTCATTTTAGTTTAGTGTTTTGCAGGATTAACGGGTTAAACGGAATGAACAAGACTAAGATTCGTAGAGATAAAGTTGTCCGCGTGAAACCCAGCAACTCGCTAGGATTTCCAGCGACCCGTTAGAAGTCGTTCGCGTGAAACCCAGTGACTCGCTAGGATTTCCAGCGACCCGCTGGAAGTCATCCCCGTGAAACCCAGCGACTCGCTAGGATTTCCAGCGACCCGCTGGAAATCGTCCGAGTGAAACCCAGCGACCCGCTGGGATTTCCAGCGACCCACTAGAAATCGAACAACCAAAAATCCTAACCCCTAATATCCTTATCCCTCTCCCCCTCCACACTTCACTCCCTCCCAAAAACCTCCTCTCCTCCCAAACACCAACTACCCACATACACACACTTCCTAACACACCAACTTCACCCCCATCCAAACAATCCTACCAATCACCACAAACCCCCTCCACCAGCACCCACCAACCCAACCATCACCTCCCGAAACCCTAGTTTTTCTTCACCACTTTTTCTCTCTTCTTCTCTTTTGCAGATCCCGGGCTCCCAACCTCCAGTCTCTGTCAACCATCAACTGGGCTCTGCTGTGCCTCCTGAGAGCTCTCCACCAAGCCGACCCTGCCATTGACCGCCGTTGACCGCTGTCGCCTGCCCCGTTGACTTTGCCGGCCGACCACCTCTATGGCATCGAAGCGCAGCCGCATGTCCTCCTATAATCTGGGTGAGTTGAGCTCCGCTCCACCTCCGTGGACTGATATTGCACAAAGGTATAATGCTCCTTTTCCGATCTTTAGTGAAGAGGAAGGTGAACGTTTTAAAAAATTCGAGGACTGCAAATTTGTTGAATACCTGATGATTGACTGGAGTGAAATGCATGCACTTAGTATTGATATTGAGTTGCGTAGAGCTTTAAATGACCTAGGGTGGGAATATTTTGCCAACACGAGCATCAATGTTCACCGTCAGGTAGTTGTTGAATTTTACAGTACTGTTGTTTTGGATGCAAATGATAAGTGTTTCACTGCACGACTTTATGGTCACCCAATCACTGTCGATGAGGACCTACTTGTTAACCTCCTAGAACTAGGCGCTGGGGGCAGAGCTTTTGATTTTAAGAACAACTGGAATGCACAAGTAGGGTGGAAGAAACTTACTGGTCTACCTCACTATAAGACACAGCCACCCGCTAGCCTCTTTCTCGAGCTCTATATGGGTGTATTCCACCGTTTCATGTGTGCATGCTTTAGTGGTCAGTATGAAAGTAACCGGATCACTCGCCCCAGATCTATGCTCTTTTTTGTATCCAAGAGCGAAAACCTTTCAACACTGTTGATTTGATTTATGACGTTATCAAGCATACATTACAAATGACTAACCCCAAATGGCTAGGACTTGGCCATATTGTCGCTTTGCTTGTTCGTCACTTTTTGCCAGGTAGGGACCCACCTCCGTTGCGAGGCATCTTCAGGCCAGGTATTATTACTCGCGAGCAGTTGGTGAAATGGCGCATGCTCTACAAATAAGACACTCCGCAGGGCATCGTCCTATACAAGGAACTCCCGTGGGCGGATCGCCTGGCTATCCAGGAACAACTACGAGGCTCCACCTCCAAAACCGACCCCCCAACCTTGAGCAGCGCATGGAAAATTTGGAGATCCAAGTCTAAACCCTCACCGCCGACCATGCCGCTTTTTGGAGTCAGTACCAAGCTAACCAGGAGTACAATCATGCACAGTGGGAGTGGCTTTGAAGTCAATACCCACCTCAGCTGCCACCTTAACCCTGAACAGGTGTTACCGCTCCTCTCCCTCATTCTGTCATGCCTTTGTTTTTGTCTTTGTTTGAGTCGTCTACTCTCACACATTGAGGACAATGTGTTCTCTAAGTGTGGGGTAGCATGTTTGGTTTGTGTCTTGTGCAGTGTAGGAATGTTTTTAGTTGCTCTCTCATATTTTCGTTCTTTTTACTATACATGTGATCGAGTCTGTTCTGCGTGTGGCGTATGTTTTTGATCGAAATGTTGAGTTGTTTGCAATTGATGAACATACCTCCGGACTTGTGAACTTAGAATGACTACTAAATCTTATTGCTTAGTCAGGAATTGAACTTAAATGTCGTAAGCGGAATTATGTGGGCTCAACACCCTTGGTTATTTAGGTTGATAGTTGCACTAGGTGGACCATGCTTGAGAGCTTGATGAGTGACCTTGTGAGAAATTTGTACCGAAGGATGAGACTACCGTCTCTATTTTATTCATGAGGTGCTTGTGTGTTTCGGGTGATGGGAGTAGTATATTAGCACTTGGCATAATTTCGCAGTGTGGGACGAGTTATATATCGGGGGCCATTTTGATGTTGAGCTTAGAGCCTTAGAGCCAAAAACCCGTTCTTATCTATTGCATAGCCCCATTGAGCCTAAACCTTTTCATTGAGTTACTAGTTGCACACCAATACATGAGCCAATATCTAACCCCCACCTACCTTTAGCTACTTAATCCGAGGGATTAGGATATCAATTGTGGGGTGATTTTGTAAGGGTGCATCTTGTAGTATAGCCGGGGTCTTGATTATCATTTGGGTTTGAAAAGGGTAGAATTGAGGCCAACAGTTCAAAATCGGGATAAGTTGTTATCAAATGTGCATGAAGTTATGAAAGAAAAGAAAAGTTCACAAAGGAAAAGTAAAGAAAAAAAAGAGAAAAGATGAACAATGAAAAAGAATGGACAAAATTCCTTGTGAAAATGTGAAAAGAAAAGAACAAAAGAAGAAGAAATCGAAAAGCACACCAAAAAGTCAGTGACTTATCCCGAGTGAATGCCTCTAGGATGTGGGATCATTGGGTTGAGTGCTTAGTTGTTGTAGGGTGAGATGCTTAGTATAGCCGAGAGTTAAATTTTTGTGTAATCCTCGGATTGGGTGGTGTAGCCACTACCCACTGATTTATCCTTTCCTTACCCTAAGCCACATTACAACCTTATGCAAAGTCCCTCTTGATTACGAGCCCTGCATTGCTTGAGAGAGTGTCAAGTGCGAAGTATAATATTTCTTGACCCTGAGCATGCTTGCGAGTGATAGGTAGTTGACTACCCAATATAAGTGAGAATAAATTGGTCCTACCCACTGAGTGTCAGTTCTTGTGTATGATCTGCTTAGTGCGAAAGTTAGGCTAAACAGTTGAGGGTGTTGGGTTTATATGAATTTTGCTCTTGGCACTTGAGTGAGATGAATGACTAGTGATAGGATGATGCATGTCGCGATTTGTTCCTAGTAAGGAGGAGCCGTGAAAACGGTAGTTCTAATGCAACTTGCTTGGGGACAAGCAAGAACTTAAGTGTGGGGTTATGATGTGTGCATAAACACACACTTATTTGTTTACGTTTCATGCATGATTTGTTCGTATTTTGATTTCGTTATGTCTCCCGTTGTAGTGTATTTAGTGCATTTTGTGTTTATGTCGAGGAGCGAGGGAACTATCAAAGTTTGGTAGTTTTGTAGATGTGCGATGGAGGTTGACGAGGTAGCAAGGCGTGGAGCAATGGTGGATAGCACGGACCGAAGGATGGAAGACTCGGAAGCTGAAGAAAGGGCGCTGCCAAGACCCAGCGACCCGCTGGAAGACCCAGTAACCCGCTGGGTTCGCACTGCCAAGTTCCAACGACCTACTGGGAAAGCTAGCGATCCGCTGGAAATCGTTCAAGGCAAATCCAGCAACCCGCTGGGAAAGCCAGCGACCCGCTGGGTTTACCGAGAAAAGGAGAGAAGGTCCGTTTAGTTAGGTTTAGGACCTCTTATTTTAGGTTTTGTTTTATGTAAGACTATATAAGGTCTTGGAAACCTAACTCTTGGGCACTCTTGAACGTTTACACTCAAGAGACAACCCTAGTTTCTCTCCTACTTGTTTTCAAACTCAAAGATTGTAATCAACGATTTGGATCTTCAATCAACGCGGTATTTTCATACTTTGTAGTCAAGAATTGTCTTTACATTCAGTTGCTTGAGTATTCATTGTTTGATTGATTCGCTTTGTGTGTTTAGAATTAAGATTGACAACCTTAGTTCATAGGATAGATTGCATCTAGTCGTTTCGTTTCATTTTGTTTGCATAGATATTGTTGTTAGGGTTTAGGATTGACAAACCTAGATTCAAACACAATACTATTCGTAGTTTAGAACCAACCAATCATTCGATTTGAATTGCTTAGCTTAAGATTTAGGAATTCATAATCCAGTACTTGGAGAATTGATTCTTCTGTCCCTGTGGAGACGATCTTACTTATCATTCTATTACTTGAGCGATCGTGTTCTCTTACACGTATTTTAGACCTGATATTTATCGCATCACTCAACAACCTCCACTCCATCGATCATTATCTTCTTGATTAGTTTGCTCATGTGGAGCTTTTAGATGTCGAGAGGCACCGGCTCTAAAATGAATCCACGAAAATCTACAAACTGCTCAGAAAAATGGTGACATGCAATGCTAGAAATAATATGACCTAAGTATAGATACCTAGGTTCCCTTTCGCTAATGGATCTAGCAAAGAAATCAATGATCATAGCAAAGGTGCTAAAAGGAATATCATGGCATAGGCAGTCAATGGCATAAAGCTGAGATTGGAAGACTTTAGAATCTTCCCATGAACCATTAATGGTTAGAGTCATAAAGCGATGGAGGATGCCTAAATATGGTTCTCTAATTAGCGCATTAGGCGTCCTCCCCGACTCGTACCTCTTAAACCCTATAATCTCTTGCCAAGCCCTATGGGCTTGACTCGTAGGTGTGAAGTCTAATACACCTGGTCCAGTCTTACGGCTAAATAGGTCATTAAACTCACTTTCATCCATGCTAAAGTCAGTGTCAAATACACGTGCAGTAAATGATCGTCTGTTAGCCGAAACCTGCAATGTGTAATAAAACTCTAAAACAAGCTTTTGCCTAGCCATTATCTTTCTCGTCTCAAAGTATCTCCACCCTAACCTCCTAAAAGCTGACCTCAACTGTTTATCTACCCCTAATCTTTGCATGTCATTCCAATCGATTATAAAATGACTAAGGGCATTGAGTCATGAAAATTTTTGATACCTCTCTCCCTCCCAATTGTGGAAGATTGTAAAGGGAGCATTGTAGCGGTCATGAATGTCTTGAGGTAAAGAACCAGGTAAAGAAGGCAACGGGTTTCTTGCGTGCTTCCTCTATTCTCCGTGATGAATCTGGCTAGATCCTACATCATCCGCCATCAAGAAAGGTATTTTGGGTGTTGGGTAATGTGGGTAATTGGTTGAGAATGATTGGGCTCAATCGGATTTGAAGTTTTTGGTGGTGGGAGAATGTTGGTTTTGAAATTCAATGACGTATGACCGAGAGCTTTATAGTCGATTATGCATAAACTTAGCATACATTAAGTGCACTGGTATGTGCCAACTTTTTCTTTTTCGCATAACCTGGCATACGCCATATCCTTTGGCGTGTGCTAGATATGTACAAACCTCAAAAATGACATACTACATATATAAACACTAATTAAAAGATCACACAAAGGAAACAAACATGCTAATCTAATTTTTTTGGCTTTTATGTACGTTGCGTTCTTGGAAAGCTTGAAAACCAGATGCCCCATTTGCATGGGTCAAAGGTGCAACTTTGACTTTTGCAAGTCACACAACTCACAAATGGCATACCATGACAAACTACCTCTTCGTGCAACCTTTTCAGCTTTAAGCATAATAGGATCGCGACGTAGTAGTACGGTACGCTCATTTTGCGAGTTAGTGCTATTTTTGCTACAGTTTCTGTCATGTTCTAATTTTCTGCACCTTGGACAAAATTCAAATCTCTTTATCCTTCTCTTGTAAGCACTCTTTGAAGTTTCTCTAGAGTGTCTCAGAAATTTTCTTTTTGTCTCTCAATTATCAAGGTCTCTTGTGCTCGACGGAGAATGATGAGACAAATATCAATCGGGATCTTTCTATAAACTAAAACATTAACTAAATGAATATACTTAAAGCAAAACATCCTATTCTTTATTCTCTGCAGGTAAAAGAACCTTACTCTGTTCCTTTTGTTCACGCACTGGATGGCATATTAATTGATTGCACCTGTGCATCTCGATTAATATCACCCCCTCTAATGTAGATTTTGCATCGTTGGCCATTGACTTGAAAGACTATCCAGTCACTGTTTTTCAAATCAAGTGCTCCGAAAGGGAATACTTTAACAATTTGGTACGGGCTGCTCCACTTGGATTTGAGCTTCCCTGGGAAGAGTCTTAGTCGCGAGTTATAGAGAAGAACATGCTGCCCCTCCTTAAAATGTTTCTTGATAATGTGGGTATTATGTCTTCTTTTGGTCTTTTCCTTGTAAAGCCTTGAGCTTTCGAATGCCAAGTCCTATATTTTATCCAACTCTTCAGAAGATTCTGCGCTCTCCGGCCTTTTTATAATCATAATTAAAGGTTTTAATGCCCCAAAATGCACGATGCTCAAGCTCTACTGGAAGATGGCATGATTTTCCATAAACAAGCCTATACGGCGACATTCTTATAGGTGTCCCAAATGCCATGTGATAAGCCCATAAGGCATTATCAAGCTTGTTCGACCAATCCTTCCTTGCTGTTCCAACCGTCTTTTCTAAGACTTTCTTGAGCTCTTGATTGGAAAGCTTAACCTGTCTGCTAGTTTAGGGGTGATAAGGTGTTGTCACCTTGTGTGTTACCCCATATCTCTTTAGCATGACTTCAAATTGCTTGTTGCAGAAATGTGACCCACCATCACTGATTATCGCTCGTGGCACTCCAAATCTTGAGAAGAGCTTCTTAAGAATTTGGATAACTACTCTAGCATCATTTGTTGGTGACGCCAAAGCTTCTACCCATTTTGAAATGTAGTCTACTCCTACCAAGATATACTTGTTGTCATATGATGTCGGGAAAGGACCCATGAAGTCTAATCCCCAAATTTCAAAGACTTCAATCTCTAAAATTCCAAATAACGGCATCTCATTCCTCTTTGAGATATTTCCCATTCTTTGGCAGCGGTCACACTGCTCAACATAACTACATGCATCCTTGAAAATAAAAGGCTAATAGAAACCGCATTCAAAGACTTGAGATGTGGTTCTTGAAGTTCCATAATGACCCGAGTAAGGTGTGTTATGGCATTGCTCTAAAATATTTGCTACTTCACAACTAAAAATGAAACATCGAAGAATCCCATCACTACACCTCTTAAAGAGGTAAGGAACATCCCAAACATACATCCGAACATCCCATAGAAATTTCTTCCTTTGTGGATAACTCAAATCTATTGAAATAATTCTTTCAACTAAAAAGTTGGCAAAATCTGCATACCAGGGATCTTCTACTCTACTCATTGTCATCAGAGTTTCATCCGGAAACTCTTCTTAAATATTTTCTTTAATCTCCATCCCGTCACTTTTTTCTAATCTAGAGAGATGATATGCAACAATATTTTCTGCTCCTTTCTTGTCCTTAATGGACAAGTCAAATTCTTGTTGTAACAAAATCCAGCGCATCAAGCGAGGTTTGGCATCTTACTTTGAGAAAAAATATCTCAAAGCTGCATGATCAGTGTAAATTATAACCTTCGAACCAAGCAAGTACGGTCTGAATTTGTCACATGCATAAATAACCGCAAGCATCTCTTTCTCTGTGATTGTATAATTGAGTTGAGCTCCTACCAGTACTCTACTAGCATAGTAGATGACATGGAGCTTTCCCTCTTTCTTCTGTCCAAGCACACAACCTAAAGCGAGATCACTTGCATCACACATTAATTCGAATGGAAGTTTCCAGTCCAGTGATGAAATCACGGGAGCTGTGATAAGAACTTTCTTGAGAGCACCAAATGCCTTAAGGTAGTGCTCGTCAAAGTTGAAGGATACATTCTTAACTAGCAAATTTGTTAGAGGCTTAGCAATTAGAGAGAAGTTCTTGATGAATCTTCTGTAAAATCCGGCATGACCCAGAAATGCTCTAACTTTTTTAACAGTGGTTGGTGTATTGATTTTCTCTATCACCTTTGTCTTAGCTCTATCTACTTCCATACCAACTCTAGAAATCTTATGCCCAAGGACTATCCCTTTGTCTACCATAAAATGGCACTTTTCCCAATTGAGCACAAGATACTTTTCCTCACATCTCTTCAATACTTTGTCTAGGTTGTCAAGACAATGATCAAATGAGTCTCCAAAAATAGAGAAGTCATCCATGAAAATTTCCATAATCTTCTCGTTCATCTCCCAGAAGATCGACGCCATGCAATGTTAAAGGGTTAATTACCCTCAGGTCCCTGTACTATTGACGATTTTGTAATAGGGTCCCTGTGTAATTTGAACAAGATATAAGACCCCTGTGTTATAACAAAATATTGGCATAAGGTCCCTGACTTAAGCTTCACTGACATCATCATTTTTTTCATTTTTTTGACATTGAATTGACCAAAATACCCCTAAAAATTAAAAACAAAAACTTTCTTCTCTCCTGAATCATCTTCTTCGCCTTCTTATTCATCTTCAACCTTGAACACCAAGAACATTATATCTAGAAAATTAAAAAAACAAATCGTACAAGGAAACAAGACTTGCTCCCGGTGGCTCACCAAGCCCTAACCCCAACCCCGACTCCTCTCCAGCCACCCGAGCTTGACCATCTCTCCTTCCAAGAGTAGTGCCGAACAAGTCCCCAACATCCATCCCTTCCCCCAAAACCCCCTCACCTACCATCTCTCGCTCCAGCTCCCTTGGGTCTAAGTGGCTCCCCGGGGCCTTCACCCCCGCAAGGAGAATGAGTGGGCTTTCCAGGATGTTGACCTCGATTACGACGTTTAAGAGATTTTTGACCCCGATCATGACTTTAGCAAAGAGGACGTTGACCCCAATTAAGAATTAGGAATTTAGGATCCCTAATGAGGGAGGTTGTTTGGGAATTAGGGTTCATCCCTAATTTACCAAGAGAGAGACATTAGAAATTGGGTGTTCATCCCTAATTTACCGAGAGAGAAATTGGAATTGGAAATGAGTTCTTGTGTTTGGTGGTGCATTTTATTTCTGTGTTCTTGATTTTATTTAATTTGATCTTGTTTTTTTAGTTTGTTTTTTGATTTTGGTGTTTTTCTCAAAAAAGGGAAGCAGATGGTTTAATTTTTGGCTTAAGGATATTTTGGTCAATTCAATATAAAAAAATAAAAAAAAAATGATGATGTCAGCGAAGCTTAAGTCAGGGACCTTATGCCAATATTTTGTTATAACACAGGGGTCTTATATCTTATTCAAATTACACAGGGACCCTATTACAAAATTGTCAATAGTACAGGGACCTGAGGGTAATTAACCCAATGTTAAAACATTGTTGGGGCACAACTTAATCCAAAAGGTATTCTGCGGTATGCAAAAATACCGAAGGGACATATGAAAGATGTCTTCTTTTGATCTCTGGGGTATATTGCAATTTGGTTGTACCCAGAGTACCAGTCCAAAAAACAATAATAAGAATACCCTGCAATCTTTTCCAACATTTGATCAATGAAACGGAGTGGAAAATGATCTTTCTGTATGGCATCATTTAATTTATGATAATCGACACACACTCTCCATCCAGTCATAGTTCTTGTCGAAATGAGCTCCCCTTCCTCGTTGATCACAACTGTCATTTTCCCTTTCTTGGGAACACAATGGACTTGGCTAACCCATTCATTATCTGAGATCAGATAGATAATTCTGGCTTTGAGGAGTTTTATCACTTCCTTCTTAACAACCTCCTTCATGTTAGGATTAAGTCTCCTTTATCGGTCTACTCTTGGCCTCATTCCATCCTTCATGTGAATGTGGTGCATCACAATTTTTGGGCTTATCCCCTTGATATCAGATATTTGCCAAGCAATGGCCTTAATCTGTTTGTTCACAATTATGAGCACTTTCTCTTCTTCTTTCTTAGTGAGCTTGTTCGATATAATAATCGATAATCTCCCTCCATCTATTAAGAATGCATATCTCAGATGCGAGGGTAGCTCTTTCGACATTTCAAATGAATGCATATCTCAGCTTTTACAATCGAGGGTGGAGTTCGATATTTCAAATGAATTTTGAGCTCCTCAAGTAAACCCTTCTTATTAATTTCCTCCTTTACTTTTTCCATAATATCCTCATCTTCTTCTTTTTCTAGTTCTTTATCCTCAATACTAGAGATTTTTTCCTTACAGAATTCAAGGATACACTCATCCACAATATCAATTTTCATACACATTCCTTTATCAAGAGGATGGCGCATAACACTTGTCATTTTGAACTCAACCTTCTTGTCTCCAATTTGTAGCACCAATTTACCATTATGCACATTTACCAATGCATGTGTTGTGTTGAGGAAGGGTCTGCCATAAATCAGTAGACAGTTCTTGTCCTTAGAGAAATCCAGTACCACAAAGTCAACTAGGAAGATGAACTTGTCAATCTTCACTAGGACATCCTCAACCACACCGAATGGTTTCTTAATAGTTTGGTTTGCCAATTGGAGAAGCATAGATGTTGGCTTAACTTCACACAAACCTAGTTTTTGAAATGTAGATAAAGGCATCAAGTTGATACTTGTGCCTAAATGTTACAGACATTTTGGAAACTCGGTTTCACCAATGAAATAGGGAATTGTAAGACTCCCCGGATCTTTTAGCTTCATCAGAAGATTTTTTGAGATTAAAGAGCTACAATTTGCCGTAAGGATAATTGTCTCTCCATCTTCCCATTTCCTCTTCTTAGTGACGAGTTCCTTTATAAACTTGGCATAGTATGGAACTTGATCTAGCATCTCTAAGAAAGAGACACTTATTTGTACGTTCTTCATTTTTTCCATGAAGCGGAGAAGTTTTTCATCCATCCCCGACTTTCTCTTTACCATTTGAAGGTAAGGAAGAATGGGGACCATTTGTGGTGGTGGTACGTAAACTTCTTCCTCCTCCGTAACTTCTTCTCGCGAGACCTTATCTTTTTCTAGACTCACCAAATCACTTTCCTTAGCCTTCTCTTTGACTTTTTGAGAAGCTAATTCCTTGCCACTTCTTAAGGAGATTGCATTAACTTGCCTGCAAGGATTTGTCTCAGTAGAACTTGGAAGAGAACCAGATGCTCTATGTACATTTGTCTTTGTAATTTCCCCAAGTTGTACTTTTATATTACGCATGGCAGTTGCTTGCCCTTTTAGAAATTACTCTAAATTGTTCTGTCTTGCTTCCTGGGCCGCTAATGCCTTCAAGATTTGACTTTGGTAGTTGGATGAGTCTCCAGTTTGTTGGATGAACTTCTCAACCTTGTCAAATCTATCCTCAAGTGCTACCATCCTTTCTCCCAAGAACCTACGTGGTTGAAAACCAGGTAGTGGTCCTTGTTGTGAGACACGTAAAGGCAATCCTTTATCAGGAATGATCGCCATACTGTCATCATTGTTTCTATCTTTCCATGAGAAGTTAGGGTGGTTTCTCCTACCAGGATTGTAAGTAGAGGAATATGGATTGTTTACTATTCGGTTTCCTCCTTGTCTTTGACCACTCACAAAGTTGACCTGCTTTGTAGATTGGCTCATCATCGCACATTGACTAATCTCGTGGCCAGTGTTGCCACAGGCTTTGTAATGCTATTGTAAAGCAACATCATCAACTTTGTTTAGAGTCAAATTGCACAATTACTTTGCCATCAAGTCTAATTGTGCTTGAAAAGATGAGGAAGTATCAAGTTCAATTATTCCTCTTCTCTCACTCCACTCAGTTACCTCCCTTAACTCTCTAATAGGTTATTTTTTTATCTCATTCATGATTATCCTATTGTTGCTGCCAGCTCTTCCAGAATATGGTGTGCTTCATCCCTTTCCTTTCTCAGGAAATTTTCATTAGACACTGAATCAACATTTTCTATAGTTGTTGGTGACAAGCTAAAATAAAAGTCTTAAGAAGAGACTCCTCAGACAAACCATAGTGCAGGCATTTTCATTGCAATTCCTTAAATCTCTCCCAAGTTTTACTCAAAGACTCTCCTTCATATTGTTCGAAGTTGATAATCTTCTTAACGAGCTTATTAGTCTTTGAGTAGGTGAAATATTTGTCAAGGAAAGCATTTGCCAATAGCTCCCATGTGGTTATTGGAGTACCCTTAAGTCACTTATACCAAAGTTTAGCCTTGTCCCTTAACGTATAAAGAAATATTCTAATCTTAATAGCATTATCAGACGCTCCAGGATACTTAAAATTATCAGCTAATTCCATGAAGTTCCCCAGATGTTCATTGGGATCTTCATTAGGCAAACCATAGAACTGACGTAAAGCTTGAAGCATATGAATCACGACCGGCTTAATTTTAAAGTGATTAGCTTTAACAGCTAGCCGTTGGATTCCAGTTTTGGCTCCTTCATATGTGACGAGGGTAATTTTTGTGCCAACAAACAAACACCCATTACAATGATAGTGAAGTAGAGTGTCGAACCACGAGGAACTAGTTTAGACTACTTTTTTGGTTAGCTAGCTAGTTTAGGACGAAATTAATGAGAAAGATCTACCTAAATCTAAACCTACAAACAATTGATCACTTCTGTGATGGAGATTCTGCGGTCTGGGTCTGATTGGCGTATGCCAGGTGTGGCTGGCGTACGCCAGGTCTCTCATTTTGTCTTGGTTGGTGTACGCCAATAGGACTTGGCGTACGCCAGGTGTCGAGCAGAAGCAAAACTGTCTACTGGTTTAACTAACTAAACTGAGATTTAGCAACTTAAAACACAAAAGTGAGTAAGGTACACTTAAAACTAATGTAACCATTTGATTCAGGGGGTTTATTACGTATGTGATATGGTCCGAGTGTTTCGAAGGCGACCAATCTACACTTTTATGCTAGATTGGTCTAAATCGATACTTAACTAAGCTTAGAATGGCAAGATGTTCTTTCGACCCCAAAAGCCAACTAAACTCAGCCAAGCACCAACTATGCATATCACTCAGTGGACAATTAGTTACCAAGGAAGATTTCTCTTCACCAAGGTAACTAATCATCTAGCTAAACTTTCCATTAACACTATCTCCTTTTGGTCTCAAGGATTAACTAAGTTCATAGTCAAGGTTACTCACAAAGATTTTATCACAGCCAATTAGTCTAAACCAATGCAAGGTTGCTATGACTTTGTCAAAACCAAAGTTGGTTGTGTCAAAACCGAACTTACTTGGCTACTAGACTCTTGTCAAAACCAAAACATTATTACTAAGACTAACAGTGATCATAATCTGAGTAAAACCATGATTAAGCTTTAAGTTCATTAACTAGAACATATTCCTTAACATTTTAACCCCTCAAATTCGTGGCTACATGTTTAGTTCTAAGGCACCAAACTCACAAACACAACTACTCACACATATTTACACAAAACAACATACTTATAAACAATATGAATTTAAGCATTAACTATAAAGGAAAGAGTTAAGGAGAAGGAAGCTTAATGATGTTCTTGAAGCTTTTCTTCCTCCTCCATCACGTTCCTCCCTCTTGACAAAGATTTTCTTACAATTTCATGGCCTCTCCTCTCTATCCTCCCTTTGCCTAAGTCTTCTTGTTTGCTTATTACACACTTATTACATTACCAAAGTCAAAAGTCAAAAGCAAAGGTAAGTTTAATGTTTAAAACTCCAAATATCCTAACAAATACCCTCAAATGTTCCCCATACATGTTTCTTATCATCTTCTAAGGCCAAAACTCGAATGTCATGGCCCCCTCTAATGTTTGCCATTGAAATGAGCAAGTGGGTTGGCCTAATTCTGTCTCTGTCAGGGGTTGGCATACGCCAATTGCACCTGGCGTACGCCAAGTCTTTGGTTTTGCTTCATTGGCGTGTGCCAGAGGCCATTAGCGTGCGCCATTCTTACGTTTTAGAACTTTTAAACTCCAAATTTGAAGATGCCGATTTGAGACAAAGTTGTAGCCCTGGATGTCTTCTTTCCAACGCTACCTCACGCGTCTTATTTGGACATAGGATGTAAAAGTAATCATCATTTGAGTTGTAAAAGGTCTTTCCTCGCGTACGCCAGGCTTATTGGCATGCGCCAACTGTGCCAGATTTGCACATCTTGCCTTCCTGGCTTCCCTCTCGTCCATGCATCTACGTGTCTAGCTCGATCGTCCTCCATTTCTCCTCAAATATGCTCCTAAAAATAAGAAAACACAATGAATAATGATAAACTCAACCAAAACACACAATGAACGAGAATTAACACTTTGACAACTAATAAGCAACTAAACCAACTATAAACACTAGAAAACTAATACAAAATGAACACAAGTAATGAGTGTTTTCGACACTCATTACACCCCCACACTTGAATATTTGCTTGTCCCCAAGCAAAACTCAAATGCAGACACATACAAACATATAAAAGAAAAGCACACAAAAAGGAAAAGACATGGCATAAAGAATTCGTAAAATGACTCCCCTCAAAAATATCAGCTTAAATCAAAAGAATATCCCTACATAGATAGTTTAATAACTTAATCATAAAATGAACAAATCGATAAAATCCTCTAACACTTAGTTGTTTAAACTAATATTAACACTATGTAAAAGACACTAGAACGTTAATCTCTCAGTGGTAAGAAATTTATCTCACTTATTATATAAGTAGGCAACTTCCTATCACTCGTATACTTAGACAATATATTTCTAGGCATCCTACATCCTACTTAGCGATATCTTTGATCATACGGTTGTTAATGATCAGGGGGTCTTTATATCGGGTCATAATGGGGCTTAGGTAAAGTTGAGGTAAACATTTGGATAGTGGCTAAACCACCCAATTCGAGGACATTACAAAAGTAACTAGTCACTCGTCTAATCTAGACACCCTCACTTAAAATAATTAAGCTCTCACCCATTTTCCCAATATTCTACGACTCTGAAGCTCGAGGTTAAGCCAAGAATTCATGCTTTATTCACAACTTTCTTTTTGCACTTCTTTTCTTTGTTTTTCTCCCTTTTTTATTGTTTTTATTGTTTTCTTTTTCTTCTTTTTTTTAACTAACACAATATTTACAACACACATTTTTTTATAAAATAAATAAACTAAAATAACTTAGCATGTTCTAGGCATAAAGTCGGCTTCTACACTTGGCCACTCATTTTTCTAAAATTTTCACAACTTAAATCGTATCCATGAAGCTACCAACTAAACCCATACAATTCATCCTAATATCCTCGGATATGATGGTCAAAGGTAAGGAAGAATGGTAATTTAGGCTAGAAGTTGGTTACCTAGTCTATAATCAAGAAAAGGCTAGGCTCAAATTGGTTTAAAGCAATTGGAATTATCGGATTTTATCTCTAAAGCTCTAGGCTCAAATGTCAAAGAAATGCCCCCGTCGTCGACTAACTTCTGCACAACTAAGTAATAGTAGGATACCCTAATCAACTGACTTAGTATACACCTCATGAAAAGATGTGGAGACGGATGTCTCCTCCTTCGGCTCAAAGTACCTCACAAGGTTCGCACATTATCATTCTAGTCTAGTCTAAACAGCAAAATCACTAGTCTAAATAACTAAGTATGAGATTTCTACATATTCCTAAACTTTGTGCTCGAGTTAAATTCCTAACTAATAAGGTGATAATATTTTAACACAAGTTAAAAATTTTTGAAGGGGGTCAAATTTTGAAAAATTTATACCGGGTCTAAACCTAGACACAACAAACTAAGCATTATTAATATACAAGGAAGATTCCTGAAGAGAATCCTCCCCCACACTTGAATGACACATTGTCCTCAAGGTGTCTAAGATACTAATAAACACCTATTTACAAAAATAAAACAAAATTTGAGATAGTTTTATCTTGATGATCTAATACGTAAGAAGCAGCAAGGAGATCAAACCCTGTAGAGCTCAAATCGGAACACTTCCGTACCAGATCACGAAAGATATGAATAAACTTATCTCAATATACACAAAACAAAGATAAGCAAACAAGCATAAAAGTAAATAGATAAATACAATATCACACAAAGTCACAGCTATAAACTAAAGAACAAAATTGAATGGCATAACACATATAAAACAACAGAAAATAGAAAATTAATAAAATAAAAGAAAGAAAAAGGAGCTCCCTGTCACTCGTTGGGTAATGATCTTGGCTAGATCTTGCATCATCCGCCATCGTAGAAGTCATTCTGGACATTCAGTAATGTGTGCCAGAGGTCGGGTAGCTTAGACTTATGATTTGTGGGTGAAAATTTTGGA
Organism: Hypericum perforatum; assembly: GCA_012979155.1. Taxonomy (NCBI): domain Eukaryota; kingdom Viridiplantae; phylum Streptophyta; class Magnoliopsida; order Malpighiales; family Hypericaceae; genus Hypericum; species Hypericum perforatum. The sequence goes on along the minus strand of SOPF01028113.1, from coordinate 15,448 downwards.
TGTGGGTGAGTTATGGAAAAAATCGACGGATGTCCAAATCTATAGATTCGGATTCTGCCCTACCTGGCGTAAGCCAGCCTAACCTGGAGTGTGCCAGATTTTCATGTTTGGTGGGTGGCGCACGCCTGGCTCCATTGGCGTGCGCCAGATCTTCAACATTGGCAAAATGGGACTACGCTAACTTTAATAAAATAACACAAACTGAACAATAATGATACAAACATAAAAAAAGTAAAAATAAAAATAACATGTATATGATATAAACTATGCTATTTTTTTTGGCTTTTATTTACGCTGCATTCCTGGAAAGCTTGAAAACCAGACGCCCCATTTTCATGGGTCACAAGTGTAACTTCGACATTCGCAAATCACACAGCTCCTTAATAGCGTACCATGCTGAACTATCTCTCCTTGTAACCTTTTTGGCTTTAAGCTTAATCGGGTCACCACGTAGTAATGTAGTACGCTCATCTTGTGAGACAGTGGATATTTTTGCTACAGTCACCTTCATATTCATAAAAAGAAACTCATTAATATAAATTGTTGAGCACAACAATCATATAAGAGTAACTTCTTATCCCTCATCAATCACAAAAATGCAGATATGTGCCAATCAACCAAAGGGTCAATCGTAGTCATATTAATTGTTGGATTGAGAAGTATTTTAAATTCACCCAAAACTAACCAGTCCCATCCAAGAGTGGGATGTTGTTCAAAATTAAGGTCGGGTGTTTTACCTTCACTTACTATATCCAAGATTAAAGGTTTAGCAAACCTTCTTGGATATTGAAGTAGAGGGTGAATATTGTAGCGGAAGACACTAGACTCTTCCTTAGGAATGGCTTTTTCTTTTTGCTCAAAATCTTCAATGTTTGCCAAATCCTTGGTTGAGCAAGAGTTATGCAAAAAGAAACTAGCACTAGTCCTAGACTCGTTGCCTTCTTTTTCAGTGCTCTCTTCAACCCTAATCTCTTCTTTCAATTCCTCATTTTCCTTATTCTTTTCATCCTCTTTTGGAAGTGCATTGGTAATTTTAAGTGATCTCGTAGGGGTCTCTTGGTACCAATCCTCTGTTACAAAATCCCAAAGATGACCCTTATTTTCAACACTATATAGATCTTCTATGAATGACATTGGATCGATGTATGATGGTGGAGGAACGTACAATTGTTCCTCCACTCTCAAGTCCAATTGCTCATTATCATCCTCCACTTGCACTTCATCGTCTTCCCAAAAATGATGGACTAGTTCAGATGGTTTAAATGAGATAGCATCTTTTGCATATGCATTGAAGCAAATGTCATCTGAGTGAGTTTGCCTTCTCTCAAAAATTTGAAGTGAGGCAGTCAACTCCTCAAAATCTTTGAGCTTAAATTCAATATTTTCCATCATCTTCTCCATCCTTGCTTCCATTGAGTCCAATCTATCATTTAGAGAATCAGACTTTAAGGGTTGTACTTCTTCTTTGCACCATGAGGAATAAGGATTTCCACTCCATATTGGAATACTAATGATGTCATATCGCCCTTCATTATTATACGCAAAATTCTCATGATCTGAGGGGGCTCCATGGGGGGTGTCGAACCAGTATTCTTCACATTGATTTTTGTTATGTCCCAACCACCCGCACCATTCGCAAGTCCAAAGCTGAGCTTTTTGGAGATTGAGTTTCCTTCAATTTGCTTCCACCAAGTTACATATATCCTCAACTTCATCATCATAAAACGAACTTTGAATTCCATTATCCCAATGATACTCAAAGGAATCCATCTCCATAATTACACAAAACAAACACTACACAAGAAAGAAAATAAAAATGTCCTAATCCTAATTTACTAACCTACTAAAATGTCCAATGCCTAGTTCCCCGACAATGGCGCCAATTGACGAGGGTAATTTTTGTGCCAACAAACAAACACCCGTTGCAATGATAGTGAAGTAGAGTGTCAAACCACGAGGAACTAGTTTAGACTACTTTTTTGGTTAGCTAGCTAGTCTAGGACAAAATTAATGAGAAAGATCTACCTAAATCTAAACCTACAAACGATTGATCACTTCTGTGAAGGAGATTCTGATTGCGTACGCCAGGTGTGGCTGGCATATGCCAGGTCTCTGGTTTTGTCTTGGTTGGCGTACGCCAGGTGTCGGGCATAAGCAAAACTGTCTACTAGTTTAACTAACTAAACTGAGATTTAGCAACTTAAAACACAAAAGTGAGTAAGGTAAACTTAAAACTAATGTAACCATTTATTTCAGGGGTTTATTACGTATGTGATATGGTCTGAGTGTTTCGAAGGTGACTAATCTACACTTTTGCGCTAGATTGATCTAAATCGATACTTAACTAAGCTTAGAATGGCAAGATGTTCTTTCGACCCCAAAAGCCAACTAAACTCTGCCAAGCACCAACTATGCATATCACTCAGTGGACAATTAGTTACCAAGGAAGATTTTTCTTCACCAAGGTAACTAATCATCTAGCTAATCTTTCTATTAACCCTATCTCCTTTTGGTCTCAAGGATTAACTAAGTTCATAGTCAAGGTTACTCACAAAGATTTTATCACAGCCAATTAGTCTAAACCAATGCAAGGTTGCTATGACTTTGTTAAAACCAAAGTTGGTTGTGTCAAAACTGAACTTACTTGGCTACTAGACTCTTGTCGAAACCAAAACATTGTTACTAAGACTAATAGTGATTATAATCTGAGTAAAACCATGATTAAGCCTTAAGTTATGTTCCTTAGCATTTTAACTCCTCAAATCCGTGGCTACATGTTTAGTTCTAAGGCACCAAACTCACAAACACAACTACTCACACATATTTACACAAAACAACATACTTATAAACAATATGAATATAAGCATTAACTATAAAGGAAAGAGTTAAGGAGAAGGAAGCTTAACGATGTTCTTGAAGCTTTTCTTCCTCCTCTATCATGTTCCTCCCTCTTGGCAGAGATTTTCTTACAATTTCGTGGCCTCTCCTCTTTGTCCTCCCTTTGCCTAAGTCTCCTTGTTTGCTTATTACACACATATTATATTATCAAAGTCAAAAGTCAAAAGCAAAGGTAAGTTTAATGTTTAAAACTCCAAATATCCTAACAACTACCCTCAAATGTTCCCCATACATGTTTCTTATCATCTTCTAAGGCCAAAACTCGAATGTCATGGCCCCTTCCAATGTTTGCCATTGAAATGAGCAAGTGGGTTAGCCTAATTCTGTCTCTTTTAGGGGTTGGCGTACACCAATTGCACCTGGCGTACGCCAATTGCACCTGGCGTACGCCAGGTCTTTGATTTTGCTTCATTGGCATGTGCCAGAAGCCATTGGCGTGCGCCATTCTTGCGTTTTAGACCTTTTAGACTCCGAATTTGAAGATGCCTATTAGAGACAAAGTTGTAGCCCTGGATATCTTCTTTCCAACGCCACCTCACGCGTCTCATTTGGACATAGGATGCAAAAGTTATCATTATTTGAGTTGTAAAAGGTCTTTCTTGGCATACGCCAGGCTTATTGGCATGCGCCAACTGTGCCAGATTTGCACATCTTGCCTTCGTGGCTTCTCTCTCATCCATACATCTATGTGTCTAGCTTGATCGTCCTCCATTTCTCCTCAAATATGCTCCTAAAAACAAGAAAACACAATAAATAATGATAAACTCAACCAAAACACACAGTGAACGAGAATTAACACTTTGACAACTAATAAGCAACTAAACCAACTATAAACACTAGAAAACCAATACAAAATAAACACATGTAATGAGTGTTTTTGACACTCATCAGTATGTTGGTCTCCCATGGTCCATTAAAGAATATCTAGGGGCATGAACTCTAGCCCCTTGACCCTCTTGCCTTTGGTCTATTCTCTCTTTTTCTCGTCTCTCCCTACGCAATGACCTTTCTAACCACGTTATTTCTTCTTCAATCTCCAATGGAAAAATATTGGTTGAACCAGTTAATGCCATGCATATAACTTATCAAGCAAGACAAGTCACTTGGTCAAAAATAAACGAAAAATAAAAAAAATAAAAATAAAAATGAAAAAATATATTTATCCTAATCCGAGTTCGTAAACCGAATTGAGAGTCTAAATCTCAGTCCCCGGCAATGGCGCTAATTGATCGCTTCGTGCGAGCCATCCTTTAAAAGCTCGACTCTACTTCAAATCTACCTAAAACTGGATGACTAGTCGTTTGTTCGTATCTTCTGGCATACGCCAACTAAGGGTGGCGTGTGCCAGCTTTTCAACATTTCACTAACTTGAACTCTGGCACGCGTAATAAGTAAGTACAGGTTTTGTCGATCCACAAAGACTGAGTTTTTTGACTACTCTAAGGTTTACTTACTTAACTAGGATCAGGTTATGAAGTTTGGTTGTTTACACAAGTGATCTAAACTCTAAAGCACAAATATAAAGCTAACAAGTTCTAACACAAAGATAGATATGTTATAAAATAGAATTTCAACAACTCAAATACTCAAAATGAGCAAGGTACCTAAACTAGCAACAAAACCATAATATTTAGAGGGTTTTTAGTGTGTGGTCCGAGTGAATCTAAGGCAACTAATCTTCACATTCGCACAAGATTAGCCAAAGTTGTTCCTAAACTAGACTTAGAATGGTTAGATATGTTATTTCGACCCCACCAACCATCTAAGCTAGTAAAGAACTAACTATATGCTCCACTCCAAGGACAATTAGTAAGTCACCAAGGAGATTTCTCTCCTAGCAAGTGTGCTCATCATGAAACCAACATATCCATCAATTCTATCTCCTTTCGGTCTCAAGTTTTAACTAGCTACTAAGGCTTGGTGATCAAGCAAGTCTAAACAATAGGATCAAGCACGTTGATAAAAATACATACATGAACATACACACCTCTATACAGTAGCTACATCAAAGGTAACAAGGCACCAAACTCATATAACTACTCACATATACTATTATTTAACATGATCAGCATAAACATAGACAAAAGTAGAAAGGAGGGAGACTTATCAAGACTCTAAGCTCCCTCTCTTTAAGTCCACGTTCTTCTTAGAGAAAAAATACTTCTATTTACTATATAATATAAAGTTGTCTTATGTCTTGTGTCTCTTTTTACAAACCAAAGGCAAAAAGTCTTAAATACTTACTAACTAATAGAATAGTTTATAAAAGGGTTAATTACCCTCAGGTCCCTGTACTATTGACGATTTTGTAATAGGATCCCTGTGTAATTTGAATAAGATTTAAGATCCCTGTTTTATAACGAAATATTGTTATAAGGTCCCTCGATGATGTCAGCAATTTTTTTTTTGATTTTTTTATCATTGAAATGACCAAAATACCCCCAAATATTTTTTAAAAAAACCATCTTCATGGAATTGACCAAAATAACAAGGGTCTCCTTCAACCTTGACATGAGGATGAACACCAATCCAAAAATCAAACAAAATATTTCTCTGTTCTTAAATCAAACAAAATCAAACAGAAATCAAACAAAATCAGAAATCAATAGAGGATGAACACCCCTTCCCCACAAGCTCTCAACGAAGAACCCAAATCCAAAAAGCTCAAACCTATTCCTCCCTCCTCCTGCAATGGCGATGACATCATCAAAAAGCCGAGGAACAAGTGACGGGAGGTGGCCATCTTCTTCGATCTGGTCGAACTTGAGCTCCATTTGCTCCCATTTGTCCAGACTTCCTTTGTCCGCGCCTTGCTCCTCGTCTTTTCCTCCACTCCCCTGGGCTGCAACGAGGACGACGAGGCATTTGATAGGGCGAGACAGAAGCTGTCGTCTCACAGCGACAGTTGCCGGAGTCCTTCCTAATTCCAAACGCGACTCAGCTCGGCTCGGCGTGGACTGGACCGAGCTTGTCCGGCTCTTAACCTCCGACGACCTCCTATCGATATCGTTAACCTTCTTGCTCCTCTTCGACGTTGCAAGTACTCTCTGGCAAATAGGCCTAAAGTAACCGATACACTTCTTCAATACCTTCTCCGACAACTTCTTCCACCTCCCAAACCCTACGTTATTACAGTGAACGTCTACAACGACCGGAGCCCAGGAGTTTAGGACAATCGCCGGAGACGAAGAAGTATAAAATGCTGGACCTGGTCCTGGACTTGAACAAGGATATTCCTCGTAGAGAGGCCTTATCAACCCGTTGGAGAAGATCTGGTCGGCGTCGACGAGGGACCTGGAAGTGGGAACGTCGAAATGGAAGTTGTTCTGGGTGGAATTGGAATTGGATTTGGATTTCCCGTGGAACTTGGAGGTGGGGGAATTGGTTTCCAAGAAGGGTTCTGTGCTCGTGAGCCAACTGTACAAGAAGCTTTCTATGGCAAGAGGGGAGGATTCTGATTCCATTTTTTTTTGGATTGTTGGAATTAGGAAGAAGGTGGTGACCTTTTGGAGGGTTGGAAGGATGTATATAAAATCAAGCCCATTAGTTTAGGGTAGGTCGTTGTTTGGTGTGGGAGGTTTACCGGTGGAGGATAAGCTGGGGTTTAATTTCCCTTTTCAGTTCTGGGTTTTGTGGTGACATGGTCTAATTCCAAAACAAAATCAAAGTTAGGTATTTTTATTTTAGGGATTGTGTTTGAAGAGGGACATCTTCGTTATTGTATTTGAAGATTGTCTTTTTTTAATTGGAATAATTAGAGAGAAGTTGAACATTTTCGTTCCTTGGAGGAAGATGAAGATGATGATGAAGGTTGAAAATGAAAAGAGATGAAGATGATATTTTTTTATTTTTGGTTTAAGGGTATTTTGGTCAATTCAATATTAAAAAAACAAAAAAAAATTGATGATGTCAGCGAGGGTTCAGCCAGGGACCTAATATCAATATTTTATTAAAAAATAGGGATCTTATATCTTATTCAAATTACGCAGGGACATTATTACAAAATCGTCAATAGTACAGGGATCTGAGGGTAATTAACCCTTTATAAAATATCTAATCTAACTTAGCTAACTAAAATATCTCAGATAAAATATCTAAAAATGTCAGCCAAATTGTCCCCCATCCTTCCTGAAAGCTCTAAGCCGACTTAAGATATTTTTCCAAATTGTTTGTCCAATACTCAAATTATTTTGCTTCTGCTTGACTGGTTTGGCATATGCCAGCTTCACTTGGCGTGTGCCAGGTCTTCACGATTTCCATCCTCGAGTGCAATCGGCCATCTAAGTGAATGGTCATCTGAGTAATGGCTAGTTGGCATGCGCCAAAAAGGGTTGTGTGCGCCAGATGATCGTGCCTTGCATTCCTTGGCTTTGTATCCTCCTTCTCGTCTTTGGCTTCGCGTATCCGCTCAATCATCCTCTACTTCTCCTCGAATAAGCTCCTAAAAAAAGAAAACTCAATGAAAAATGATAAACTCAATATAAACATATAAGGGAAAAGTCCATAGAAAGTCCCGAGGTTTCAACTTTTTTGCGACATAGTCCTGTAGTCTGAAAACGTTACATTTGGTCCTGAGTTTACCCATTTTTTTGCGAAAGAGGCTCGGGTGACATCCCGAACTAAAAATTGATCCAAACCAAAAAACGGCGTCGTTTTTATATTGACGTGGCACGCCAGCTTGCTACTTTTAAAATATCAATTTTGATCCCTCACTTTTTTAAAAATTTTAAAAACACTCTCTCTCTCTCCTCTCTTCTTCCTCCTCTCCTCTTTCTTATTTCCTCCCACATCTTCCTCTCCCCCATCTCCTCCGCCACTCTCTCCTCTCCTCTACCTCTCTCTCCTCTGCCTCTCTCTCTCTCCTCTACTCCCTCCTCTGGCTCTCGCCCACCACTTAACCACCAAATCGAGGACCCTCCCCAGCCTCCTCCTATCAATCGCCGCCCCATCTCCAAATCACCGCCCTCTTTATCTAGAACGTGGTCCAAACCACGGTCGCCCTATCAAACCACTCCGGCCAGATCGAGTCCAACCTCATCGGCCTGGTCAACGCAATACACGATGTTATCGCATCGTCAACCATCAAGTCCAACCTCCTCGACCTTGACCTTCTCCCTTTCTACGACTCCCACACATCCTCTCTCTCCTCTTTCCTCACCTCTCCCTTATACTCCACCGTCGGCATCTCTCAGCCCGAGCTCTAGAGGCAATTCGGTAAAATTCTCCTTGACGTGTCCATCCTATACGCACTCTTCTGTACAGAGTCAGATCTTGGCCGATGTCCCTAAATCTGGACACGATGGTGTAGAACGATGTTGAGGCTGTGTCGTCGTCAAAGCTGAATCTTGGAAGATGGAGCGGCTAGGGATTTCAAAGCAGGGGAGTGAAATGTGAAGTCAGGGAATGGAGAAGAGCATGCCATCACCGACGGCGACGGTGAACCGCAACGTCTAGGATTGTGGCTATTTTTTACATTTGTTTAATAGTGTTTATTTTTCCATGATGATTGATTCCAGATAAAGCTCTCTTTAAATTGTCTTTCGCTTCAGATTTTTATCTTGGAGTTTGACTTGCTTGGATCAATCCTACCTATTGACGATTTGAACATTTGCCTGTGTCATGTTTGTTGAAATGTGAATGATGTTTGGTTGCTTTGAATGACCTTTTTGGAGTTTGATGGAGTCCTAATTTGGAGAAGGAAGCGAAGGAAGGAAGGGGAAAAGAGAGGCAGAGGAAGGGGGAGGGTGGAGAGAGAGAGAGAGAGGAGGAAGAAGAATAATATTTTTGAACAATTATAAACAATATAGGACTATAATAGATATTTTTATGTCATGCCAACTCATGTGCTAACTAGATTAAGAATTCCTAATTGGCATGCCACATCAGTATTGAAACTACGTCGTTTCTAGGTTCGGAGCAATTTTTGGTTGGGAAAGTCGTCCGAGCCTCTGTCGCAAATAGATTGATAACCTCAAGACAAATAAGTCATTTTAGGACTACAGGACTACGTCGCAAAAAACGTGTAACCTCAGGACCATTTATAGACTTTTCCCAACATATAATGAATGAAAACTAACATTATGACAACTAAAACAAAACTAAATCAACCTAAAACACTAAGAACGATATACTAAAATGACACAAATAATGAGTGTTTTTGACATTCATCAAAACCCGACATAGCTCTTGTAGTAAGAGTAGTGAGTTGGTGAGTAACCCGGGTAAGCAATATTGGATAGCGGTCAAGTGGATCCCAGGATACTTGCGAGCTACCAAGGATAAAACTATTTGTTTTGAAGGCAAAAATATGAGATTGGCAGGTTATATCGATGCAAATTTAGGATCAAATAATCATGATGGGTTTAAGAGCACAATAGGTTTCGTGTTCATGCTTGGAGGTACAATGATATCTTGGTCATCCAAGTTGTAGAAAATTGTTATTTTGTCTAGCACAGAAAGCTAGTAAGAGATGGTGTAGTTGCAAAACTTCTTAGCGGAGTTGGAAAAGGAGCAAACCAGGTGTGTGCTTCATTGTGATATCCAAAGTGCAATTCACTTGGCGAAGAACCTGACCTTCCATGCAATAATGAAGCACATTAGCTTGAAGTACCACTACATCTGGCAACTTGTTGAAAAAAGATCTTAAAGCTTGAGAAGATTAACAGTTAAAGTGAATCTCGCGAATATGTTTTCCAAGGTAGTGACCTTGGAGAAACTGAGACTCAACATGGCCTCGTACACTCGTTATGGGATAGATTGATACAGTATGCATTGATTAAAGATTCAAAGAAAAAAATGTCAAGATCAGTGGGCCAGTGCCTGTTGGCCTCCTAGCGCCCGCTAGAGAAGGACCAGCTCTCAGACCTAGTGATTGTTGGCCTCCCAACGACAGTTGGGAGGGGAAACATAAAAGGAGCAACTCTCGAGCCCAACGACTGTTGAGAACCTAGTCCCAAGCCAACTCAAAAGCTCTCCTCAGGGAGAATGGAGAACCCCCTTCCCATGCTAGGGGCACGCGGGATGGAACATTTTCATGGACTAGAATGCCCTTGGTCATCCAAAAATCCTAGTGTTTGGCTTGCATCTATAAATATATTGTAAAACCCTCTCTTATGTAAGGTTGTTGCCTTCATTGAGTTCTATCTCCATTATAAAAAGTTTAGAGCTCATATCTAGTGAAAAACTCTCCTCCCTGACTTAATACGCCCCTGGATATAGACAGTTGGTCAAACCACTTTACCAAATTGTGTGGCTCGCCTCTTATCATTAATTTGTCATTGTTGTTTTGAATTGCTTCGTTCGTGAGTTTGTTTTCTAGGGTTCGTTCGTGAGCGAACTCGAAGGGGTTTCAGTTGTAGGATCCCCATTAATCTGAAATCATTGCGAGGATCGTAGGACGTGGAAGTCTTGAATCATCGTAGGCTGGTAAAATAAGCTTAACTTGAGACTCCGACTTTGGATTCAAATTGTTATGAAAAGTTAAGGCATATTCAAAACTTTGAAATTTATGATTTTCTCTAAATCAGAGTGTAATAGGGTCTAAAATGGTCGTTACCTCCACCTAGGTGGATCCTTGAGGTTTTATATTCCCTGGATCATTGCAGGTTGGTAAAATAAGCATAATTCAAGACTCCAATCTCGGATAGAGACGATTCAAGATATTATAAAAAGTCAAGACATAAATCTACAATTTTATAATTTATGACTTTCTCTAATTTGGAGGAAAAAAATGTTAAAAATCTAGTTGAAGTCATCTGAAGTTGGATAGTCACTCGCTCGATCCTCCTTGGATTGTCGCGAATTATCACGGTGTAAATTGTCAAGAGATTGTCATTGTCTCAATTTATTTTAGCTTGTTATGAGTTCAAAGTGGGTTTTCAGAGGACCTATGGAGATAAGTATTCATGATACCTAACTTGGGATGGATTCTTTGTTGGAATGAGGTTGGACTTCTAAAACAATAAGTACAAACTCTAGGATCGACGAGATAAGTCCGAGCTTTTGAGATGAATTCTGAGAGAAGATAAGTTTTGAGTCTTGGCCATGATCGTGATAAAGATAAGCACTGACGGATATTGGCAAGGATAAGCACGGGATGTTGTCAAGGATAAGCATGAGGAGTTCGAGTTTGAGGTAGAAGTGAACTGTTTTGCCTATATAAGAAGAACTCATGGCAAGACAAGAGGACATTACCAAATCAAATATAAAAAAATTCCCAACAAGATGCCTTGGGCCTATGATTAAACTAAACAAATCGCAACAGCAGATGATGAATATTTTATCACTTGAACTGTTGGGAATAACAGAAACGTTGCATTTAGCGTACAATTAGCGGATTAGGTTTGAGCTTATTTAACCTAATTTACATATAATGATGGCTCAATGATGTAACGGCTACTTATAAAATGTTACGGGAAAAACATTTTGATCGTTGTGAAGTTGGTCTTTCTCTCTTCAAACTTCGAATCCTTTTCGTGGATGCCAGCCTGATGGTCCTCCACTAATTGTTCCCCTCAATCGAGGGAAGTTAGGCACTTAAAAACATATGGTAGCCTAGTAAATATAACATGCCTAAACATAGATATATCAAAACATATTTAGATCAATTGATAAGATATTTATTTTAAGTTAACAGATTTTAAATTAAAACTTCGACTCGTTGAAAACATAACAATATTAATGCATGTTAGTTTTTTTTATCATTTTTCAAAATTATGACTTAGAACATAAATTAATTACATGGTATAAAAATGTACAAATCAGATCTACGATCTGTGGCTGCGGGGTAACATTAAAAAGTCAAAAACGCTACTGATTGGAATTCCCTGCAGCTGAAGCAACCTCAATCCGTTACCGCGAAAAAGGCAATTGAATTGGAGAATTAACTTTTGACCTAAAAAAGAAAAGAAACACAAAAAAGATTTTTTTTACTAAATCATAGCTTATGTCAATCACATTTTGCCATCTAATCGTTATTGTCTGAAGCTGAATATAAGTTTATCTTCTTTTCATTATACATAGGCAGTGAACGTAGCTCTAAATTAATAAATGTTCCATATTTTTTATCAAGAAAAATTTAGATAAGTTGACATTAATCTCAAGATTCTAGGTCGAGTTAAGTTTTGTTCCTTTTTCAAATAAAATTTTGTCATTTTTGCAAGGAATATGTATTAATCCATAGATCCCTAAGAAAAAGACCTATTGTCATTCTACCTATTATAGGTTGGTTAAATATAATGTATGCTAAGAATATGCTAATTGCAAGCAAACCAATATTTTGGATAACATGCAATATTCAGAAAATTTCAGCATGGCCCGCATTTTTTTTAAGTAAGAATTTTATGGTAGATTTTATACCATTCATTTTATCTCTCCTTCATTTTATTGAAATATTTATGACTCAATTCATTCTCCATGATGAATCACTAAAAAATTTCAATCATGATTATTATTCTGCAAAAATCTTCCTACCACTATCGGTTTGAAGCTTATATCCAATTATCAATAAGTAATGCAATGTTTGATGATTCTTTCGAGTCTTTTAAAGTAAACCTAACTAAACATCAATAAGTTTGCTATTCAACATCACTACATTGTTATCCAAAGCAGGTACACCATGTCACCAACCTCAACAAAAAAAATCAATAGAAAGCCCAATTTGGCAATTTAACTGAAATAGAAAAATAATAAAGAAATCGTGACATGCAAGAGAAATTGAAAATGAAAAAATAAAAAGACTTAGGTATTATGAGTTATATATTATGGATGTCATTTTTCCATGATCTCTACCACTCTATTATCCACTTCACTATTTCTTCTCTTTTCCATAAAGTTAGTTGAGTGGATTTAGTGGATTATAGGTTAGTTAAATGTTTGGCCTATAAATAGGTCCATGTATTACTATTTGATGTACATATATTTCATGAGATTAATGAAAAGCTCTCCTTCCCTTCCTCTACTCTCTTTTTTTACACTTAATATTATTGTCTAATTCGATAAAGTTCACAATACATTATCAGCATGAAACTCTACTGCGTTCTCAATATCGTCTTGAGAAGATTGAGTTATAGCATTGTAATCTTTACGATTTCTATTTAATTCTATTAAATTTTTAATCATAGCCATGTTATAAAATCGTGCATATTACATCACATAATTCTTTGTATTGGGTTAATGATTTATTATGTTAAAACAAAAAAAAACGGTTATTACGTCATTGATAATTTATATTGGGATGTATTCCTCTAAATTAATATTGGATAATATTTTATACACTTGAAAGACTAACGTAAACTGTAATTTATCAGTTAATTCTTTTTATAATTTTTTTTACTTGATTTGATTATCTTTTTTATTAGACTCTTGCATTCAATTATGTGTACTATATTCTTCGTAAAGTGATTAAATATAAAATGTGTCTTGCGCGATATTAAGTAAATATTATCTTGATTGACGAAAAGTATGTCATAAATATTCTTAATATTTATTATCTTGGTTATAATTATTTCTTTTGATAAATTATGTCTAAATATTATTTTATTTTCTTATGATAGTATTATCATGTCAAATCTTGTCAAATTTGATTTTGTGGTATTTCATATCACGGGCAAGAATTATTTGTCATGGGTTTTGGATGCCGAAATTGAATTTTTTTAATCATATTTTTGTTTCTAAATTTAATATAAATATTTATTTTATTAGGAAGAGTATGAAATTGGCTCGAGTTGGCACATCTATTAAAGAGCGAGATTTTTGTTTAGCAGATGTGCCACAACGCACACTATACTTAAACATGATAAATATTTCCTTTATCTAAATATACATGAAGCCAATGTTAGTACGAAATCAGGTACTACGAGTATAATTGAAGGGTCTGAAATAGCTAATTTATTATTACCTAGAGGTATGAATTTTTGCATAAATAATGCATTATATTCTCCTAAGTCTCAAAGAAATTTATTGAGTTTTAAAGATATATGCCAAAATGGGTATCATGTTGAGACAACAAATGAAGAAAATAAGGAATATTTGTTAATCACAAATATTATTTCGAGTAAAAAGTGTATGTTGGAAAAATTATCCGCTTATTCAGCTAGTTTGTATTACACGTATATCAGTGCACTTGAAGCACATGCAATCGTAAACCATAAGTTTTTGATTTTGCTATTTGGCATGACCGGTTAGGCTATCCTGGTTCAATTATGATGCGAAGAATTATTAACAATTCATGTGGACATTCTTTAAGGAACCAAAAGATTTTCCAATCCAATAAAATGTCATGCATTGCATGCTCTCATGGAAAATTAATAACTAGGCCATCGCCAGCTAAAAATAGATACAAATCCACTGAATTTTTGGAACATATACATGGTGATGTATGTGGACCTATTCACCCTCCATGTGAACTATTTACATATTTTATGGTATTAATTGATGCATCTAGTAGATGGTCACATGTATCTGCATTATCGACTCGCAACTTGGCGTTTGTTAGACTACTAGCTAAATTAATTCGATTACGAGCTCATTTTCTAGATAATCCAATTAAGACTATTTATCTCAATAATGCTGGTGAATTACTTCAGGAATATTCAAGATTATTGTACGGCCATTGGTATAAATGTCGAATATCCTATAACTCATGTTCACACTCAAAATGGTCTTGCTGAATCATTTATTAAATGAATTCAAGTAATTGCAAGACCATTGCTTATGAGAGCAAAACTCCCCATTTCACCTTGGTGACATGATATTTTACATGCAGCAATGTTAATTCTTATCAGGCCAACCAATTATCATGAATTCTCCCCATCTCAATTGGTTCATGGTCAAGAACCAAATATATCCCATCTAAGTATTTTTGTATGTGCAATTTATGTTCTAATTGCTCCACCACAACTCACTAAAATGGGACCCCAAAGAAGATTGGAAATATATGTTGGATTTGATTCTCCATCGATAATAAGGTACATTGAGCCACGTACTGGAAATATGTTTACGGCACCATTTGCTCACTGTCATTTTGATGAATCAGTTTTCCAACATTAGAGGGAAAAAATAAGCTACTTGAAAATGGTATTAGCTGGAATGAATTATCTTTGCGGTATCTAGATCCTCGAACAAAGTAAAGTGAACTTGAATTTCAAAAAATAATTTATTTTTAAAATTTAGCTAATCAATTGTCAAACAATTTTGCTTACCCAAAGAGAGTGACTAAGTCACATATTCTAGCTGCTAATACTCCTTTAAGATTGATGTTCCTGAAGGACGATCAATTATTGCTAATGAAGATAATGCACAAATGAAACGTGGTAGACCTATTGGTTCCAATGATAAAAATCCTCGTAAAAGAAAAGGAAAAAATTATAAAGATGGTCAAAATGAAGATATCTTGACTCCTGAAGAGTCCTCAGTCAATATTCATGTCAAAGAAGGACAGACTCCAGAAGAGTCGCTTTCGACAAAAGATCAGGTACCTAAATATTTTGATAATCATGAGATCTCAATAAATTATGTTATAACTAGAGGAAAATGGAACCGAAATAAAGTT